>VWZS01005692.1:0-122919 GCA_013397075.1 Rhabdornis inornatus | reverse complement strand
CCGGGCCCCGGGCGCCGCCTCCGCCGGGCCCGCACCGTACAAGGCGCGGAGGGACATGCGGCCGGGTCGGGCCGGCCCTGCCCCGGCCTCCCCCGACCCTCCGCCCGCCCCTGCTGCGGCCGGGCCCGGCTGCGCGGCCACGCTGGAAACAGGAGCCCCGCCGGCTCGGAGGGACGGAGGACAAGAGGGCGGCTCGGCGCAGCGTATCTACCCCTCCCTACCTTCTCCTCGTCGGACAGCTGCTCCTCCAGGTCCGCCATCTTCCCGTCCGGCTGCGCCCGCCCCCTCCCGCTCCTCCTTCCCGGCAGGAAGGGCGGGACCGCGCGCGCTCCGGGCGGGGGCGGAGCCTTGTGCGCGCGCGCGCGGCGGGCGGGGATCCCGGAATGGAGGGAGCGTGTTGGGAATGGGAAATGGGGGGTCCCGGAGTGGAGGGGCGTGTTGGGAATGGGAAATGAGGGATACCGGAATGGAGGGGACGTGTTGGGAATGGAGGGGACGTGTTGGGAATGGAGGGGCGTGTTGGGAATGGGAAATGGAGGTTCCCGGAGTGGAGGGGAGTGTTGGGAATGGGAACCGGGGGATTCTGGAAGGGTTTAACCAGCAACTGGAATTGTGGGCAGCCAGAAGTAAAACTCACAAAATCTGTTAGGTTGGAAAAGACCTCTGAGATCATCAAGTCCAACCTATGACGAACACCACCTGTTCAACTAGACCATGGCATCCAGTCTCTTCTTAAACAGTTCCAGGGACAGTAACCTCCCCACCTCCCTCGGCAGCCCATATCTCTGGTTGCCTGGAAGAAGAAACCGACCCTGCCTGGCTGTAGCCTCCTTTCGGACAGGAGGAAAATGTCCAGGTTTCGGCCCCACCGTGGCAGGTGCTCGATGCGGGTCACTGGGTGCTGGGGCTGTGGCCCAGGCACCCACAGGTGCTTCAGGAGCTTGACGGAAGCTCAGTCTAATGCCAGCGACAGAGAAATCTGTGAGGTGATTTGTACTGTAGAAGATTGGACATGGAATGGGGTCAGTGGGAGAAAAATAAGTAGATTGGAAGTTTTTTACCTCCAGATTGAGAAATTGTGAAGAATGTCATCCAACGGCACGGCATTGCAGGTACATGGGGATTTGGGATGATGACTTGGAAGAATTGCCTCTGGGCTACTGGTTACTCTTTGGTAACATTTAAAAATACGATTTCTTGGTGTCCAGCACAGTGTACTTCACCTCAGTTATGATGAACAAGGAAAAGCTGATTGTTGATGGGAAAATCACAGGTGTTGAGATACACCTGTGGCAGTCATGGTTAGTGGTGTGAATGTTGCCAGCTTCAAGCCAAAGGATCTTGTTATATTATGGAGTTAATCCACATCTGTCTTTCTTGCATGAGTATTTCTGCACAAATGCTGCCAACATGTAGTAGAGCAAAATATGCCTATATCTGTAGAATTTTTCAGGGCTGTTACTCTAAATACTGTAAGAGGACTGTCACATGAAGATGAAGGAAAGTGAAATTGGACAAAAAGTTGTTTAAGACAAATGTCGGTATTATAATGGTACAAGAACAGTCAGGAATGAAAACCTGTACTTGAAAATAAGTAAAAATAATTAATGTATAAGTTGGACAACATGGCTGGGTCAGGACAGTTGAAGAAAGGTTTAAAATACGTGAAGCCATGGAGGATAAAGATAATGGACAGTAGTGTATTTATGTCAGGAACAAGATAAATGACAACCAAAGCTGATGTTTGATAAGACCATTGCTAGATTTAAAGTGAGGTATAGAACAGAAAATGTGTATCTAAGAGATATTTGGATTTTGAACATTCTACATATATTATTTGGATTCAATAATAAAAGGTAATGGTCTGTTGCATGGAACAGTATTGTGCAGCATTCATGCAACTGTATTGTCATGCAACAGTACTTTATAGCTTCCACCCAGGAGTCTTTAAGAGTAACTACCTGAGGTCTGTGAAATGCTCCTTTTAATTTTTAACACACCTTGGGACTTGCCAGCTGGGTGTTGCTTTATTTAATATGTATCAGGAAGGTAGTTCAAAAAGGTAGATCTCAGATAAATGTGGACAGTTTTCTTATACGTTAATACATCTGTCTGTTGGATGTACCATGTTTACACCAGATTTTTATTGGAAGTACTTACTGTGGTATTTTTAAAATTGTTCCACTATTCTTTATGCTTTACAACCATAATACTTTTGGAAATTTTGTTAATTTTGCACCACATTTTATGCTTTTCATGGAGACTATGGATGCAATGGCAAACTGGATATTTAGAGTGTACTGCTTTTGTCCTTTAGAGGGGTCTTTACTAACACATTTACCTTAGAAACTCTTTTTAAGTTTTTAAGCACAGAATTGCATTCAGATCTTATCCATGCTTGCTTTGTGACTTCCTATTCTGATTTTATTCTTGGAAATTTTCTCAGCTTCTTTATCCACCCCATCCCCTGCATGAATAGAAAGCTATATAGCTTGCCTTACATAATTCAAATTCAAAGTCTAGTATTTGCCTTTCTTTTGACATGTACCCATGTTTTAGGAAGTAGATACCGATGTTGTTACTTAGATTTATCTTGAAATGCAGGCCAGTAGTTCACTTTAGTGGTTACAACAAGATTTAATTCTCCCATAAATTGAGATGCTTTGAAGCAGAGTGGAATTGTTTATTTGTGATACAAAATTTGTATTCAGGGATGGGAATGTGTGAAAGGAAGGTGAAAAAGAGCAAGTGTTGAGCATTTTAGAGAAAGGCAACCAAAGAAAGGAGATACTCCTAGGTCTTGTTGGCTGCTACTCCAGTTCCAGCAGAGACAAGGAGGTGTGAGGGCAATGGTCAATAGTGCGGCAACACCTGCAAAAAGCTTAAGTGAACAAGAAGATAAGGATGAAGTGCTGCATACTGAACCATCTACTTTTGATTCTAGTCAGTCTCCAACTAGCTTTCTAAATGAACAATACTTACATATTTTCACATTCTACTGGTTCTGTAGCCTGTATTCTTCGGACACAGGGGTTCTGATTGTAGGTTTCTCCAAATGTTAGTTATCTTTGCTGTCTTAGTATGTTAGCTTTTTAAAAGCCACTGTGTTAACTATTAAAATGTTGTCTATAGTAGCCAGCTTCTTTTCTTTACCTGTCCTTTGACTCCTTGAATGTATTGTTTGATAAAATTGTCAGACTTGCAAAAGGGCTTAATCCAAAATTCCCTGAAGAATGAATCCTGATTTCCTGCTGAAATGTAAATGGAAGTACTGTCAAGCGAAGATTAGTGACTTCTTATGAAATGTCTTTCATTACAGAAAATCTTCTCTCAGTTGTAATGCAATGTGATAAACAACCGAATAATGAAAGTGTATTCTAGAAGTGTCCTTGAAGTTGGCAGTGCATGATGGATTGCTAGAACTGAGCAATTTTTGGGACTTAAATAAAAACAGCAGAGTTTGCAGGGAAAATAGGGCAACTAGAGAAGTTTTCTGAGGATTGTTTACAGTATCTATGGAGAAGTTGCTAACTTAATCTGTGCTAAAGTGCTAAATATTTTATTAATAAATTATATCATAGCCATGTGCTGTGATAGTGCTTTGGAAAGAAGAGTATCAGCATGTCTGTTTTATAGCCTTTTAAAAAAAGATAAATATATTTGTTATAGACAGGTATAGCTAGAGGCTTTCAAGGAAAACATTTATGCATTGCAAAGAGTTCAAAGAATAATCAGGGACTGGAAAATGCAAGCAATACAATCTCTGATTAGTTTTATTAACAAAAAGACTTCTTAAATGTTTGTAGGTACTTTCAGAGATATCAGAAAGTTGTAAATAGGATGTTTTGGTGTACTAGAATACAGGATTCATGGCTACTAGTTAAAACAGGACAAATCCAGACTAAAAATAAACGTAATGTTGATTGTCAGAGCAGTTAACTATGATTTAATGATTTAACCAAGGCAACACTGGCACTAGCAATTTTAGAGTAAAGACTGACCATTTTTCTAGAAGATGTATTCTCCAATTCAGCAACGACTTAAGGAGTCTTGTGGTCTATGTTGAAGGAGAAGGAAGCAAGGAATATCCTGAAGCAATCCTTCCTGACACTGATTCTCTGAGCCCTTTTCCTTTTCAGCATCTGATGGAGAGAAACTGAAGTTAGAATGGAAGTGGCTCCACGGAAGAGGTGAAGAAGAGAGAGGATAGTGGAATGTAATGAACTTAATCCAGTGAGACTGGAGTACAAAAAGGAGTGAAAAAATGTACCAGGGAAATTACTGAGGGTAGAGAGGGTATTAATGAAATGGGGAATATCATGGTCAAATGAATCATCTGTAAAAAGGTTTAGTTGAGTATTTAAAGTTGGATTATTGGGTAATATTTTTGATACTTAGCTGATAAACACCTGAGTCTCAGCTCATGACCCTCAGCTACCATCAACAGGGAAGCACATAAGCACTCCAAAGGTGAGATTTATCTGATCTAGTTAAGACACTTGTCTTAGGACAAGGTTATTGCCTATATGAGTTCAGACCCAGCTGTCTAAATATTAGGTACCTGTATTATGGCAGCCAAATCCCTTTTTCCTGTTAGAAGATCAAAAGGAAAGAAGGTGGTGGCCAGTGAAGAGGCACAAGGGCTAAGGGAAGAACACAAGGGGCAGCTGAGGTTAAAAAGCTAAGGGAAAGGAAAGAGGACTACACTTGTAGTTCAGCACTGCTCTGTGCTCCCTAGGGAAGCTGTACTCAAAGAGGTAAATCGCATGTTTATGCACAAAGGACTTTGTACCAAGATGCACAAAGGACTTTGTACCAAGAGGGCTGTACTTCTGTACTGCCTCTATTGCAGCTCCTACTCAGACATCAGGAATGCCATATCAGTAGCTAATGATAATATGGAGATAGAGCAGGATTAGGATTAACAAAGGAAGAGGACAGGCTGGGGGTTAGGAAACAGACCAGAATCAAAGTGTAAGGGCTCTGCACCCCATAAAGGCTAAAGAGGGCCCTTGAGATAACAGTGTGCCTAACAGCAAGTCCAAAACTTCTCCAGCCTGAATCAATCTTACTCTCAGTGTACCTATTTGTTTGCCTTTGCTCTGTACCTGGATAAACTGAGAAAGCAGCAGGAGAAGGCGAAATTGAGGAGAGCACTGTTTGCCCCAGCCATCAGATTGTTGCAGGAATAGTACAGTAGCTCACAGGATTTGAGCAGCAACCTGTTTTTGAAAAGCTCCATGAGAAAACTTAAAAATTCCTTTCTTTCCCTCTCACCAAACCTGGTTCTTGCTTATATTTTTAGTTATTCCTTTCTCAAAAGAAAAAAGAAAAAAAAAAGTGTAGTCTTCTAGCTGGATTTATTTACTTTTGTTCTAAAGGAGACATTGTTTGGCAATTTTATTTTTCAACAGGAAATGGTAAATGTGCTGATTTGTTTAATGAAGCTGAGATTCACTGTAGGAGTCCAAATTCCTTTTTTGTTTTACTCTCTGTAGAACTGAATGTCTTATGTAGATAAAATCTCAGTAAAGATAAACCATTCAAGCAGATGTGAGTGAAGAGCTGAGAATTTCTGGGCTAGTGTAGAGAAAAATGCCTTCCAGAGTCAGTAGTACTTCATGTTGCTTAACAGTGGTGTGGGGCCTTAGTTTTTGATCTTGTGCACATATTGGAAGGAATAGTAGGAAGAGAAGGTTGCATTTTGAAGTAAAATAATGTAGTTATATTTTTGAATGTATATCATCTGAATGATACGCAGCAAAAGCACTTGAGCACACTTGCTTCTGACCTCAGTAAAAGTCCTGAATGCTAAATACTTGTGAAAATTAGGACTGTGTCCAAATGTTCATGTAGGAACATTACTTCTTTTATCTACTTTTGAAACAGTTGCCATGTTGTGTATTCATAAAATCACACTGATCTATTAAAACATATATTTTTTGTAGTTTTTGCTTGGTGGTTGTTGTTGTTGTTCTTCAGTATTCTGTTTAATCAAAGACTGCTAAGACAGTGGTGCAATTTGCCTGTAGCAGTCAGGACTCACCTGTGGCCTTAGAGCCCAAGATCTGCTTCCTTGGGAGATCTGTCATTTCTTAACAATGCACTGGAACACAGTGAAACCCCATTAGATGTAAAAGATACTGGAGAATCTATCTTGCCATTTGACTTTAGCAAAAGTAGTCCTATATATGACTGTACTAATTGCATTATTCTCCATTTTCTGTTGCCATAGAAATTTGACACTACAAGAGAGCCAAGATTTTACCCACATGGATTCTGAAGCTGATGACGGCTGTGGATCAGGTCAGGTAAATTAAATGAGCAGGAATCAAGGAAGGTTACAGGTAAATTGGCAGTGTGTCTGAGGGAATGCTAAGTTTTATATGACTATACATTGTCCCAAGATAGCATTCAACTTGTTTGACTTAAACCCCCTACATTTTCTTATTCTGAGGCCTCAATTTTACACTTAATTTGGTTTATAATGGTACAGAGGTCTGTTGCAAAGAGCAAGATTAGTATCAGAGGCGTTGCAAACTTAGTGCAGGAATTTTCCATTGTATTATTAATTTAATAAGTTCAAAACAAGCATTATTAATCAACAAATGCTTGTTTTGAACTCAGCTGTGACCAGCTTCATAGGCTTCATATTGACAAACCCTTATTCAATTGTTTGAAAGGAAGAATTTTCACCCCCTCTCCTAAGTATTTCCATTGTTGATTATCTCTATGGGAATGAGTTTTCGATCAGATTGACAATTCTGTTTATTCCTCAGAAGTTTGTAAAAAGGGAAAATACTTTTTGTTGTTGCAGTAAATTGGGTTATAGGGATCATTCTTCCTCAACTCTCATGAAGACAATTGACAAAAGTCAAATACAAACTCTGAGAAAACACATCCCACCATAACATCCTCAACAACCCCCCAAGGAGTAATTTTTTGGTTAAGAACAGCAACTGAGAAAAAAAGTAACACAAAGATTAAAGGTTTGATTTTACCAGTTTCATTTCTTCAAGCTCAAGAAATACACAGAGCAGTAAATCATTAAACCTACTTTGGAAAAATGCTGTCATTTTCCTCTTTGTGGCACTTTAGAAAGCATTTTGTATGGACTAACTGGGAATAGAAAGCCTTAGAACTGTAACTGTATTTTGGTCGTAAGTAATAACTCACTAAAATTTTTTAATATGTAGATGAACTATTTTGAATGAAAGAAAATGCTTTTGATCCTGAAAGGGAACAAAGTTTTATTCCAAATGTGCTTTAACCAGTTTTCCAATTTTTAGAGAATTGCATTTGCTACATACCTGTGCCTGTTTTAACTCCTGTTGGTGTGCTCTAATGATATCCCTGACTGATATGGATCAGTATTAATCTGAGAGAAAGCCTCGTGTACATTCTTTCCAAATGGTAAGCTCAGGGTTTTTCAATCTGTGGAAAGTTAGAGCAAATACTGTGCTCCACTTCCTTCCTCACAGTAAGATTTTGAAGTTCTGTTTTTAGTCTCTCATGTCAGATCAGGATATGCAGCAAAAAAAGAAGTCTCATGTCTCTGTTGTGATGTATAGGATAAAGTGATGAAGAGCTACAAGCAGAAGTGGGATATCTAGATGGTGTAAAGTAACACCATCTAGTTGATGAAGAGGGTTATCTAGTCTCCCTATCGCTTGTTTTTTGAATTTTTTTGGCCCTCAAATGTAATTTTTTAGGGAAAGGGGGAAAGAAGAGCAGGAAGGTGTCTTTATAGATGTTTCAGGTTCAATACAGGACAAAGACAGTTTTCTTGGAATGTCATGGTAGCAGAAGATGAGAGTTTGATAACCTATAAAAGACCTAGAAGGAAAGATGGTGGAGGTGGTAAGACACAGGTGGGCCACTGCCTTCCTCTGCTGCTTGCTGACATGATGACATGAAGAGCTGTTTCTAAACCTGGTTGAGCTTACAGAACTGCTGTAACTGAGTCCATTTTCCTCATACAACTTGTGTCATCACACATTGTTTTCTGGCTGTCCCCTTGTGTAGTACATGATGATTGGACCTCTATGTGTTAATTTTTGGTAGTTTTAGCTCTTCATTGCCACTTGTTTCTGAGTTTGGCTTTACATTCCTTTTAGTCATGGTCTTTGCTCTGAGCCACATCAGATTCCACCATTGCTCGCTGCCTTGTCTGCTGGGAATTCTCCTGGGAACCAGGGAAGAAAGAGAAGACCTAGGAAAGGAGTGGGGAAATGGGAAGGTGGGAGAAAAGGGAAGTAGATGTCATGTAACTTTTTGCCTTACAGCACATTGTTGTTCACATTTTCCATGCAATAAGCCTGTCTCTTGTTGTGGGCTGTATTCCAGGGAAGGATTTTTCAAGCGTTCTGTTAATTTATCCTGATTGAGTCACAAAAGTCTGTTGCAGCTCTCTAAACCTGGCAAAATTTGAGTTTTGTTGTGGGTATGGTGGACAGCCTGGTGGGGTCACGTGCTGGTGATCAGCCCTGCTCATGGCAGAGGCTGGGAAGGACAGTGGCAAGGTCTGATCCTGCCCGTGGCACAAGGTGGAAAGGAACTAAAATGAGCCAGGTCTATGTCATACCAAAGGTTTTTATGTTTTAACTTTTACAGGAATTTCTCTTGGCTAACCAAAAGAAAACAAAAGGGAAACTAAAACAAATAGCAAAGGGTTTTCAGTGAATGTCAATGGACTAATTCCCCTGATGTCAGGGAGAAGCTGATGAATAAAGCTGCAAAGTCTGAAGGATGTGTGCTTGACGTCTGTGCATGCTGCACACATCTGTGTCCCAATGTCAACTGAGACGTGCCTGACACTGTATTTTATGGATTAGAGATTAGCAATACCAGGCTATAGGTACAAAAAAAACCTGGTGAAATATGAGTCCTTAGGGTAGAAGGGAATCTGAGGCCATTGGCATAGAGATTGTAATCTTTCTTTTCCTGCTGCAGGATATACAGCCTTAATTTTAGGGTCTCTTTTGTAGTTTAAAGCAATCTGTATTAAAAGCTGTCGATGAATGTACTCTAATCTAGTGTAGAGGGCCAAGTATGATACTAGATACAGTGGGAGGGCTGTGTAGGATTTTGGGAGAAGGGACCTGCATCTGTATTCTGTTTACCTGGAAAGGAGTGCTGGACATAGGTACAGACTGAGGAATGAGATGCTGGAAAGCAATGCTGCAGAAAGGGACCTGGGGGTCAATGGCAAGTTGAATGTGAGTCAGCAGTGCCCTGGCAGCCAGGAGGACAACCTGTGTTCTGGGCTACATCAGGCACAGCATCACCAGCCAGGCAAGGGAGGGGATTGTCCTGCTCTGCTCTGAGCCTCACCTTGAATATTCTGGGTAGTTTTGGGTGCCACAATATAAGAAAGATATAAAGCTATGAGAGAGTATCCAAAAGAGGGCTATGAAGATGGTGAAGGGCCTTGAGGGGAGACCATATGAGGACCAGCTGAGGTCACTTGATTTGTTCAGCCTGGAGGAGACTGAGGGAGATCTCATTGCAGTTACAACTTCCTCATGAGGGGAAGAGGAGGAGCAGGCACTGATCTCTTCACTGTGGTGACAGGACCTGAGGAAACTGCATGAATCTGAGTCAGGGTAGATTTAGGTATATTAGGAAAAGATTTTTCACCCAGAAGGTGGATGGGTACTGGAACAGGGTCCCCAGGGAAGTGGTCACAGCACAGCCTGACAGAATTCAAGAAGCATTTGGACAATGCTCTCAGGCACATGGTGTGATTCTTGGGATGTCCTGTGCAGGACTGGGAACTGGACCTGATGATCCTTGTGAGTATCTTCCAGCTCTCCATATTCTGTGATTCTCACAAAAATATTTGAAACATATGCAGATTTTTAAAATCTATTTTATGCATAATATAAAGATTATAACTTGGGTTGGAAATGACCTTAAAGATCACCTAGTTGCACCTTCCCCCCTACTTTGCCTGCCCCTGCTGTGGTCAGGGATACTTTCCACTAGAGCACATTGTTCAAAGCACCATCCAGTCTGGCCTTCAGCACTCGTAGGCATGGGCCATCCACAGCTTCTCTGGGTAACCTGTTCCATTGTGTCACCACCCTCACAGTAAAGAATTTCTTCCTGACATCTAACCTAAATTCTGCCCTCTTTCAGTTTAAAGCCATTCTCCCTTTTCCTGTCACTCCATACCCTCGTAAAAAGTCCCTCTCCAGCTTTCTTGTAGGCCCATTCAGATACTGGAAGGATGCTGTAAGCTCTCCGTGGAGTCTTCTCCAGGCTGAACAACTCCTCTCTCAGCCTAGATGACATCTAAAATTAACAGAAATGTTTCAGTGTAGCTGTTTTGAAACAAAATTATTTAGAACCTGAGAATTAATGTAAATGTAGAAGTTTATTTATTTCCATTAATTCACAATAATTAAATCTACTGAGAAGATTTAACTGTGAGGTTTTATTAATAATACAAATAGAAATATGATGTAAGAGTGTCTTCGCCTGAAAGTTATATATTCCCCACTCGTAAGCCTCGGGAGCTCAGGCATATAGAGTGTGGCATTAATTTATCAGTCGTTTTCCGTTAGCATTAGGAAATAGTGAAATAAAGAATTATGTGATTCTGTGTGATGCTCTGACCACAGCAATGCACTAGATGGCACTGTTGGTTTTAGTTTTACTGCTGCCTCTTCTCGGGAACTTGTCTTAATTAGCTCCTTTTGAAAACAAACATGCTGCTTCAACAGAGGTTCAGTGTACATTGTTCTGGGCTGCTGCTTTTATATTTACAGTCATGTAATCAATATGTTGGAAGGGTAATTAATTTTTAACTTCAAGCCAATTGTAGATCAAATGCCACTAGACTTACTGGGTGGAGACAGTTTAATTTCCTTTGAAGCAGTGATACTGATTAGCTGTAAAGGGTTTGCAGTGAGTTGCTAGAGATCCAGAAGACCTTTTGCTTTGAAATACTGGCGTTAACTTTAAAGTAACACCATTACTGTGATACAGATTAATGAGTTGGGTCATAATTCTGGTAAAGTTCCACTCATGTACTTGCTATATTTTGTCCTGTCAATTCCTATTTCAAAGCAGCTTTATTTGCTTTGACTATTCCGTTCCTATCAAAGGAATGGTACAAAGTAAGCATTAAGTTGATCAAACTGACTTTCTGCTTTTTATCCCTGTTCTCTCATTATCTGTCTGTGGGGACTGTAGAGGCCCATGGCTAAGGATGAGATGTGACCATCTGTACTACAGCATATAGGAAGGATAGCATGAGAAGCTGGGGTGCTTTTTGAAATCTCTCCAACCCATGCTTGTCAGACATGCTGGTGTCCTGGCCTCCTGTCCCTTTCTCCTATTGTCTGTCTGTCTCTCAGGCTCCTTACTTGGAGATACTTGCTAGCTTTCAGTGCTTCTCCAGTGCTTTCAGCCCATCCCCTTGATGCATCCTTGTCCTTTGAGCTAACCTTCCTTGATCATATTTTCATCTGTTCACTCTTTCATCTTCTTCTTTGTCTCTGTTCTTCAACATTCAAGCAAACTGAAATCTCAGCGCTCAGCTCTCTATCCCTGTCTTACAACCTTAACACCTTCCTTCTCCTTTTTGTAATCAATAAATGAGCCATTTTCATGGATAGGCTATTGATCACTTCTCTGGCTGTTTGGATTCTTTCTGATCTTGTGTCTTTGCTTTCCATTACATAAAAATTTCACTACAGGCTCTGACTATCCACTCTTGGGCAAGTCTCAGAGCCTTTCTGCTGTCCTCATCTTTGTTGATCTCTTGGCTGACTTTTGATACTTTGATCGTTTAATTGGATTTCATGCTGAGTAAAACCATGGGCACTGGTTTCAGCTGAAATTAAACTTTTGTTTAGTCTAACATTAAAAAATAATGTCAATTTAAAAACAAAAATATTTCTGTTTCTCTTAAAAAGGCCAGACTCTTGTATTTTTATATTTAAACTATTAATTTAATTCAGTCTGGCCTGAGCAAATATTTCTGTCCTTTCAAGTGATACTTTTGAGTAAATCTTATCAATTAATGGAACTATGTTGCTGAGCTGTGCTACAAATGTCTCTGATTTCTGCTGGAACCAAGAATAGCCCTCAGTATAGCTGGACACAGCCATCAGATATTGAGACTTGTCAGAATTTTAACCTTTTCAGGAAGACAAAATATCATAATTAAGAAAATGATCAGCAGAGGTTATGGTCCCCGCCATTACATTTTCTGTCAGGAATTAATATTGTGACAAGTAAAGGCAGGACTGCAGTTACTGCAGCAGACTGTTCTGTAGACTGTAGCCTACAGTTGTTTGTAAGATATTAGATTAAGATCATGAAATTTATTCTAGTTTTGAGACAAATTAGAGATGGATATATGCAGCATACAAGAAGACTGAAAACTCGATTATCATAACCACAAGAATTGAAAAGAAAAATCTGTGCTGTCTTCCTGTCTGCTGGTTCTACAGGATCAATTTTTCCAGTGATCTTAGTCACAGTGCTTCAGAGTAGTACTTTTGTCAAATCTGGCCATTTTGGGGGGCGGTGGGGTGGCAGAAGAACATATCCCAATGTATTTACAGTAGAGGGAGCTGATGTTCAGCACATATGCCTCTGAGTTTTAACTGCTGTGCCAGTCTTTGCTCAGAATATGCCATTACCAGTGCATGTGTAAGCACTGCTAAAGAAATCACTTCTCTCAGGAGTTTGAGAGAACTTCATGCCTTGCTCACTGGCTGCATTCTCACAGAGCTCTCTGTCAGGTCAGTGGCCTTAGAGAGCATTCGTTAGAAGGAGACACCTCCTGGGGCCCTTGGGCATTTTTTCCATGTATCAGGTTTGACATAAGGGAGAGAGTGGCAGGAGTGTTGGTACAACATTGCAAACGTGGAGCCTCAGTGTGTCTCCTCCCTTACCTACCTAAGTCTAATGTTTTCATCTTTCCAAATATCATGACTTCCTATTACACCATGAACAATATCTCTATTGTGCTCTTAGCTTTACTCTGCTTCCTGAATCTGGCCTGTTTTTTGCCTGACCCATCCATGAACAAGTGCTCAAGAAAGTCCTTTTGGTACAGCTCCCTTTTTAGAAGCCAGAGATCTATCATTCGTTGGTATTGCCTGGCTGGATTATGCAAGTTATTTAAAGTTAATGGATCAAAGTTAGTTAAAATAGAGACAAGGGAAGTGTGAAACCACTAAATACATATGCATTTAAAAATATGTACTATGTAAAATGAATGTAATATTCTTTTAATGCAGGCTAAGGGGTGAAGGATTAGGGTTCCAACTAACTTGAGTTCCTGTTCCTGGCTTTGCTGTAGCTCTTTGGTTAAAAGTTGTCCTCTTGACTGCAGTGGTTCAATTATGGTAATCATAAAAGAATGAGTTAGGGGAGGGACATAATCTCAAGACGAAAGTAGGATATAGACTTATAAAAAAGAGGATTCAGTGTATTGCAGACCTATCTAACTTGTTTGACCAGAAAGATCCTCAAGCAAGTTATTCATTTGCCTTGTTTGCACCTAGAGCCACATTTCTCAATCTGTTTGTGGAAAAAAACCTCTAAGCACATAATGTGCTGTAGTACGTTGTTTGTCCAGGCAACTTGGGTTATATTATTGGTGACTTAATTTAGCCATGAGCAACACAAACGCTGACCTAATCACTCCATAAAGTGGTACATTTTGAGAGTACCAAGTTTATCTTTGGCACCACACTTTAGAAGAAAAGAAATAAAGATAGACTGGGAAGAACCAGCAAGAAGAAATATGTTAAGAAAATAAAGGCTATGACTAAGGGATGTTAGGAACTTTTTAATCTGACAGAAAAGGAGATTAAGATGGGGCATCTTTGCTTAAATTTTTTTCTATAGATAACCTGACAGTTGTATGTTGGCTATGAAGCCAGTGTTGGGGCAAAAAGAAGGATATGGGTTTCATACTGAATAAGAAAGATTTAGAAAAGAAATCCAGGAGAACTTTTTGTACTATACAAGGATTTCAAGGTTTCATTATTTGTAGCTTTTACAAGTGGGTTTTTAAAAGAAAATATTAGACAAATGTTTGCTGAGCTTAAGTGTGTTCACCTTATCTTAGTGACATGGGTTGGACCAAATAATCTCTTGACACCTCTTCCAGCCCTGTATTTCTGTGCAGGTGCTTTGTAATATATTTATGAAAAGAGCTCTCTCCAAACTAGGTTGTAGTATTCATTATAATAGAGGAAAACTTGTATCTCCGAAATTGGTTCTTTCTGCTAATTCTCTGGTCAGCTTTCCTCCTCAGGCCTTGGAACTAGGCATTATCATAGCAGGCTGAAGTTTTTATTAGCTGTTTAATCAGAGGAGTGTTTGATTAGAAGCATCATGAAAGGAAACAAGGAGGCTTTTATGATGACATTTCTGCATTTTTCAGTATTTCCTAATCACAAATAATTTTCCAAATAATTTCCTTAACAAGTCTTCCTAAGAGTGATTGATTTTTGAGCTGTATGCCATGGTCTGCATTACTGGTTAATACCTTCATGTTGAACAGTGTACTGATGTTAGCTGATCACAGAGGTAGCATGGATTTGATGCTTTTTCAACCAGCTTTTTATCAGTTTTCCCTTGTCTGGAGGTTAAAAATTACTGAGGAACATCTCTCATATTCTCTTGAGTGTAGCTTGGTTCTGTGGGAAGATGTGATATATATGCAATCTGTACCTAAAGAAAACCCACTGCACAACATAAGTGTCTGCATTTGTGGATACCTTTCACATACATGAAAAGCACAACACCGGCACTGCAAAACATAGATAAGCCAAAGCAGCAGCCCTCCTTGTTCAGATCCCCTGTATCTGACAGCTTACTGCTCAGTTCTGCTTTTCTACTGAACAGAAGTTCTCTTGCAACTGTGCAAATCTGTCACTTTATGCTCAGATATTTGGAACTTGCAGTACATCTGGGAAGTGAAAAAATGCTGGAAAGCATTTCAGATCTTGAAGTTGAGCACTTCAAACAGATGGCTTTTTTCCAGAGAGAGCTCTTCCAGCTTTTAAAATTACTCGTCATAAAATTTGACCTAGCTATTTAGGGGTATTAATATGAGTGGTGGGGAGGAGTGGCATTAAACTTGTAGAAAATAGTGTTGGGTACCTTAAGCAGTAAAATGCTTTGATCTTCTTGCAGTGTCTAATTTCCCAATTGTGGCTTAAAGTAGGAATGATACACAAAGTTTCTATATTCTTGTTCAGGTGATAAAGGAAGTTTGATGGGTTGGTTTTTGTTGTTTTTTTTTCATTGAAATGAGACCTTGTTGATTTGAATTCAGGTTGAAAATACCAGTGTTGATCCTGTATGTTGTACTTTATGAATGAGTCATGAGTCTGTTTTATACTATCTGCTTGGCGGACTAGTGCAGAAGCACAGTAAGAAAAATATGATCTAAACCAAGCATTTCATTAGGCAAAGACATTTGTTACTGGCTTTTCAGTATGGGCCATTAACCTGCATGGATGCTACTTTCCCTGCAATGAAGTTACTATTTTAACACTGTTCACTATTTTAGGCAGTAAAATATATAACTACAAATGTTTTATGGTAAGTACTATAAGGACTTTTGAAGGGGAGTCTTGGGAGAAGTGCTGTATCAATAATGATTTGTTCATCACAGTAGTAATAATATAAACATATTGTTCATCACTGTCCAGACCTTGTCTTCCTATTTGGAATTATCTACAGAGAATAATATTGGGTAGGTATTTGTACACAGAACCTCTATGTCATGATGCCTTCTTGGTAGTGTGAAGATACTAGAGGCGGGAACCAGGACAAAGTATTTGGCAAATCAGTTTTGGCAGACAGATGAATCCTCAGGTACTGCAGAGAAATGTAGTTTCTGCCAAATAACCCAAAATCAGTTTCCCTTGAATCAAACTCAGCTTTCAGAAGACAGAAAACCTATTTCAAGGGGCCCAGAATGGCTAATAGAAAAGAATTCCCTGCATTTATCCAAAGGAATTGGCAGATACATTTTGAAGCTCCTAGATATGACATAGATTTAAACATATTTTAAAATAATTTACTTTGGATTTTTGTGATGGTTGTAAGAAAACCCTGCTGATACAAATTAATACTAAGATTCCTAGCAAATGTATTTTATAACTGTTATTGCAGATGTACAGGCATTTTTTCAGGATATTTTGAATAAACTTAATATTCATAAAAAGAAGTAGAAATAGTTCTGACATAGATGGCCTTTGTTTACCTGAATTTCATACAGCAGCCCAGGTTACACTTTTCAATGAGGTGAGTTTGTTTTCATCACTTCAGTGACAGGATTCATTGGAACTGCATGGGCCTGACAATTTTTTGTCCTCTTCCCATCTGATTCAGAGCTACTGTTTGAAAATTCTGACAGTAGCTGCAACAATTTGGTGCTCAATGGAGGACGCAGCAGTGCTGGAGCATTTTTACAGTTACTGAGCTATTGACCTTTGAGGGAAATGTTTCAATGCTGTTGCAGTTCTTGTGGCCAGGTGGCAGATATATCACATACTCGCAGCTAGTGATTTAATAGACCAGGTAATTTCAGTAGATACGTTTCCAGTAACTGACAATGAATGAAGAAGCTATTAATTTAATTACATTTCTCTACAAAATGCAAAAGTCACATGGTGAAAATGTTTTTAATTTCTGATGGTGGTCGTCATTCCTGTAGCAGTCTTCTCTTCTAAGGTTTGCTTAAAGAAACTGATAACATGCAATTGGAGTTGGATGTGATGCACTCCTTGTTATGTTCCACTTGCTGGTGATGGTGTATGTATTGTCACATCTTCCCATGTGTTTGCCATCAATTCCCTACCATGAGCTCAGGCTGCAGCCCCACTGTCTTTCTTAAATTGCCTTTATTTTATATTGAGCCACACAAGATAGAAAATATACCACTGTTGTTTGGAGGCCTTTTTTCCTTCCTAATGAAACTTCAAACTCTATTTTTAGCATTTGCGTTCAGTTTTGTCACACTTGCATAGCATGCCAGCTGCCCCAGTGAGCTGCAGCCTCCTGGCAGCTGAGGTGTCCATGTTTGGTCATGCACCCTAAACTTTTTGGCAATAACACTTTTCACATCCTAAAGGAGGATATTCAACTGTCATTTGTGCCAGAGAGGGTCTCAATGTGTACTTGATAATTAGAACCTGGCAAATGTTAATGCATGATGTTTGTAGGAATGCACAGAGCCTCAGAGGCCCAAGCAAGGATGACTGCCCTGTTAAATTGTAATGAATGTAAGAAAACCTTTGGCAGATAGTGATGAACCTCCAAACAGCACCAGGCTGCATCAAGGTACTTACTACTGAAACAGAAAAGCACACGGAAACCAGAGGGTCTTCCTGGGCTGAATATGGCAAGGATTTACCTTCTGCTGAGGGTCTTTCCCCAGGCATTGTGTGTAGTGAGGAGGACGCTGGCTCTTGAAAGGAAAGCACCAAAATTAATAGTAGCAGCAGCCAGAGAAGCAGATTTTCTTATAAAAGAGAAATATTTCTCTTCTGTCCCCCAGGAATGGCTACAAGTGATTAATCTTAATCAGAAAGTCTCCTTTGGTATCTTCACTGGAAGTAAATGCACCTGTAGTGTTAGCAGGTGTGTGGGGATTGCAAAAGGAAAATTCAGGTTTAGTGTCAGAGCACAGTTCTGGCATGAGAGACTGATTTCCACTGGGCTGGTGTCTGTTGAGTCAATAAAGTTGTTTTGAGTTCTCCCTGCTGTCTGTGAGATCACAATTTCTTGTAAATGTTTTTACTAATCAGTTTGGCACAATCGTAAGATTTTCTGTGTCTTTCTTTCATGCTCGGAATACTCAGTTCATGACCTGTTTGTTACAAAGAATGGAAATTGGAATTTTCAGGAATAGATGTTTTGCTTAGTGAGTAAAAAACCTAATATGATTTCTATTTCATTTATCTGCTATGACCCTTTCCTCTGATATAGTATTAATCCTAGAAATGAAATTTCTGAAGGGAGAGTTTCATCTTTAGGTATAAAATTATTTTGAGGCCCTTTTGCAGTTTCTCACCTGTACTGTTTCTGCTGCTGCAACCTCATAATTTATTTATGTAAAGCATGTAGGTCTCTTCTTCATGACTGATTTTAACACCAGAGACATAAAATTACAAATATGCTAAGCCTTAGCAACCCAGTGGAACTGTGTACCCTTTTCCTTTGTTTTGGAAACCTTTAATATTGTCGGATATATAAAAAATCTTCCTTAACAGAGGCAAGTTACTCTCAATGGATTAAAAATCTTCCTAAATAGAGGCAAATGCCTCTCAATGGTTGAGTTAATAGTGCACTCAAAAAGTTGATGTGAACTCAGCAGGAAAATTTCTGTGGGGTGAGGCTATCCCTCCGTGTTTTTTAGTCTCTTGGCTTTTGTGTAGGATATCTGTTATGCAATGTTTTGACCATGGGCCCCATCCACTGTTAATATTCCTGCAGTGGGAAGCCTGCCAGTGTAAGTCAGCTGCAGATCTCCTGCAGTGTGTACCTGGTATGATGAAAATTACTAGGATAAAAACTGAGCATGGGAAGCTTGTGATTCTGTTGACCCTTTCAAAAATGCAATATATAGCATCCCTGAGAAATCATGAGAAGTAATCAGAGGAATGTGTTACAAATCTGGTATTTAAGTTCAGACCATCATTTGAATGTGTGTTATGCCGGTTTAGGCTGAAGACCCTGGTATTAATAGCAGACTGTGTTAAAACCTTGGAGATTTTTTAGTGACTTTTCAGGGAAATCCTGAAAATTTATTGGAAAGTATATGAAATATAAATAATTAGAATTTAAAAAATGGATTGGTCTTGTGACATAGCAGAATGTTTTCATTCTTAGCAACTATTTTCAATGCGTTTTTCACAGAATAAAAGAATATTTAGGGTTAGAAGGGACCTCTGAAGATCATCAAGTCTGAACTTTTCCCTCAAATATACTTTGAGGTGAAACTGAGCATATATATTTTTTGTTAAGAAGTAAATGTGTCTGGAGAAAATGTGGTTTGATGTTGGGTTTTCCTGATATTTTGAAATGACAAGAGCATATAAATGCTGTTTTAAATCAGTTGAGGTCACAGAATTAACTAGGTTGGAGACCTTTGAAATCATCAAGTCTAACCTATGACCTAACACCACTTTGTCAACTAGACCATTGCACTGAGTGCCACATCCAGTCTTTTCTAGAACACCTCCAGGGACAGTAACTCTGCCACCTTCCTGGGCAGCCCACTCCAATGCCCAATCACCCTCTGTGAAGAACTTCTTCCAACCTAAACCTCCCCTAGCCCAGCTTAACACTGTGTCCTCTTGTCCTGTTGCTGGTTCCCTGGGAGAAGAGACTGACCCTCCCACCTGGCTACAGGCTCCTTTCAGGGGCTTGTAGAGAGCAATAAGGTCTCCCCTGAGCCTTCTCTTCTCAAGGATAAACAACCCCATTTCCCTCAGCTGCTCCCCACAGGACTTGTGTTCCAGAACCTTCACCAGCCTTATTGCCCTTCTCTGGACACACTTCAACATCAAAACATTCCTCCTAGAATGGGGGGCACAGAACTGGACACAGCATTCACAGTAGCCTCACCAGTGTCAAGTGCAGGAAAGGAATCACTTCCCTGCTCCTGCTGGCCACACCATTTCTGATCCAATCCAGGATGCCTTTGGCCTTCTTGGCCACCTGGGCACACACTGGCTCATGTTCAGCCTGTTGTCAATGAGATGATGTGCACTGAAATATTTTTGAGTGAGTTAAGTACAAAATGTTCCCCCAAAACACTAGAGAAATAAGTTTGTAGGGTCTGACTTAGAGTGTCACAGGACAGTGTATATTGCAGTGTTTGTGAGGTACCTGTTTAAAATACTCTTCACAAAAGGAAACGTGTGAATTCAGTGGGAGATATGTCATGTAACTGGGAGGAAATGTCTGGGAGAAGGGTGGGGCTGGCTCCTCTTGCTCCAGAAGAACCAAGAACCCTGCAGATTTTCTCTTCAGGTGTCACAGATACAAAACGCTTTGCAGACATGAAACGCAGGATGGATGACCCTGAGGGACACAGATTCAGGTACTTGAAATTTCTTGTGGATCATGACTGATTAGGGACTTGGATACCAAACAAGTGCTGGCATCCATGTTGGGCCATGCTGGTACTCCTTACAATAGCTAAATTCCAAGCTTCAAATGCTACCCCAACTCTAAGTGCATCAAGAATTGTAAGGCTCTGCATGGGTACAGCCTGTGGTTAGGCAAGAGGCCTCCTATTCAAACAAATTATGCCATAGTTGTTGACAACAAATATCCAGCATCTTTCTCTGATGTAATAATGGCTAGGACGCTGATGAACTGTGTGTTTGATTTATTGATGCACTCTGTATTCTTAGATTTCAGAGTTTTTTCCCCTCCCACAATTCCACAGGTTGCTCTTCCCCTGTTAGTCAGAAAAAGCGTATGGACAGACTTGTCAGTTTAACAGTCAATGTGAACAGTCATTCTAGCACTAGGAACTTAAAGTATTACAAAAATTCATTTCAATAACATGTTTATTCGGTCGTAACAACAACTATAAACGTAAGTACCATTCAGCTCTTTGCAGATATATGAACTCACTAACATCAAATCTTTACCAGAATCACATATTCTTACAGGTGTCCCAGACACAACATTAACTTTATTAAGCAAAAGTTCATAAATAGTAAAAATGTCCTCTGTTTCACATTGCAGCGTTCCTCAAGCATGTACGTACAAGTTTGGAGTAACTTCTCCAAATCTATGTGTCATAAACTTCCTTAGCTGTTTTAACAACCATAGAGATGATTTTTTTTTGCCTGCAGCAAAGCCTTTTGTCCTTGAGCGATCTACAATTAGTATCACTCTCAGCAGACATGAAAGTTCATTTCTGAAATGAAAGTAGTGATGAAACACAATACAATATTATCTGCTCATAGCTTGCCTACACACTCTGCCCTCATTATAAATCTTTCAGTTATAACACAGTCTCCCAAGAGCAATATATCTCCCTTATATCAGTTCTTTATCTGCATTACATCTCTTTGAAGATCTTAAAATGGTTGGCCTGCAGCAATGGAGATATTATACGTAGGGTGGAGTGTGTTTACAGTCAGTTCTTTTCCTTTTTAATATTTACACAGTATTTCTTAAGGTTGCTACAGTTTATGAATCATGTACATTGACATACGTTTTCTGAAATGTTCACAGTGCAGTATTTTGTGGCCTAACCAAACTTTGTAAATGTCATTAAAAATAAACTTTTTTTTTTAATATAAAAATAGAATACTTTATGTGTTTACACCAGCAAACCCAGTTCCATCCTATTCTAAACAAACTATACAGTAGTATGCACAGAATTCCACAGGAACAGAAATGACATGTGATGTTTGCCCTAAAGTTATAGTACTCTTCCCTAATGAATAGAGGTTTCATTTACTATCTCTTTTCAAAATTGTTTCTCTGGTCATAACTTAGCATTAAAAGTAGATAATTCACTGGGTTGTGTGATTCAAGAAGAGAGTAAAGAGGGCCTAAAGCCATTACTTCTTTTGATCAGTCTTCTCTTCAGGGCTGGTATGAAGTAGTTACTGATATGCCTGCTTATGGTGGTGTCTTTTTAGGTCAGGGCTGCCTGCAACACCTCTGCTCCTTACTCACCTTTGCCGGTAGCTTCACCCACTGGTAGGTAGCAGAGCTTCAGCAGCTGCTCACCAAGTGACTCACCAGACAGCAGCCTTCGAGTTTTAACTCTCAGAGTGATTCATTGTTTATTGAAAGAAATGTAGGCTTTTCATTTTTCAGCAAGAGATCTGTTGCTATAGACTGTTTGACTCAAATAAATAGTTGAATGTTGGAATAATGTTGACATTACGAATGCTTTAAGCTAGATAATTTTCCCTTTGCTTTTTGTACCGTCTGACTATACCAGAGAACTGGTAAGACATAGAATCAGAGAATCATAGAATGGCCCAGGTTGGAAGGGACATTGAAGATCATATAGATCCAGCCCCTCTGTTGTGGGTACCTTGATGAATGTTGAAAAATCCAGGGATGGGGCATCCACAACTTCCCTGGACAACCTGTTCCAGTGCATCACCACCCTCACAGTAAGGAATTTTCCTCCTATATCTAATTTAAACCTACTGTCTTTCAGTTTAAATTCATTCCACCTTGTTCTGTCACTACATGCCTTTGTAAATAGTCTTGTTCCATCTTTCCTGCAAGTTCCCTTCAGGTACTGGAAGGCCACAATTAGGTCACCCCAAAGCCTTCTCTCTTCCAGGCTAAATCCCAATTTCCCAGCCTTTCCCTACTGGAGAGGGGCTCCAACTCTAATCATCATGGTTGATTATTGCTGTCCTTCCTGTGATGGGGCCCCAGAGCTGGATGCAGAACTCCAGGTAGGCTCTCACCAGAGTGGAGCAGTGGGGCAGAATCCCCTCCCTTGAGCAGCTGGCCATGCTGCTCTTGATGCAGCCCAGGATACAATTGGCTTTCTGGGCTGGGAGGGCACTTTGCCTGCTCATGTCCAGCCTCTCATGCACCCCAAGTCCTTCTTGGCAGGGCTGCTCTGGATCTGTTCCTCCCCCAGCCTGTGGTCATACAGGGGTTGTCCTGACCCAGCAGCAGCACTTTGCATTTGGTCCTGTTAAAACTCATGGCATTTCCACCAGCCCACTTCTTGAGCTTGTCCAGGTGCCTCTGGATGGCATCCCATCCTTCAGCTGTGTCAACTGCACCACTCAGCTCCGTGTCATCTGCAAATCTGCTGACGGTGCACTTGCTTCCTTTGTCTATGTCATTAATGAAGATATTAAGTAACACTGGTCCCACTGCAAACCCCTGAGGGACACCACTTGTCACTGATGGCCATGGGGACTCTGAGACATTGACCGCTATCCTCTGGAGGTGACTGTCCAGCTAATTTCTTATCCATGNAAGCCTTCTCTCTTCCAGGCTAAATCCCAATTTCCCAGCCTTTCCCTACTGGAGAGGGGCTCCAACTCTAATCATCATGGTTGATTATTGCTGTCCTTCCTGTGATGGGGCCCCAGAGCTGGATGCAGAACTCCAGGTAGGCTCTCACCAGAGTGGAGCAGTGGGGCAGAATCCCCTCCCTTGAGCAGCTGGCCATGCTGCTCTTGATGCAGCCCAGGATACAATTGGCTTTCTGGGCTGGGAGGGCACTTTGCCTGCTCATGTCCAGCCTCTCATGCACCCCAAGTCCTTCTTGGCAGGGCTGCTCTGGATCTGTTCCTCCCCCAGCCTGTGGTCATACAGGGGTTGTCCTGACCCAGCAGCAGCACTTTGCATTTGGTCCTGTTAAAACTCATGGCATTTCCACCAGCCCACTTCTTGAGCTTGTCCAGGTGCCTCTGGATGGCATCCCATCCTTCAGCTGTGTCAACTGCACCACTCAGCTCCGTGTCATCTGCAAATCTGCTGACGGTGCACTTGCTTCCTTTGTCTATGTCATTAATGAAGATATTAAGTAACACTGGTCCCACTGCAAACCCCTGAGGGACACCACTTGTCACTGATGGCCATGGGGACTCTGAGACATTGACCGCTATCCTCTGGAGGTGACTGTCCAGCTAATTTCTTATCCATGTAACACTCCACCCATCAAATCCATCTCTCTCCAATTTAGAGAGGAGGCTGTGGGGGGCCACAACAACAGCTTTACAGAAGCCCAGATAGCTGGTAGCCCTTCCCTTGTTTACTGGGTAGTCACTCCATCACAGAAGGCCACTAGGCTAGTCAGGCAGGATTTGCCCTTGGAGAAACTGTGCTGGTGTCTTGAATCCTGGTTAAGGACCACACTGTCCTTCATGTGCCTTCTATGAGGATGTGTTCCATGACCTTCCCAGGCACAGAGGTGAGGCTGACAGGTTGGTAGTTCCCAGGGTTCTCTGTTCTTTGTTCTCTTCTTAAAGACAGGTACATTGTTCCCCTTTTTCCAGTCACCTGTGACTTTCCCTGACTGCCATGACTTTGAATATCATGGAGAGCAGCTTGGCAACTGCATCAGCCAATTCCTTCTGGATTCTGGGATACATTTCATCAGGTCCCATAGACTTGTGCACATTCTGGTTCCCTGGGTGGTCATGAACCTGGTCTTCGCTTACAGTGGGAAGGGCTTTGGTCTCCCAGTTCTCAGCCGGTTGTCCATCCATTCAAGAGGTGTGGGAAGAGATGTTGCCATTGAAGACTGAGGAAAGAAAGTTAAGTACCTCAGACTTCTCCTTGTCCACCAGTATTGTTTAACAGAGGGGGAACACCTCCTTTGGCTTTACTTTTCTGATTAACATACCTGTAGAAGCCCTTTCTGTTATCTTTGCAACCCTTGCCAGGTTCAGTTCCAGTGTTGTCTTGGCCTTCCTCATCCACTGCTTACTCAATCATACTTTTCTATACTTATTTTACTGCACGCCATTTCTTGATTTTGATTTCTGTTAAGAAACCATGATGCTGGCTATCTTGGCTGCCTAGGTTCTTTGAAACCTTGTTGATGTCGTTCAAAAATCCAAAGTTTGCCCCATGTGGGATGAAAATACATTTTAAACTCTTGTTATTCTCATTGCATTTCTTTTGTGTGCAAACCATTTTTGCACTGCTCATTATCCTAAAGTATGTGCACAGTAACAGTCCTTCCAGCCATACTGATTGATATTCTACTTTCATGGCATTTGTTCTTGGGTCTGAGCACACATTAATGACAGTTTATGGGAACCAGCTCTGGATGGTAGCACACCACATTTCCATTTGGTAAATTGATGGCGTTCTCCAAATACTTGGAAATTACTGTGATGGTTTATGGAATCCTGTATCCTTAAACAATATGATATTGTGTCCTTGTACTAGTGCAACTCGGGCAACAACATAAACATGTGCAACAGTGTTCTCACAAAGACCAGTAGGGCAGTAAAAACTAGTGGACAAAATGTTTTGCTCCTTGTTCATACAACTAAGAATGGATTTTCCTTAATTTCAGACATACCCATCATGTGTCAACATCCATGTCTGTGTTGTCTTGTGATGATAGAAGAGAAGGATAGGGAGCAATGCACTTCACATTGACATAGGTAGCATTGACATGAACATAGTGTTCCCCAATAAAAGTGGAGAAGATTGTTGATATTTTTGAAACAAGTTCAGAAAATGCTGGACGCATCTCAGGTTTCGGATGCCAGCACTTCAGCATGACTTCATACCTGCCATTCAAATAAAAGAAGTGTTCAATTATGAAATCACATAAAAAGAAAAAAACCCAACTCTCTCTTTCCTCCCACAGCCTCAGTTACTATAATACTATAGAATCACCGGCATTTGCAGAAGCCTTTGCAAACTATTTACTTACAGTGGATCAGGGCAGTATTCAGGTTGCAGCAGCCTTCTTCCTTGTAGTAAGTAAACAGTTATATCAAAAGAATTTACATCAGGATAAGGTGGTGCCCCTCGTGTCATAAGTTCCCATAATAATACACCAAAGGACCACTAAGAAAACAAATAAATAAATAAAAAGTTAAAGTGTTGGAGGGCTTTACATTCCAGTTTTTGAAGATGGTCTGACAGATTTAAGCATTCAAGTGCATGGATTTTCCCTTTGAGAAGTTATTTTACTGCATTCAGCTTTCTTTTAAGTGTACTCATAAATGCTGTAGGGACTTGAGCAGCCACTTAAATAAGAGCCAGAGAATCTCAACTAAGTAAATGAAAGAATATAAAAGCCTATAGGCCTGCTACTTTGCTGGTATAAATTGGCAGACCTCTTTTGAAGTTAATGGAGTTCTGCCAGTTTATATGAACTGATGATCTGACTAACTCTGTGTAAATACGTGCTGAAGACAATATACATGGTGAAAATCCTATGTATCAGAGGTCAGTCTGAATCTGGATTGAATGGAGAGCTAAAATACAAAGCAATCCAGCCAACTGACTTCATTGTAGTATCTTTTTCTTCATAAATGGCCAGGTAATACTTGAGATTGCTGTAGGCAGCCAGTAATTCTTTATAAAGCAAATAAAGTATTTTGGAGAACTATTAACTTTTACGAGTCTCTAAGTCAGCCTGTTCTGTCAAGTTTCCAGAGCCCCTCCTATAGTAGGGGAGCTATAGGAGCTCCAGCCTGGCTTCTTGGAATGTCCTTAAGTTTCCCTTGGAACAGGGTTAAACTCTTATTTTTTTCCTGAGCAGTAAGATATAATCAGGTCAACAACTTCTTGCTTAGTGATTGGGGCAAATATGCTTTCTGGATGCAGAAAGACTTTTATTCTTATGTGAACAAAAGCTGGATTCAAATATAAGTTTTGGAGTTGGTCCATTAATTAAATACTAGAAAGATGCCTCAGGCAATATAAAAGAAATAAATAGGTGATACAAATATGTTTGTACATTACCACATCTGATTTTGTTGTGAACTTCTGAGTTTGTAAACTTTCTAAAGCCATCCATTTCACTGGCAGTTTAGCTCCTGTTTTATTGTGCACACTGTAGTATTCTTTATCGTAGACATCTCTAGCAAGACCAAAATCAGCAACCTTGACAGTGAATTTTTCATCCAACCTAGAGAAATGACAAAAGGTACTATTTGCAACTGAGCAGGCAAGATTTACCATGTTGGTGGATTATAATGACTTGCATTTTTTGAGACTGTGACTTTGGATGGCAGTACTTTATTTGGGATCTATGAACTAATGTAACACTGAAACAAAAGTGCAGCAAAGTATATTTGACACCCATTTAACACAGTGAATGAACTCAGGAAATGACTGATATTGTTTTGATTATACAATTTGAATTACAGTTATTTTAAAACAATTGCTATGTATAAAAAGATTTTTACTAATAGCCTGTACATCCTGATGGAGTTCATCATTAGTTCCACAGCTGTTTTTCCTTCTGTATCCTTAAAACCTGCTCATTTTAATTTCAAATCAATGCACCACCTTTCCTACTTAATCTCAGTTTTGATAAGGAGGGATCCATCATTATCTCAGTGACTGCCTTTATGTAGTAATGTAGTCCTGTAACTAAGGATGAGTTTAGTGTCTGTTCTGGGAGAAAATGATAGCATAACAAAAGTTCTATTGGGGTTACAGCTCAGCCATACCAGAAGACCTCCTTAGCTTTGATTCTCCTAAGCTTGGTATTTGTCCTGATAAGTGGTATCATTGTCACAAACAGACAGAGCGTGGGTGGTGGCATTTTCAAGCCTATCCTTTACATGTGCAGATGTAGTCACAGCAAGCACTTTGTTTTGGGTTTCTTTACAGCATCACACAGTCACAGTGTGGTGTGGTTGGAAGGGGCCCCTGAAGATCATTTAGCTCACCACTATCTTCCCTGCTCAAAGCAGGGTTCCCCTACTGCAGGTTGCTCAGAACCAGGTGGGTTTTGAATATCTGCAAGGATAAGGACTCCACTACCTCTCTGGCAACCTGGGCCAGTGTTCAGTTATCTGTACAATAAAAGCATTACTACGTTTAAATGCAATTTTCCCTATTTCAGTTTGTGCCCGCTGCCTGTCCTTGGGCACCACTTAGAAGAATCTGGCTTCCTCTTTTTTAATCCACTATATCAGGTATTTACATATATATATATAAGATCTCTTTGAACCTTCTCTAGGCTAAATGATCCCGTCTCTCTCAGTGTCTACACGTGACATTTCCCTGTCTTGAAGTTATGAGGTTTCTGTCTGGACAACTCTGGTCTGTTGAAGTCCCAGTGCATGGGACAGAACCATCTGCTGTATTTACTGATGTTTTTACTGATGTACTGATGTAACTTAATCTGATGAAGGGAGTAGGAGGGAACTTTGATGGTTCAACAGGAAACAATTTATGCCATAGCATGTTCCTGCACCTCTTCCAGAATAGTGGAATAGAGTTAAGAGTCCCTGAGGACTATATGTGCATGCTGGCTTCCTTTCTGATAGACATCACCACTGTAGCAGGGCCTGTACTCAGTGTTGGATGGCACATGGCCACTGGGGAAAGTGCGTCTTATGGCAGCAGCTCTCCAGGCTCTGAAGTGCTTATCCATATGGAAGTACAAAAGGAGTCATTCAGTGTTCATGTGAGACATCCTGGGAACTGTTCCTTCCTCACCCAAGGAAGACACAGTAGGCCAAGGGGAATGTCCTGTTGCCACTATCTGGACTTTGATTAGATGAACTAGGTCTTTGTTCAGTAACCCGATGCATTTCTTCTTAGGAAATCTGAAAATCTGCTTGTGGCTTTTTTCATCCCTTAAAAACACCAATACCTGTAAGAAAATGTTCTTTTTCAGAGGCTGTTCAGCTGCACAGGTGTGCACCCTTGAAAAAAAGAGTAAGATATCTGATGTCACAGGTTAATGACCTTTTTGAAGCCAGAGTTCCAGTTTATGATGTGCTAAAAATAAACTTTAGTGTTTAAAGCTGTGCCTCATTAATTCACAACATCAGTGATAAATCAGCATAATCATATTGGCAACTCCTGTATCACTTCGTCTTTGTGGGAACTGAACTGTCTGGCTTCCCAGACACTAGTAAGATTCTTTGAATGTTAATTTGTGTGCCTTGTTGAGCCAAAGTAAGCTCATATTCATGTAATGAAAGACTACTGTCAAGAGGTCTCACTAGTGTTTCTTTGTGTTCCTGTTTTTCTCACAAAGTTCCCCTGTGCTCCTCTCCCTCCTGGTTAGGTGTGGCAGCAGAGACATGCTGCTTCTGAAGAGGCTGGGTGGAAGCACAGCAAGTTGAGACAACAGCAGTTCAACTTCCCTTAGGAGATGCCTTTTAAACTCTAACCAATGATTTTGACCTCAGCTTTCTTATTTCTCACACTCAAAAAAAGCTTATGTGTAAGAAATGAGCCCTTAGCAAGATGAGTAGTTCATCATTATGCAAGACAAACATCAATATAATTGCAGAGCAATGAAAAAAACACCATCTTTTGACAAAAAAATAGCAGAATCCTGGAAACTTCAGGTTTTTCTCATCTCACTGTTTTACACAGAAGAGTATTGTAATGTGGCTGAAAGTAGATGTTTGTACTTACATACAGTTTCTTGCTGCCAAATCTCTATGGACAAACTTTTTACTGGCAAGGTATTTCATTCCTTTTGCAACCTGAAGGCCAAATCCAATTAAATCTTTTACTGTTGGATTCTGTAAAATACAAACATTTATGATAAAATGAATGCAGAACCTTAAGGATCAGACTGCTTTATGCTGTGACTCTTTAGGTTTTACACATCTCTCCTGCCACCAGAATGATCAAGAAAGGTTGGTGCTTATAGTGAAACTGGTTAAAGTTTAGATCAACTTCTTACCCCAGTGAGAAAACACACTATAAGAAAACAAAAGAGCTGACAGTCTCCAGAAGAGTAGAGTTTGCAGCATAAGCAGCATAACCTGGCCTAGGAAGTGGAACAGTATGCTGAAACCTCAGCATCAGAGATGATAAACAAAATTCACATATGTGGACTTAAGAGTGATAGCATATCACTCAGTGAAAGGTACTAACTATGAACTTGGAGCTCATCAGCTGGAGATGACCAAGAAAAGAGAAAGCCCTATTTGGGACAAAATAGGTGCATCAGTATGATGTCATGAAAAAGGAAAATGAGACCTTAGCAGTTACCAGAGGAAGATTTTTGGCAATGATTGTTAACTCTTTCTGCTTGCCTACATGGTGATACTCAAAATGTTAAATATCAAAATAAGTATAAACATAAACCTGTAAGTCTTTTATGGCAATCATATGACTTGTTATGTAATAGTAAGGATCCTACAGTTTTTTGTGTTTTTGACATTGCTCCTTATAATTTTCTTCTGTGGAACAATTCAACTGTGGTCATTATTCTATTTATTTCAGAAAGGACTGTGACACTATTTACAGACAAGGGCCCTGGTGCTTGTAGAATGATAGGAGCTGAAATGGGAGCAGGTCCTGGTCTCAGAAAGCTAAACTCCTCCAAAAATTTGTCGAAATGCATTTTTTTAAAAATGGTGCTGGGTATTGCTGATTGCCATAAAAGCAAGGACAAAATCCTATTGGCTCAGAAGTCACTTTGTATTGTCCTAACACTGTGAAATAGATGAAATACTACAGTGCAAAGCATAAAGGCTTACACTGCCTGAGGTAAGATCTGTAGTCTCCTACTTGGGAGAAAGTGAGGCACATTTGAGGAATCTACAGTCTTTCGATGGAAATGGGGAAGATTGCTGATAAGAGAGTACTCATAGTTTGTATAACAGTTCCTGCTTTTCCTTCTTAAGATAGGAAGAAAAAATATTGACAATAAACAGACTGTGACACTAGCGGGATATGGAGTTCCCTTACCTAGGAGTTGGAAGAGCAGATGTTGATGACTGGCTCAGCTGTGCTAAAGTCAACAGAGATGTGCCAGTTTAACCAGCAGATGATTGGGCCCCTGGACGCAGATCTCATAAACACATTTGTTTATAAAGAGGCTTATGGATGGGAAATGAGAAATACTTATTGCTAATAACTTCTGGGAAACATTCTAGAGAGGAATTAGAGGGGGAAGGGAAGGCGTGGCAGTGCTGTGGCTGGGCTTGATGCCAGACTAAGCAAGTGCTAAAGGTTAAGGTGTAGTAAGAGCAGCAAGTTGCAGACGTAATAAAATTATGAGAGCTTGTAATGTGTGGTGTTGGAGCAGGGCGTGGCCAGACTTGCATCACCACTTATACCTCACCAGGTACTTACGTGAGTCTCATTCCTAATGAAGTTTCGAAGATCTCCATGTTTCATGTATGGAAGAACAACTAATGGGGATCCTTCATTGGGCAAACAGATTCCCAGGAGTGACAGAACATTGGGATGAGTGAAATCTTTCATGATTATTCCTTCTTTCAGAAACTGTGCTACTTCTTCCAGGTCTGTAATCCCTGAGAAATCCAGTAATAAAAGGAGTTAATGAAAAGAAACAGAAACAAACTAGGGTTCATTTCTCTACAGCACGTCATTGCACAACAAAGTGATAATGAGAGACTACAAACATGCTCTCCACCTCCCACATTGCAACCAGGTTATGTGCATTGGTTTTCCTACAATGACCAAATACAGGCTGTTGGTGATTTTAATTCTGTTTCTCCATTTCTTATTTTGAATGATTTAAAATTGAATAACAACACTTGAGTAAAGTCCTTAATAAATGTTGTTATACTATCTTCCTGTTTTTCCAGCAGCTTTGCCCACTCTTCAGCAATTTAACTTCTGAACCCAAATCTTCAGGACTCAGTAGAATAAAAAATGATGCTACCTTTCCCTTATTTTCCAGTGTTCTTTCCTTTGTAGAGGAAATATATGGACATTTCATTTGATGTAAAAATATATGCCAATGTGTTGTGGTAATCTGAAGTAATTGGAATTGCTCCAAAGATGAATCCGATTCAGCTTCAACTAAGAATCTTTGTTTCTGAATGTATACTTCACAGGAATTTATTGGTTCACCCCAGTTATCTTTGGAATTAATAGTAATGTCTCACTATTAAACATGTAACTCACTATTTAGTGACTTCACAGCACAATGAATTTTCCTGCTATCATTATCCAGCAATGTCCCATGGTACACACAGCCAAAATGTCCTGTGTAAAAAAATGAGCAATATTAGCTTTAAGAAGCAAAATTAGCTTTCTGGTATTTTCCACTGGGTAGCAATTATACTCTAAGTTAGTGATCACACTCCATTTCTGTCCAATTCCCAACACTTGTAATATATACTTCCTAACTAACATATTAAAATAAATGGGATTGGACCATTACATAAAACCACCATTCATAAAATCACCATTACATAAAACCACCACTGCATAAAATGAAAACTCTATTTGCAGCATAATTGGTATTTCTTGACCTAAATGGAGAGTATAAATAATGACTAAGCTGGCGCCATAAATATTTCATTTTCCTGTAATGACTATGCACACAAAACCCATGTCAGCCCATTCCCACCATCTTCTCCTGTGACACAGGTGTTGAAGGAGGACACCTGGAAGGCACAGGGAACAGAAAGGAGCTGACATGACCACTGGATTGGTGGTTCCCAGTGATCTGGAAGCCCGTGCTAAGTGGTCCACTGGACTGTACAAACTTGACGCATCTGATGGAAAGGACAGCCACTCTGGGATTACAGTCGCTCAGGTCTTGCTGTTCCATGGAAAATGTTGAATGTTAGAAGTGATGTGTTGGCCGTGGATGGTTTGGGAGTTGCTCTACTGATCACAGACTGATGACACCACTTGGCAGTTTTTTCTATGGCTTAGTTCCAAGTATAAAATATCACTAAAAGATGCTGAACAAAATTTGCCTTCTCTCTCATAGTCTAAGCAGTGAAATGAACTGCCAGGGACACAGAAATCCTGTGCTTTCTTGCTAAGCAAATGATGTTGTCTACCAAAACTTCCTATAAGAAGTCAGGTTTACCAGTTTGGGAAACAGTGAAGTTTGAGCTCCAGGCTCAAGCATTAATTTCTCTAAATCAAACTATGTATGTGCAGTTGTGGCTTTCTTTCACAGATGAACTCTTTACTGGACACTTATAAAATACTAGTATTTGCAGTTAGAAAGCAAATTATTTTTTTCTTAAGTGTGAGTTCTACAGAGAACAAGACTATCTGGTTAATTTTACTACATTCCAGCCATAAGCTCTGGTCAGAGCTCAGTTGGCTTTGCTTTTGGCTTGAGGTAAAATTAATCCAAAGTTTGTTTTATAAAAGCAACTAAAATCCCATCAGACCACAGAATGCTTGGAGCCTGGGCACAAATCCTAAAGCTTGGATTGGGTGTGTCTAAAATATTTTGGGGTTTGGCCCATTTCTGGTTAGAAAGGAGAAAATTTAAAGTGGTTAATTATCTTTGTGTCATTCCAGATATTTTTCAGCATTTAAAAAATGGGGAATTACTTGGAGTTTTCCAAAACAAAAAAGAAAAGAAAAAGGTCCACCCTTGCTTTGGGGATGATGAAGTGTAATACACAGAAGTGAAACACACTGTTTGTTTGTTTGATTTGTGGCTCTCTTGTCCTGCAGAAGAGGCATTAAGAATATAATTTACAGCCAATTTTTATCAGTATTCTGATACTCAACAAGAGACCTCTCATGCATAATCTGTAGAAATACTGAAAATCCAGTCTGTATTCTAGTTACTAATAGGTACTAAATCATACAGAGCTTAAAAAGGTCCCGAACAGAAATACTGCCTTGGGCTATGAAAGGTGAAGGGAACTCGCTTATGAAGATGTAGAGGAATAGGAGTGATGAGAGAAATTTAGAAAAATAGGAGACTTTCTAAATCAGGGACAAAACTAAGGGGAAGTGAATCAGGAGCTACGTATTTCTGCAGCTGGCATGAGAGGAATGAGGTGATATGAAGAGCATTTGCTGCGAGGAAACAAGCAGCAAATTCCTCAGAGCTCGTGGAAACTTGAGGAGGGAAAAGGGGTGTGCGCATTTCACCTGGACCACGGGGACTTTTACTGCATACTCTAATGACCGCAGGAGTCTCCTGTGTCATCCAAGTGTAGGGTCACTTGTGTTTCTGCCTCGGCATCCCCTGACATTCAGGTGTGTGCCTTAGGTTTCACATAGTGTTCTGCTACAGGTTCACTCCCATACTACAGCCTCATGGATCAGAAGCCCTGGCTGAGCTTTCTGTAGCCTGGAAAAGGGTGAGAGTGAGACAGTTGGAAGGGGACCAGCAAATCCATGGGTTCCAAAGAGCCTCATTAGCTGGCAGACTCCTTCCTCCTGATGGTGTTTTCTCCAACTGATCAAATGCACTGACTTCAAAGGAAAGCCCCTCCATTCCCCCCTTGATTCAGTGCATGGCATGCAATGCTGTAAGAGCTAAAAAGCTTGATAAAAATCTCTGTGTAGACTCCTTTTTCAGAATGGTTTATAATGAGTGGGTGTGCAAAAAGAGGAGCAGTTTGCAATATAAGAGTTGCAGTACCCACCTCTTCCTATTACTTCACTGAAGTGCACAATCAGACTGTCAGCACCAATAACCACATGCTGCACTTCTTTGACCAGGTCAGGATTTAAGGCACTGATGTCAATGTGGACATTAGTTTGGAGAAGTGGACTGGCTAAATCTGAGTCTCCGCTAGACAGAATCGGGGAGAGGTCAGAGTGAGGATACTGGGCAGGTCTGCATGATCCATTCTGAGACATGCTTGGAAACTGATCTGCAAAATGAACAAAAACTGTTATAATCCTTTCAAATTTCTCCTTGAAAAATGAAGAGTTTTATTGCATTGGTAAGCAAGGTTTGATTTTATCAGTTTGGAAGTGGCTTGGCTTTACGGAAGTTTTGGTCACAAAGGGAGAATGAAAATATGCATTGGTAATCTGCCAACCTCCAGGAAAACCATGTCACTAGAAACTTATGCTTGTCTCAGCTCTACTTTTATGAAAGTAAATGGCAAAACTTCCACTTTTCTGAGGGGATGGAATGAAGCCTTGTCACTTCTTGCCAAACAGAGGTTATAGCATTTCTAGCAATTGGGAGTAACAAGAGTAAAACAGAAAAATGACACCAATATGGGAAGAGGAGGTAGTGAACAATTAAAAACATGAAGTTTTTTATTATTGTCATGTTCTAATTTGGTAGGGAACTTCACACTTCACGAAGGTTTCCAAAGTGGTGGTGACTAGCTATATTTATCCAATAGTAAATATTCAACCAGGGAAATGCCTAGAGGTGATTCATTTCCTGTAACTGCTGAAGATAATACAGTTGTTGCTACTCATGAAAATAACATGAGCCATCTGATATAGCAGAAACTAAAATATTTCAGTAAATCCAGGAGTATCTATCTGAGATTTTTTTTTATCAACAGCATGTTGTTCAGGTATTTCAAATTGGTTTTGTTTAAAACCTTTTTCCTAGCATTTTGTGTGACTGAATGAAAGAACTATGTTTAGTTTATACCAATTTCAGTCTGGAATGATTTCAGTGGAGTTAGTGAGCTGAATTTAGCCCAGGGTTAAAAACAAAAGAAGGGGAGTAAATTTACCAATGGAAATTATCAGGTATCTTATTACACAAAGTAAAAAGTATTGTACAGATATGCTTTATTTATTTGTGTATAAAACTTGTGAAATTTTTATAAAGTGCTTTTATTACTCTGGGTGCTGAGAAATACTCTCTTATTTTATCTAGGAGCAAAAATATCAACTCCTACAACTTACAAATTAGTTTATTTGTAACTAAGGGCAAATATCTATTTAATAAACACAGTAAAATAATCTAGCCATGGCTGCAAAATAATTTTTGCAGCTGCTAAATATAAACCTGCATGTTTTCTAATGTTTCTTTTATTTTATTCTTTGATAATATTGACATTGATGTTGCTACAAGAACATAAGATGAACACATGCCCTTCTTGGATGCACTCTCCACCGTGCTTTGCCAGTACACAGTGGCTGCCTGACCACAGTGGATTTACCTTCCACCAAGGATCTTTGCATAGTTTTGTCTCATGCACCACTTTCCCTTCTAAACAGCAGCACAGGCTTTCCTTTCCCTCTGGAAATTTTTCAATCAAGAAACTTCCTGTACGAGCTGGTGGCAGCAATTAAAGAATAATACGGGAAGCTGGGAACAGGCCTGTGTCTCAGATAGCTCTGTGACTGGGGCTTGCAAATGTGGAATAGAGATTTGGAATTATTTCTATTGCGTTGTATACAGCAGCACCTGAAATAGTACACGACTATGTCTATACCAAGACTAACAAATATCTGTGATATCTCACACACCATGATGTGCTAACTCCTAATAAATAAAGGCTCTTTAATGGTAGTCACAGAACACGGTCTCCATAGGTGTTAAAGGAGCCTAGCATGGTATGATAAGTGCAGCAGACTGCTCTTCTGAAGAACACCCACTTTAAAATCTTACTATACAGCACAAAAATATATTTGGCATAGGATTATTCTTCCCTGAGACTGGCATAACGGTACACATGGACCTCCATTCAATTTGTCACAGTCTTCATATCCTTTCAGCTTAATTTTTAAAATTAACATTTCTGCATTATATAGCATCCCATTTTACAGGAGGGGCATTAACAGACAGAAGAATATCAGTTTACAAGACTCCATGTCCCATGTTGGGCCAACAGAACTGCTTTATTATAACTGTAGGAAGTCACTGAGACACACCAAACCTACAGCCACTTGATGCTATCATTAAAATCAGTCTTTTCAGAGTGGATTTGCACATGGTGTGATGAATCTTATGACAACATAGAATCACTATATACACTAGCTCCTAATAACTTGTGGAGCATATTTACAGAGAGTTTTTACTGATTGTATTTTATTTATTCCTTCAACCTGAGTAAAAGTAAAAATCCTTTGCACCTTAGTCTTGGGAAGCACCTGAGAAGCTCAGTTAAAATAGTAAGCCTGTGAACACATGGGAGTCCAAAAAATGCAGACAGACAAATCAGATGAGAAACTGAAATTAGGATACTGATCAAAATAGCTATAATCTGAAGACATATGAAAATCAAGATGTGCAAAATATCCTCCATATTGATTCCTAATAGAGGCGTACCTTCTAGAAAAGTTGATCTGTAGTCCACAGATTCACTTGAAACCATTTCTGTTGTTGGACTTACACTCCTTGCACTCACCAGCCTGTCCAGGTGAGGAGTGTGCACTCTACCATCATAACGAACTAGGTCACTTCCTAGATCTGAAGGGGGAGGAGAAAACAATATTAGAAAACCCTCATGTTTTTGGCATGCCAATGTTGATTCATCTATTTATTTAAATTTAGATGTTCTGCTCTGCTGTGAAAAGGGTCAAGTTGTTGCTGTGGCAGACATGCAGGACTTGAGCTATTTTTATAGTGCAAGATTTTCTGCAAAAAAATCTTGTGTTGAAGACCCACTCTTAGCCGCACTGGAAGATCAAAGACAGCTTTGAAGACTCTAGGGCCAGCTTCATGGTCTGATTGTGATAGAGCATCAGGACAAGACTTGGTTATACTAGCTTGGTTATACTAGCTCCCCTCCTCTTCCCACCTTACATGGCAGCTCCCACTGGAAGGAAACCCAGACACTGGGGCCAGAGAAGAACCAGAGTCTGAACAAGTTCCTGATTTGGGGTAAAAAGAGACAAGGAGACTGAAGTGCTCTGTGTCTTGCACAACTCAGGCACAGCCTGGAGGAATGCAAGGCAACTGGATGAAGCTGAAGTACTCATGATTCCATGCATGTCATTTACTCATTCCCTCTTCCAAAGCTGATTAGGAAAAAGAAGTTACTAAGTTTTCCTAATAGCTCAGAGTTCCTCAGAAATCCTTCTGCTTAAGGCATAATGTGGCCCTTTACCCAGCTCAGGCTCTTGCCAAGCACTGAAATGCAACTAAACATTGGAACTTGATTGTGAAACCTCTGCTGACAGGTTATAACAGGGCAATGCATGGCAGTTAAGTAAAGCATAAAATTATGTCAGTTTTTAAAATCTAAGATAATACTGGAATTATTTGATGGGATTGACTATGATAGACCTTTAATTTGTTTTTTCTTCCTTCTCCAGAAGAAAACCGCCAAAAAGATAAAAATTAAGATTGATGTTGAAAGAATTCCAGCAATTAGTCCCGTGAAATTCTGATCTTGCCGGACCAGCACTTTTCCAATAACTGTTGACAAAACTTCTTGCTTCCACTGAAATAACAAAGAAAAAAAATAGTGTAATGATTTCCAAAGACAAGTAAGAACTAGATTATTAGTACTAAGGTAGGAGCTGATATGTCCCGTATGTATTAAATCTTGATTTTGTGACACTGTGCTGAGATAAGACACTGTGAATGGAGAAATTGTTATATTGCTGTACATGAAAACCTGCATTTGATACACAGCATGCACTCACATGCACTCTGGATAACTGGGTTCCACTGTTACCAGATGCCAATCCAAAATGTTAAATTCATACTTTTACTCATATGGTGCACGGAATGGGCCTAGGGCTATATGGGCTGAGATGTACATTGAAAAAAAATGGCCCAACTGTCTTTAATGTGTGTCCTTCTGGCATAAATACACTGTAACATCAATCTCACTCTCTTGTTGACAGTGTGCTTGCATTTTAGTTCCCAAGGTCACGTGAGCCTGTCCCTTGCCAGCTTCTAGCTTGCTGACAGTTTAAACAAACAAAACAAAACAAAAAAAACAAGCCCAAAACCCAACAACCAAACTAACACCAAGCAGCTAAAAGGGAAAAACTGTTTTAGGTCACAGAGCACTAGCTCAGTCAGCTGGAATGCATTTGGCCATCTTTTCTCTTCCTCCTGTGGAATTCATCCCTCTGGGTACTGTAATGATGGATTTGCCCGTCAAAAGAGCAAATTTTCTTCTTCACTGGCAGGCTACAATTTCTGAGTCTCCTTGCCAGTAAACAAGTAGAAACCTTATTTAACCCCTTTATGTTTTGTTCTTTTCTGTGCATGAAACGTCACACATATCTGCTTCTTAGAGGTTAAGAAAATATCACATAGTAGAACTAATTGAATGCAATGTTAGTCCTGGTTGCATATGTAAAACTACAACATATTAACTGGATGCAACCTGTGCACAAGTATTATATGAAACTAGGCACTTAGAAGTCTGGGACACCTACACCAAAAAGAGAGCTGCATCTAATTTTATAGTTTGCCTGATGTATCCAAGAAAATGAATACTTACTTTTAAAAAGAAATTAATATTAAAATAAATTACTAGTTACTATATTGATAAATCATATTAGTTATTACTATTTACTTAGATTGCAGTAGCACATAGGGATATCATTCACAGCCCAGGATCCTGTGAGATAAATGTTATAAAGACATAGAAAAAATGTATGTCCCTGCCTCAAAGAGCTCACATAGACTTTGATCCTAGCCACACTTACATGACCAGTGAAGTCTCCACTGTTTTCAGTGAATCAGAGTGCAGTTTCATAGTTTAAAGGTAATCCCATTCCAATTTCCATTTTTTCATATATTTAGAAAAATACAAATGTATTTATGATTTATTTTTTATCTTTTAAAAAGATTTATGTCTTATTCTGTAATACAGTATGTCTACAATTTAAATTTGCAGTAGCACACTGAATGACTCTAATGAGACCACCTTTAAAGCAATGACTCAATCATTTGTCCTAAGTGTCTTCTTCTTACAAAAAGAATTGAAATTAAACTATAAAATGCAGACCAAAAAAAAAAAATTCAGGAAAGATTTGATCTTGACTGCAGCAGAATGTTTCGTTGAAAAAAAGGCCTGTGAGTTCCAACTAAAACTACTCCATTATAGCTTCTCATTCTTCCCCATGTTTCCTCTTGTGTTTGGATTAATAACTATAATTTTATTTCTGTGCTTAGTTCAGGTCCTACTTTGTGCCTAAGGCTCCAGAAAGTCTCTGTACAAACAGGTAGTAACAACAATGATGACCATATTTACTTTTAAACAGCTGATGTTATTTGAATTTCCATCCCAAACAAACAGGGATAGAGATAGGTCTGTAAGCACAGGCTTAGGCTTAAATTTTATTTAGGCTTAAAGTTTATTGGTTCAATAGTGACACTGTGAATAATAATAAAAATGGCATTAATATCCCATGTGTGGTGTAGTTGCCTCACCTCTATATTTAGCTCACTGTTGGATTTCAGAAGATCGCTGGGAACCGTACACAGAATTGATTCTGACTGCAGGAGAAGGTTTTCGCAGCTTTTATTTCCAACTTTTAGCACCTCGCCTTTAACAGCTTCTGAATCAATATAATTTCCCTTGGAAAAAAAAAAATCAATTTCATATTACATAACCGCCTCATAAAAGTTAAGTAGTTACAAGCCTGGAAAATATTTTTAATGAAAAATAAATTGTGAAATAAAAGACTAATGAGAATTTACACTGTCCTGTCAATATGCATGTATAGGCTTATTACATGTAAATGCGACTTTGACAGACAGGCCAGTGTAGGATGGTAGACTTTTCAGACTAAATCTGCTGTCATTCATACAGCTCATGCAGACTTCTGAAATTGTAAATGTCTGAGGGATTAATCCTGTTGGTCCTGTTTAGATTTTTGCATAATTTGTTCAAGAAAGGACACATTATGTAACGCTGTTGTTGACACAAAACTGGCATTATATTATCCACAAGCTAAAGGCACCTCAAACATTTTGTTTTGCAAGTGGTTATGGTAGCAGAAGTTTTCAAAAAGAAGTAATTAATTATAATAATACACAAGTCTGTTAAAATCATGTTCCACAGACCAAGAGGAAAAAAACCTTAGTAAAGATGAGGCATGAAAAGCACACTTCTTACCCAGAAAACCTGCTCTCACATCCCAGACTTGGATGAAAAGTTATTCCTTCTGATATTGTGACAGTAGAATCCAAAGGCCAAGTTTAGGATCTTTTGTGCTCAGGAGTGCATCTCTAAGAAGCTGCCCTAGCCCATGTACAGCCCAGCTCAAGATGAAAGAAGGGGCATATTAAATGGGATTTGAAGGGGAGAAGGGAGTATGGGACTAATACAAGCTATTTATATGGGCTGGATCTGGAAGTTTTCCATGAGAAGGGAGGAAGGCATCACAGCTGACACCACTGTGAAGCTTTGTATATTGGAAAGGAAACAAGAATCCCATTCCGAGGGGCAAAAAATAATCTTACTTTGGCATATGTTTTAGATCTGCTTCAGAATGAGACTGAACCCTGGGAAAATGGTAATAAACATATAGGAGAGCCAGTTTAATGTCCTATTTTGATGGCAAAGCCACACTCCAGGTAAATGTTTTTTAATTGCTGGCCATAAAAGTCTATTTTGCACTTTATCTTCTGTCTAGTTAAAGCCATTCTGTTTGGCCTTAAGTAAGAAAATATTCCTGGGCCAGGGAGCATATGAATGCTAGTGCTTATTAGTATAGAGACTTGTGGCAGATTGTGAGCCATTAAAATCTTTCCTCTGAATGATGTGCCTCAAAAGACTTGAATTTAATTCTTCCATCTTCAGGATAAATATATTATATATAGAGTGTGGTTGAGTCGTCTCCTCTTCTACACCAAAACCTAGAATTTTTTCTCCAAAACTGTTGGAAAAAAAAATCATACTGATATTTCGTAAGGTGGTCTTTAGCCAGTTATAAAGGTGATAGCTTTTACTTACTACTATGACCATTACATTACCATTAATATATTATATTTTCAAATATATTCATGATGATATCTAAACACATCTTTCACTATATATCTATAACCACTTTCAGCAGTGGTTTTGCTCTTCTTTGGACAACAGAATTTCCCTACCATTTTAAGAAAAGGGGGAAACTGGCTCCTATGAGAACTGGAAAAAATATTTCCTCTTTCCAAATGTGTATTACCCCCTTCTTGGTGAGCAAAGCCCTTGAATGCAAGCTGGAGAAGTTAATCTTCAGGCTGTACTGGGTAGCAGTTGCAACCCAATCTGATAGTATAGCCACCTCACACTTTAGATAAATGGGAATAACTTGAGTAAAAGTCTAACAGCAGCAGAACAGTAAACTAATTAAAGTGTGGAAATTCTGAGACTGGTGTCAGAAGCATTTTTGAAGCTCCTAAGCATAGTGAGCAGGTTGACTTGGGCAGAATGAGGAATTACTGTAGCTGCAGAGGTTCCTCTTCAACTTGTTCAAAAATACCACAGTTTCTATATTGCTCTCTTTTGCACCAGGTTTTGAGAGTAAGAATTTCCTATGCAATGTGAAAGAAGATTTACAATAGAGTGACATATAAACAGGCAAGAAGATTTCCTTAAGATTGTCTCATAAAGAATGTGTAGCATGGCTTAAGAACAGAGTAGGCAATTTGTTAAGTCTTATCCTACTCTGAGTTTTAAGACAGAAGTGCCAGAGCACAGCCAAGATCTCATATGTGCTGTATAGTATGCCAGTTGTTACACATTGAATTACAACTGTGCTATGTATTTCTCCAGTGGAAGATTTATATTTGAAAATATACTTAATAGTGCACAATCACAACCCCAGAACAGACCAGGCCTCTGGGCTAACTGAAGAAAGATGCTTTTCTTATATATTTGTTGCTTAGTTTTGTTTTTTAATTTTTTTTTTTTCACAGCTAGGATGCTCTGGGCTGTCAGCAGCCTAGCTTGCAGGTCTGGATCAGTGGCTTCTGGGGGAGGCAGCAAGTAGACTCTGTCCTTTTCAGCAGACTCAGCAGTGAAACACCAGCATTTCTCCTGCCCTGACAGCCTTCCATGTGGCAGGAGATGGGAGCACTTCTGAAGTGGTGTCTTTGTGGTGTTCAAGCAGAGAGTTGTCTGGTACCACTCTATCATGATCCTTCTGACTGGCATGGTGGGCACCAAGAGACTTGAAAGAGTCACATAGTTGGCAGACGAAGACAGTGATGGTGTGGGATGTTGAGAGGCTGGCACTGAAGAAAAGGAGGACTGGCATTTGTGGCACACAGTGCCCTGACTGTGTTTTAAATAGAAAAGCTAATGTTTTATTGTGTATAACATTTTCTTACAAAAACATCTTGTGGTCATCAGGGGAAACCAAACAGAACATTTCAATTGGTACCCACTGTCATTTGATGAAAGCCAAATATGTCACACTAGATTAGTTAGATTGAAAAACTTGTGATAAAAGCTCCCTCCACCCCTCTGAAACTAATTAAGAAAGAGATAAAAGAACTTTGGTTTGGTAGAACAGACTGTTCACTGAAGCAAGCTGCCATTTAATTTCATGCTGAGCTTGCTTAATTACTGCACACACAAAATATGATCATGAGGCATGTAAACTTGTGTGTATGTATTTTTGAATGTGGGTACGGGGCAAAGGAAAAGTATTGCCAATATGGCTCGTAATGCTCTTTTGGCTCCTGACTATAATTTATGAAAGTTGTCTCACTGTTTTGATAGAAGCACCCCACTATAACTAATTCTATTTAGAGGAAGATGTTAAATTGGTGTCTGTTCATGCTTTGTTCTAGGAGACCAGCTTTCACTAATGCTGTTCTCCAGCTGGTTGTCCAGAAACAACCAGAAGTTTAGGCTTAGGGAGACATCTGCCTTGGGTGCCATCACTACAGGTCAATACTACAAAATTGTGCCTTTGGTCAGTTGTCACTATCACAATCCTCAGTCAGCCTTTCTTACCTAAATGTGGTTTTTTTCTCCAGCAATAAACAGCACCAGAGACTTCTTCAGGGAGAATAAAAGAGTAAACAAAACTGAGAGTTAAAAAACCCAACTTTTTTGACCCTCAGTGTCTCTGAAGATTATAGAGCAAGTCCTCATGGACGCACTTCCAGGCAGAGGACAGACAAGAACATGATTGGGAACAGCCAGCACAGGTTTCCCAAGAGTGTATTTTGCCTGACCAACCTTCTATGCAGACAGGATTGGCACTCTAGATGAAAGGAGAGCATTGGACTAGTGGACCTCGGTTTTAACAAATTTTGCAACACAATTTCTCCTAGCAATGAAAAAAACTTAGGATGGCATGGGCTGGATGGATGGTAGATAAAATGAGTCAAAAACAGATTGGACAGAGGTAAAATCTTCATTTGTCAATGGCTGATACTGGGACCAATACTACTTGAAATCTTTTTTGACAGCTTGGACAAAGGGATAGGATGCACTGTTTCTGAGCTTTCAGATGATATCAGACTTAGGAAAATTACTGATATACTGGACCATAATGTGAAATTAGGCAGCACTATGCCACTTTAGTGATGAAGGCTCAGCACACATTTTAGCAGGAGCAAAGCCAGCAGATTGAAGGTAATTGTTCTTCTCTGGTCAACACTTGTGGAGCCACACCTTTAGAATTGTGTCAAGTCTTGAACCCCACAGAAAAAGAGAGGTACTGACAAACTGGATGAAGTACAAAAGAGGGTCACTGAGCTAGGAGGAGATCTCAAGCATAAGACACACAATGCAAGGCTAGTGGAGCAGAGTGTTTTAAAGCTGTAGAATCTCCATTCTTGGATATTTTCAAAACTCATTTACACAAAGCCATAGGCAGACTGACCTAATTTTTAATTTAGCCCTGCTTTGAGCAATGGGGTTAGACTATCAAGACCTCCAGAGGTTCCTTCCAATCTACATTATTCTGAAAGTTTTCCCAAATTAGTCCTCTTTCCAACTGGTTGATATGCATGACCTGGAAAATACTGGAAAACACTACTGTCATTGCACAGAAGCACTGAGCCATGCAGCAGCTATATATTCCCAGATCTCTGCTGACCTGCACACCAGAACTCTTTCTAGCATTTCTCCATAACTGAACAAGAGATGTGCTCTGCATTGAGGAAGAAGTGATTGTACGGCTAAGAGCTCCAAGTAGAAAAAAACAATATAAAAAGTAAAAATCAGACAATTATTCTTTTGTATTTGCCTAAAACACTTTGCAGAGATGGATTAATATTCAGAGTTTAACTGGAACTTAGCATGGCTGATAGGAACTCTGAAATAATCCTTCTGATGTCTTGCAGCCCAGAAGTTGGCCCACTGGACCATCTTGGAATCAAAGACCTTAGGGCTTCAAGATTTTTTTATTGTGATGGGAGAGAAGTTTTGGCTTACAGAGCTGTGCAGGAGTGACACAAAGAGGTGACCTAAGTATTAAGACTGATTGTCTTCCATAAAACATTTTTATCAATTATATTTTATATAAATTATAGATATCTATGTAAATATCATATAAACCAATAAATTTTACTAAACTAGAAATACCCATATTTATACCTTTTCTATTTAATACTCAGAAAAAACTAGACTTCAAGAAATTGGACTCATGCAGAAAAGATTTAACTTTCTCTGCAGCACTGTAGTAGAGAGCGACCTGTGCTATTGAGAGCCCCAAATTCCTAAGAGATGCTTCTCAGTGCTGTGTAGGCTATTCTCAGTGCACTTTGAAGAGGCATTCAGCATCAACTTTGCATTTTTTATGGATCCATAAATATTCAGGCTACAGCAGTGACTGATCCTCATGAGTGACTTTGTGCACAGGCCAAAGTTTCCCTCAGCTCAGAAGGACTGAAGAAGCCAGAGCACATCTTTTGTGAGGAAGGACACATAGGCATGTGACAGTAAGAGCCAGGGCTCGTGCACAGACCACATACTTCAGGTTCTGGGCTGCTGGCCACGTTTAATCCTGAACTGCTGGTGCAGCTTATTGTAATCAGAAGCTGATGCAGTGTGGTCCTCCCATGAGGACAAGGAAAAGCCCTCTCCCACTTCACCTGATGACAACAATCACCATGGTACATACATCTTTGTTTTCAGCTCTGTGTCTTTTAAATGTGGTGACAACTGGGCTCAGGTGAATGCAGTACTGAACACAGTGATCTCTCTGCCCTCGCTTTCTTGGGGCTTCCTTTATTTCATCAGAATGTCTGCTCCACGCTGTGCTGCTGATGTGCACTTGCGAATAATTGAAAAACTTATTTCAGCACTTCTTACCTTAATTTCCAGAACATTTTGGTTTCCTCTTGAGATGAACACTGTCTTTTCAAAATGCTTAAATACAGGATTATTTACGTAATCAAAATCAAAGTACAGGGAGCTGACACCATCAAAAATAAAGAACACTTTGGTTACAAAGGGTGGTTGGAGATTGAAAGCTTTCAGTGAAGGTGTTGTACAGCAGATTATCTCTGAGCTAGAGCGGTGGCTACATGCCTATAAGAAAAAGAAAGAGGTAATTGCAGGATGTACATGCATAGGAAGTCACTGATTAATGCAACTTTCTTTAACAATACACATATATTGAAAAAATAAACACCAAGGGTCTTGTTCTTCTTTAACCAAAGCAAAATCCTGACCAGTGCTACACAGCGTTTATGTAGAGCTGGGAGAAAAGTATAAAAACTTCATGTCAATGGTGTTTTCACTCGTGTTGAGGAAATGTTCAAGTAAACAAGCTTCCTGGCCTGATTGTTCACAGCACTTTTAAAGTAAATATTTTGCAGATAATTAATGGAAAATTATTTCCAAAGCCAAGGACCATCAGGAGGCTAGCCTGGTGTACTGAGCAGCCATAGCTCAGCTTACCCAGACTGTCACAGTGACTGCAATATGGATTTCTCTTTCTTTTTCACTACCAAAGCAATTTTCATTACCAAAATAAGGGACCAGAAGACAAGATAAAAGCCAACAATGCTAACTGGAACAGTGGAAAACAGAAGCAAAGCACTGTTTACCTACAGTGTAGCAAAGTTTCTATGTTTCCAGAAAGGCACTGTGGACTCTCTGAGAAAGGGCTTTAGAGCCAAAGCCACTGTGGATTCTGGGCCACAAAAGCTAGCAAAGTGTGTCTTCTTTCTAAAAATGTGTGTTTAAGCCCTCAGATGCGAGGCACTTGATGCCTGGGTAGGCAGTCGTGCAAGCTCCTGGTGCGAGTGCTGGCTGTGGGACATGCTTTGCACCGTGTCTTGGAGCAGCAGGGCTAAGATGTTTGTCCCTCGCTGCAGTGCAGGAGCTGCCTGACAACAGGCACGAAGCCACGCTTGCCCCTCGCTCTGCCACTATTCCTCATGACAGCCTGCCCTGGGGGAAAGCTGCTGGTGCACCCCATGATCAAAGACCTTCCAGAGGATGCTCTGTGCATGGGACGTGACCCAGCACAAAATGCAGGACTCGTCTGAACTGCCTTAGCAGAGGGACAGAGCTCATCTAGAGTGGGTTTCATCTGATCCACTTTAGACAACAATCTAATCTTTAATTAGATTAATGGTGCTCTAGAAGAGCCAACTTTGTCTAGACTGTGAAGGTTTCTACAGGAGTACTTTGCTTCTAATGTCAACAGCACGTTTACAAATACACCAGTGAGAGGCTCAGTGTGTGCTGGACTGCACCACACAAACTGCAGAGTGGCTTGTTTGTTATTGTATTGTGTACACTCTCTTCCCTGTGCCTGCCTTGCATGCTGCCTACCAGCGATATGGTTGAAGGACTTCTGGCACAAACAGAGTTGCTGCAGCTCCACAGAAGTATTTCTCTTCCAACACTACAAACCTTCTGTAAATAGTTCCTTGTGCACTGTGCCCTGAGAGCAGATCAAACTTTTAATTTTTAAAAAAAATATAAAAGAGTGTATCTGATGTGTCCCAAAAGAATGGAGCTAAGCTTCTTGTCATTAAAAATCTTACATTTGTTCTACAAGAGATTTCCTTGGAAGATCAACAATACTCTTGAATACCTTTGTGCATCCAGAGAAGGCCAAAATATATATTTTTCTGTTTTGTTTTTCAAAATAAATTTGTTCTCATTATCAAATGCTGCCTGAAGGAGCTTTGAAATTAGTTTAAATTAATGCAATGTAATTTTGCTGTTTCAAATCAGTGACATAACCACTCAGGCTGTATCAGCTATATACCCACATTAGCTTGAAAAGTGGGATTAAATTAGCTATCTGCAAATCAAGGGCTTTCTGTTATCACCATAGCAATTCATGTTTCTGTGAATAATATTGTGAAATCTTGAATCAGCCAAGGGAAACATTTTCAACACTGAGCATTACAGTTTTAGAGCTCCTATGTGTCTGTGAGCTGTAAGTTCTGCACTCAAATAACTTGGTGGAGCTGTCATGCTAACAGGACTTGCACCTGTGTATCTAACAGCCCATTTATATTCCTAGCAGAAATTCAGAAATATTTTTGTTACCCCCATGTCAACAAGGTAAACTGTGGGACACAAGGCAGATTTTTGCTCCATTACAGTATCAGACTGTTCTTCTGAATGCCTTGTTATACACCACTGATCATATCTCAGGCTTTGTTCTATCACACAGATCTAGAAATTAATTTCAATTAGTATGGAAATAATAAGATGCATCATTAGTATAATGGATGCTCAAGCTATAGTTTTCCATGATATATGAATATTCTTTAAGATATCTATCATACTGTGTCGATTCTTAAAAGGGATTACTAAAATATATATAATTATAAACCCAAATATGTCCCAAGTAATCATTATATTTATTTGATTAATGTAAATTCATTAGACTCTTTATCTACTGTACAGTAGTGATGTCCATTAAATGAATAGCAGTGGTATTCATAACTTTGTTTGTGGCTATCTATTAGAATCAGATACTTTACTTTATCAGGCTGGTCTCTGAAGCAGAAGCTTTCAGAAAATGATAAAAATCTAATAATACTCTTTGGAGGAGATGCAATGTGACTGATTGGTGAGGTCAAGAAAAATCTTATTTGCAATGCCCTTATTGGTACATGATTTGACATGACATTTTTACCTTGAAATTGGTTTTAGCAATTGAAGAATATGATGGTTTAGTTTTCAAGAAATATTGGATTGAGGATCTCCAGGAAAACCCCCCTAATTCAATCTATTGCCTTCTCAATTAAGATACGGCCTATCACCCAGCACCTTTAACTTTTATTTAATTAAACTTTAAAGTACATTCACTTTAAAAGCTAAGCCTACATTTTTCTTGTGACTATAATCTACATCTGAAGACAAAGAGGAAGAAAAAATATAAAAATTATGGAGCATTTCACAAGCATAAGTAAATGCTATACCCCAAAGGGAATAATAATCCATTGCACAATGCATATGACTCATCACTTAAGGTATGTATTCTTGTTCCATTTGTAAAATATGACCCTTGAGGCAATTAATTCAAACCTGACCTACAGAACCTGAAATTCAGTGCTCAATTCAATTTTTTTTTCATCTGATAGAACAACAGGAAAAGTATGAGGGAGGATCTCTGAGTTGCAGAGGTCTCCCAGCAGCTGACCCAGATTAGAGAGGGGCAGCTGGATGTGTATTACAGGATCTGCAGCTGTCAGAAAGGAGAAAAGGGCCAATTTTTCTTTCATAAAAAGTAAACTTTTGGAGTTCCAGGGAACAATGAAATATGAAAGAAGTTAAAGACAGACCTGGAGATTCTCCAACTGTCTTTGCCAAAGGATGATTTCTTAATAGAAAGAGAAGAAAATACAGGTCCAGCATGAAGAGAAGCCCATTCAGAAGACTTTTCTGTGTAAAGCAGTGACACTCAAGCAGTGTACCCTGAGGGTTTTTCATTGCCTTTTGCTGCCATTTTGAGTGGTACAATGGATGATCCTGATGGACTGGTAGCCTTTTTATTTTAGTTTTCTCCTTGTATGAAGGCATGGGAAATGATACTTCTAGTCTATCAGATCATCAGACCGGAAGGCAGAGTAAAACGTCTCTTGCTCTTGGGTCTGAGAGCCAGCCCTTTGCACAAGATGATCAATACTGACTGGGGGTCCAAATTCCTCCTGGGGCTTGGGATGGTCAATGTACTCGTAGCATTGCATCCCTGGCACCCTGGTGATTTCACACAGTGGCTTTTCCCTGACATCCCTGCTGTACCCTTTCCTTGGCAGGAGATGTGTGTGAGATACAGATTTGGCACAGAAAGACTTCCCACTTTGTGGGAAATTCTTCACCAGGCTTCTGTGGCAGCTTTGTGCCACAGAATCAAGACAGATAGAGGATCCAAGCCTAGGTGTCTTTGGATAGGGAATCATGAATATCTTCAATAATCACACACTCACTACCCACACTTTACAGGGAATTTGTTTTATCATTATTTAATACATCTAAGGTAGACACTCACTGCTGAATTCTAGGCATCTTGATGAATATGAATATGGGTTGCTTACAGACTTGTTAGCATTGAATGAACTTTAGAGTATTTTAAAATTCTCCTGTATAACAGCAGGAAATGGCACCTGGCAGGGAGAAATTATGAAATGCTGAATAACATTCAAAAGACTACTTACTGAAGAGACAATTAAAAGTCTGTGGAAAGAGAAGATCTTGCATAGCTACAGGGTCAGTTGTTGAAGGTCATGTATTAAAAAATGCATCTCCTTAGTTTTGCAGCCTTGCATATCTTGGGACATTCCTTGTTAGAAGAGATTAGGCAGTGCGAATATATATCCAAATTAGTTAATAGATGGAATATTGAAAATGCTACAAGAAAGGATCCCCAAATGACCACTTGCTTACTTTGGGGAATCAATGCAAACTACAGGCTTTCAAAGAAAAAAAAACAATATTCTCAAGTGCTTCAGAAGCAGAAGAATCATCTAGCATGACTTACAGCACAGGTTCCTGATCAAACACAATTCCAAACTATGCCCAGGGTTTTTTTACAGGCACAATGAAAGGAGGGAATGAGCTGCTTCCCTGCTTGTTTACCTCACACAGGAACTGGACATGTGAACAGAAGTAAGAAGGTTTCTGTATTCTTATGCATTCTCTAGAGTTCTTGGGAATTTATGCAGCACTGCCTAAATTCCTTCTTTTTTTCTCTAGTCAGAACAAATGATCAAAAGAACTCATGAAATAGAAAATAAAAAGAAACACATTGCAATTATTGAAACATATGGTTCAATACATTTTTTCACTCACTGAAATAAATTCAGAGAAGGCAAAATGTATTATTTTGACAGTGTTAACATAAAATGTAATATAAATACAACTAGTGTGAACACAGTACTGAACAATTTTAAGGAAATTTAAATAAATATGAAAAGAATACTGTAAAATGGAAACAAGGCATTTTTTGCTCTATAGAAAAAAAAATTTCAGAGATACTAAACTACAAACATGAAAGCTGAAAAGCTCAACTTAAATGTTTCTTCTACAGGGGGCTGGCATATTGCGCCCAAAACTTTTCAGTCTCAGTGAAACTGCACTTATAGGAAGCTCTTCCAGAAAAAACTTTTGTGTCAGTTGTACCACTCACCTCTAACACCAGGATGGAAAAAGGAACAGAAAAGCAAATGCCCCAGGGCATGTCTATTGGCTCTGCTCCCCGAGACTCTGGGATGCAGAGTATCCCCTACAGCTCCTGCTGTTTACAGAAATGACCCTCCACCTACATTGTGACTCCATCAGGACTCTAGGCCACAAGTAATGCTGAGGACAGAGAGCTGACAGGAAAAGGTGAGACCTGTTTTAAATTGGGCACTGCCAGTTTTAGGCAAATGGAAAAGGGTCTGGGAGGTGGGGGAAAGAATGAGAAGAGCTCTAGGAAACAACATTTATCAGGAGAACTTGGAGTGGTTTGGTTATTTTAACTGGAAAAGAGAAAGGTTGAATCATAATTTAGTGCAAATATATAAAATTAGCTGGAGAGACTGATAATCTGATGCTTGTATCCACAGAGGGTTAAACAAGAAGATGGGTAATTAGCCACAGGATTTAGGTTAATTATTAGAAAGAAGTCTTTCCAAACCACTAGGTAAGCAGGTAGAGCAGCTCTCTCTAAAACTTGTTTAAGCAAGATTGTGAAATTTCTTTCACAAGTAGCTTTAATAACAGCCTAAACAAGTATCTGTTAGGCAGTGGTCTGGGTACATTTGCTCCTGGCACAAGGAAGTGGGCCATGCTAGGCTGTTGTGGTCCCTCCCAGCTGTACTTTCCTTTGATGCTTTGGGATGTGTTTCAGTGCTGGCTTTGGTTTTCCCAAGAGCAAGAGTTTCTGAATGCTGACAAAAGCAGCTTCTTGGAGGAGGCTAGTGAGAGAAAACTGAAAAGAAAAAAGGCTTAAATAACAATTTTAAAAAACTACTCATTTAGCTATCCTCTCCCAAACTAAAGAAGCAAAAAGACATATATCCTCAGCTATAGTGCTTCTTGAGCACTTCTTTGGTCTGTTCAGGACAACAACCTGTCTTCTCCTTTATAAATGGGATGGTTGGTCTGGCTCTCTGCTGGAAACAGTTCCTCATTGTTGTTTATTTTTGTAATGACTGGATGAAATGTTGGGGTTTTTTGGTATATCCCCCATGCAGAGAGCCCAGAACTTCCAGTGCAGGATGGGTAAGACTACAGCCATAGGCATCCTCCACCAGAAATTTCCTCAGTTACACAGTACTTGTTTTGCCACTTATAAATCTTCCCTTTCTACATAAGAATTAATACTCTTCCTTTAGAAATATGCTTGAGGTAGAGAATAGTGGCAGAACAAATGGCTGCCACAGAGGAAGGGAAGGCAAGTGAGTGCCAGAAGCCTTTAATTTTAGTAGAGCAAAAAATATATTGCTTGGGCAATATCGAAGTACAAAACACTCTGGATTATAATCCATTTGAGGTTATATTCCACCTTTTGTGCAGGGGGAATGAATTTGTGTACAGCTGCTCATACACTGGGGCAATTTCTTAGAGATCGGCAGTGGCAGGAGATTTATTTGTTGGCAAATGTCAAACACACTGCAAGGTGTGAAAAGAAAAAGAATAAAAGAGAAAATTCTGACTGACTAAGTCCATATCTTTTTTCAACAGCAGCTTAGAGCCAGGATGAAAGCAAAATACTGCTCAAGGCAAAGCTGCTCCCCAATATTTGAGGCAAAAGAGTAAATTCTATGGTGTTTATTGCCTGGAGTTGCCAGTCACTTTTGGACAGTGGATTTTCTTTAAAACTTCGTGTATTTTAAATCTGTTCAGATTCTAAGAAGTCCTAAATATCTGACAAGGTATGCAGTATCAGGGCCTGAAGAGAAGCAATATTGCATATTCCCACAGGGGAACAGAAAAAGCAAACGAATGATCTTTACACAAAGCAAAATCTCAAGACCTGATTTCAGCAATGATCTTTTCCTTCAAAATCCTTTGTACTTAGAAATAATTATGCTCACATTACTCAAAATCTAATAAATTTTGAGTTTGGTAGATTTCACTGCAAGGTTTTATGTTCTGACTGATGGGTAAAGTGACTTTTTGATAACACTTAACACTATGTTTCATTGGAAAGGAACTGATTTTTAGATTAAAATCTGAACCCATTAAATTACAAGCCACGACTACATGCTGCAGAAATTCAGGTCCTGACACTCATAATATTATACAAATTAGGATCATGAAGAATATGATGACCTTGAAGCTATAAAAGACTGCAAATTTGCAGGCATACAATTTAAAATGCATTGAGCAAACCTAGGTCTAATAGTTAGAATTCAATTCAGGAAACAGGGTATGATGATCACTAGAAATAAGCTGAGTATATGAACAGTAAGTTGCATGTCATAAAGAGTGTAGGTCAATTTAGCTTCAGTTAGACTAAACAAACCCTGCAGGATAAGAAAATGTTGGAGGTACAACACAAATGTGTAGACAAAAGCTTACAGAAGGCAGTTTCAGTAAAACTAGGCAACAAATGCCATCTTTGCCTTATAAGAATTAAAGCAGATCACATGGTCATATCTGTGTTTCGATTTGGGCACTGTGTAGTTTCAACTCAGGAACAAAAAAAAGAAAACTTACATCTCTGACTGACCTGCTGCTTAAGCAGAGGTACCCAATTGAAAGAGTCCAAACCCATCTTAAAACTTAGTCGCTGAACTTAACAAAGTTAGGACAAATTTCCACAAGAGGGATTTCGGCAATCAGAAATTCTTAAAAATAATACTTACTTTTGATTTTATAGATTTGCTCTTACTTTGATATATATCCACAGTCACCACTTCAGTATCACAGTAGTACTTGAACTTGTCATGTAATCTGACATATCTATATTGCATTGCTCTGTGTTTAGTCACTGAATTTGTATTGTTAAATTGAAATATAAAAATCTTCTTAACAGATACTGTACTAGCCTTATTTCTTTGGAAAAGGTTTCTTGGAAATGGTTGTTTTATCCTCAGCTTAATTTCAAATTTGTTTTGAATTTTGCCTATACAGTAAAAACAATCTTTGCAGAAAACACCAAAATATCAGTGGAAGCCCCAAAGTTTCAAGGTGAAAGTCAAAGTATTTTGACTGCAATTCACAACCATTCAACACAAGGATGAAAAGATAATAGATTGTTTTCTCTAAGACTGACTCACCACAGAGAAGTTCATTCCTAGTTTAGGTACAGTAATCACCATCTGAGGAAAGCACACTGAATTCAAGTTGATTCCCTGAGCTGTGATTGTACTTCCACCACTAGGAAAATTTACCAAAAGAAGAAAAGAAAAAGAGAAGATAAGTAGGATAAATAACTATTCTAATGTAATGTTAATGATAAATTATATTTTAGAGTAAATGATAACATAAAACCAGAATTAGAGATATACTGGGTAAATGCAAATACTCAGCTTTGAGCAGTGAGATCATTTTTCCGGGAAACAGATTTTACATTTACTACAATAACTAATCAAAAAAAGAAAAGAAAAATAATTTTTAAAACTGTGATAAGCCAGGGTAAAAAACAAATGTATACATTTTAAAAGAGGTAGCTTTTTTTTGTATTTAGCATTTGCTAACTAACTTATTTCACTGATTGCTTTCAGTGGTGCTGAAAAAGGTGCTTTTTTTACTGCTGACATTTTTTGGCAAAGGCAGATGGCTTGGATTAGAGCTACTGAGACCATAAATATGTCACTTGAAAACACACACATACTACCATACATATATATTCATAATATTTATATAGCACTGTATTTAGACTATTTTAAAATCCATTTGCTCTCCTGAGTCCGCTGACTTGTCACATTAAATGATATTCCTCAGCAATCAGTGTAATGTCCAGACACAGTATAGGAGACACACTTAGCTGTGCAGTGGGTATCTCAGCAGGACATCACAGGTAGGCTCAGCAGCAGCTGGGAGTGAAATCACAAAGAGAAAAGAGGCACCCTTCCCCCTTCTCCTTCACCTCTGAAAGGAAATGATTTGCCCTCTGCAACTGCACCATAATAGAAACAATTGGCATGGAAGATAGAGATAAAAATGCAATTTCTTTTGATAGATTGCTGGGCAACATAGCTCTTCTTTGTTCATTTGTTGCTTTTGTTATTTCTATAACAGAATTTTACTCACCTAAGAAAAGATTTGGCTGGGTGAATGTTTAAAACAACTGGGTCTTCTCTGTATGTGAAATGTCTGCTTGTGTCTCGAAGAGCTTCATCGATTTCCATTCTCACACGATATTCCTGGGGAATTTGCTGTGCTGGAGTGTAGCACTCCACAGTGCTCGCCGATATGCTGGGAGGACTGAAAACAGATTGCTTGTCACCCTTATAAAACATGTGCTTGGCTTAAAACACTGTCCTTTACTGAGCCCCAACATTGCCTAAGGATCTGTTTCTAAAAAAATGTCATTGATTTTCCCATTGGATAATCAAATTTCAACAAGTAAGCACAACATAAGGTAGAAATTACAACAGCATGGCTTAGGCTCAAGATTCATCTTAATTAAGTTGACTTGCACCTTGCCTGATGGAAGGTGTTGCCCCGGTACTGGTGAAAACCTCATGAGCCCCTGAACCCTGCAAAGGCAGCTTCCAGCCTGGAAAACAAGAGCACGTTCCAGGTTTAAGGAGAATTACTTGATCTGCTATAGGATAATGCCTCTTTCAAATCTACAGGACTTACTCTGTGTTAAAAGCCTCAAGTAAAGGTGCTTGTTTGGGATGTACCAGATGCTGAGGGGCAGGCAGAGGACAAGAAGAAAGAAGAAGGAGAAAATTCAAGAAGAGCTGGCTGAATTCAGCACATCAGCAGAGTCTCTATGATATTCAGCTTTCCCTTGCTATCATGCTTGGCCATGGAAGTCCTCTTCCTTCTACAGTGAACTCAGTGGATGAGTGGGCAGCAGGAGGATCCTGAAGTTTGAAGCACAAGAAATGTGGCTGCAGGAAGCAGGGCACATCAGAGACAAGGGTGGCAACTGACTGGAGAAGCAAATATAACTCTACCAGCTGGTTTCAGTGATTTGGGCCCAAGCACATCCATGGGCCATCCAAGTGAGGTTGTTCTCATAGAGTGTAAGAGATAGTCTCCAAATTAGACAAAAGGGACATTTGCTACAACTTACAACACTTTCCAGGAAGGTAGGATTCACCATAAGGGATAGTGATTCATTCTTCTGTATCTGGAAGCTTTTTAACATCTCTTAAAGGAAAAAACTAACCTTGCTCTAGCTGCCCTCAGAACTGGGGAAAGCTGCCTGTTTAGCTAGAGAAACACCTGCCTTGAGAAATTGGTTAAGACCTGCATAGAAGTCTACAGGCAACTTGGCTAGTGAGAAAGACGTGTGCTGGAGATGCTTACCGGGTAAGTCTCAGCTTTGTTCAATACCTAGAGGTCCACCTGAGCAACATCTGCATCTGAGCTGGCTGCTGTCCCACCCCCATAGCAGATGTCTCTAATGAATATTCCCAAAAGGTTTATATACTTCTCCATTAGCTGAAAAGTTGAGATGAAGACACCAAGAAATTCAACCCTAGGTATTAAGGAACAGAAGTAATGAAGATCTTTTTGATGATCAGACTTGAATATCTAAATCCTTTTTCTTGATTTAGTCAGACTTGGCTGATTTGATCAAGAGCATACAATAAATCATCTAGCAATAAAGAATAAATTTCATCTCTCCTGACTCTGAGTCTTGCATTAACTTATAGGCTACTGCTTCCCCACATCTCCAGAAGTGTGAAGTTTTACCACTATGACTTTCCATAATCATTAGATGATGCTCAAATTTCAGAGGAATTGCTGGATATCCCATTTCTGGAACACCTTGGGCCAGATTCTACCCTTGTCCGCAGAGGTGACAATTCTGGAATCATCCTGCTGTACCTAAGCACAGAACCAAGTAGGACTTGTGCCATGGTAGAATGGCTACCAAATTCAGAACTCTTGTCTACCCACAGTGGAGAATCTGTGCTTGGTATTTAATGCTTATATACAGCTGTGGTTCAATGTAGGAAGATAGTTTGTAAGAACAGTGCAGAAGGCAATTTTCCTCAATGGATTACAGCTGTACTGATGGCCGAGAAATGGAGACAGCCTTGCCTGCCCATTGAGGATGGGAGAGTGGGCCAGCTGGCCACAAGTTACAGCTAGAGCTTGAGACCCAGAGTCTGCTGGAGTACGAGAAGGAGTCTGCTGGCTGTGCTGTGAGGAGGTAAGGGATATGAGGTCATGCAAGGAGCAGATATGGGGAGAAGATGTTGTGTGAGGGACAGACAGAGCTAGGTAGCCGGGTAAGGGACAGCTTGGGGTTAGCCAGTCATGCAGAAGGAAGAAGGAAAACTTGCAGAGAGGAGAGAAGGAGTCAGTGCTGTGTGAAGCAGCTAATGAGGAAAGGAGTCAGTGCTGTGTGGAGCTGCTTGTGAGGAAAGGAGTCAGAGTTGCCTGGAAAGAAGTACACTGAGAGAAGGCATGAGAAGTTTTTAGTAAAAGACTGGTGATAATGCTAGTTGTGTCTGTCTCGACATAATTACTACAGTTCAAGGTATTTCCACACAGAACACATCAGAGGTTTGTGACGGAGCTCCTACTGGATCCAGTACAGAGCCATAAGAAATTCTGGCTTAAACCTCCAAAACAATTTTCTAGATACCAGGAAAAGTCCCAAACTGATGCTGCCTCTGTTTTGTAGGCTGTTCACTGATAGCGGTGCAGAAATAGTGCTCCTCTGCATGGGATAGACATTGTCACACTGGTCAGGTTTCCACTCAACAAGGCAGTAGGAAATGGTAACTTGTGCCCACTGACAGCTGCTGCATGAACAGCAGTTCTTGCTAATACAAAAGAGAGGGCTGAGTGTGTGGGAATCAGGGTGACAAAAATGGTGGGAGATAGTTTCTTGTCCATTAGAAGCCGATTTGACACTTCTCTATGCAACCTTTTAATGAGGTTAATGAAGACATTACAGAATAAACAAGACTTCCAGGGAACTGCAGTCCCTTCTAGAAATCTTTCAGCATAAATACTGCTTATTGTATAAATTCTGCAATAAGTGACACAAGAAGAGGAAAGCAAATGTTTGAGTTTGGTTTTTTTAACTCCAAGGCTTTTGATCAAGATATTTCAGTATTAAAGGCATTGTGTTTTAGTTAGAACATTACCTTTTCAAAGTGCATGGTTGCTCACCAACAAAAATCCTCATGGATTTCCCACTGTCTAGGTATTTTCCAGCTATAGTCAGCAATGTTCCTCCAGATTTGGGGCCATAGGTGGGAGATATACTTGTTATTACAGGATTCTGAGGGGAGGTAAAAATAAAACCAGTGGATTATAAAATTATTTTCAAAATGTAAAGAGGAGATCTTAAAACATTTATTAACATTTCCATGAAGTAACAATAAAGCCAACATGAATACAGAAATTACCATGCTACACTGGACTCTTGAGGAGTCCCTATCAGTAAATATTGACGCTAATTTCAACTATAATAGTTTAATCATAGTGCTTACCACGTATGAAAATGTATTGAACACTGTTTTGCCATGTCCAACAGAAACACTACTGGATATATTAAAACCTGGACTTTTTGCAGCAGGAACTGTGCATTCTAGCCTTTAGAAAACAAGGAAAAAAATGGGATTACATTTTTTTTCTGATTGATTATTTTTTTTCATATTAAAATAGAACCACTTCAAACCCATAGTAATGGGGAATCCATACTAAACAGATCATCAGTCTCTGTGCATCACAGACATTTCAGAAATAACAGTTAAAAAACTGTGTCCCTGTTTTTTAATAATAAACGCTGTGGTCTTCATAATACTTGGCCACAGAAAATAATTTTAGTATATCATCTACATTTCAGAAAAAAGAAGTATGATAGAAAAAAACAAATACCTCTATTCAATGGCTGATGGATGCTTTTGAACTTTCATTTAGTATCAAATTTTGGCAGACAATAGCATTAAAAAAATAAATCATATACACAAGTTTGTTGTAAAAAATAAAATATTACCAAAAATTAAACTTGAACTTCTGCAGCAGCATGTGTCAATGTATTATATTACATTCACATAGTCTCATATATAATCTAGTCTCCTTAAATCATCTTGTTTCCATTAAGACTGTTCAGAACAGCGTTTGGGAGAGTGCTCAACACTTCTGGAGCACTGGCTGGAATACCTGCACCACTATGTATGTGAATAGGAAAGCGGTGCCACGATCTGTGCATTGCATTGGTGGCAGAGAGAGGATATTATTGTATTTCTGAAAGATAACAGCCACAGTAACCTCTGTCTTAAACTTAAGCCATAATCCCAGTGTCTCAAATACTTATTTCTGGGGAGGAGGAGGAGAAGAGGTGCAGTTGAGGGTCATAAACTTCTGGATGACGAAATACCTGCATCTTCTCACATTTCTCTCCAGCAGCTTTACAGATCAGGAAGACAGAGGTGACATAACTAAGGCCCAGCAGGACCCCAGCCAAAGGAACTGCCCCCTTTTCAAACCTTTGAATAGATTAATTCTTGCCAGCTTCCACAGATATTGAACAGCATTTCACAGACAAATCAGAAAAATTACTGCAGGAAATATTTGCAGAAACTAGATTTATTTTGTCTCCATTTTGACTATTGTTTTTCTTGGGGAGTTTATTAAACCATGGGATTTTTTCAAATTTGGTATTTCAGAATCAGAGCCGATACTTATAGGATGAATGTTTGTATTTACAAAAAAGTCCATACCACATAAAGAACATCTGTATAAATGGAAATTAATATTTTAGGTTCCTTACCTATTTTTGTTGCTAGATTTTGCTTCCAGAGGACAAATTTGTCCCCCAATATGGACTACTGTATTTTTTAACTCAAATCTATTATTTTTGCTGAATCCAAAGTCCCATCCACACAGTGTCAATTTTGTCCCGCCTTCTATGGGAGCACTGCTTGGGAGAATCTATCAAAAAAATATTGTGTTAGTTGAATCAGGTTTTCTTGAACTTCACTTGGAGCTAAAGAATGGGCTAAGGAATAACTTTAGAAAAGCATTTCTTTTTGGTAGACTGTGTCCTAGCATTCATCTTAATTGTTCTTCACCTTTCATTTGTCACATTATGAGCTTTCTATGACAGTAGCAATAAATAACAAAACCTATACTAGAAAGCTTTGAAAGATAGTGTTTAGGGGCACTGAACAAGCTGTGCATTGTAATAGTCTTTTAAATCCTGCCGTTCTTGTCTTTCACATCTTATTTCTGGCGTGTTAAACACACAATATACTTATTTTGTTAGAAGCTGAATGCTGAACACAAAAGAGCCCCCAAATGATCGTTTTTTGTTAGCTTGATGAAAGTTGGGTTCAGAGTGAAGTAGCTTCAAAGACACCATAATCCAATACCACGTTGACTGTGATAAAGTTAACATGACTTCTGCTATTCTTTCCTTAAACATTTTACATTTGGTCGCCTCTAATTCCAAGTTAAAAATAAACTGCCCCTCAGAAACACAGAGACAATCTACAAAGGAAATACTTTTTTTTTTTTTGTATGTGTGTGTGTATTGTAAATTGTCCTGTAAAATATAACAATGGTGGGAAAAACGTAGGAACACTATAGAAGTCTTAAAAACTCCGTAAAAGTACTGGTTAGTACTGTCAGTAAAAAACCCAAAACCCACCGAAAAACCAACCAAAAAGAAAAGACATTAGTTCAGGAATTATGAGGACTTTCAACAATACTGCACAATTTTGCAAACATACCAGTACCACTAGACAAACAAAAAAGAATGAAAGGAATGAGAGGCTGAATTTATACTTGTGATTATAGGGCCTAAGTATCTTAAACTTAATGCTTTAGTGATAATAATTTTGCCCCTAAAATGCAATACAGCTGTGTCCTTCAAAGAACCCGGCTTAATTTTCAAGCTGAAAGGAAAGTGTTTGAGTGATACTTGGCTATTATTTCATCTGGAAATCCAGTAAGACAGCACATTTCTTTTCTACTCTCTTGTAGCTGTACTTCAAGACTCTCACAAATGAACTATTGTAGATAGAAAGGCAGCTGAATAATACTTCAAAAGAATTATACCATATATTATATATGGGGAAATTTACTGCCCTCATTAGAAACCAGACAAAGAGTCTGCTTTAAAATGCACTGAAGCCAGAAGGAACCTTTCCTGTTTTAAAGAGCTTTGAATCAGCTCTCAATGAGCAAAGAGGGAACCTATGCAGAAGCAGCACTTTTGTACAAATCCACAAAAAAGGAGTGATAACTTACACAGCTCCCTGACACACAACTGCAGCTGTGAGCTTGGAGCCATACTGTGCCCGTGAAATCTGTGCTATTCCCAAGTTTAACTTTTCCTTATTTCTTTGAGTTTTCTTCTTCAAAATCTAGATTTGACTTCAGATTCTAGTCTTCCGTTCTACTCAATATCTCAGCACATTATCTATTTTTGAAATGACAAAACTCTAGCAGAAATTGAAATTGCTCTGTGGGGGTACAGGATGTCCCCATAGTTTTTAAAATGCATTGACATGTGGAATTCGAAGAGTTTGACATGAAATCCACAAGTTAGCAAAATAAGGGCTTCACAAGGCCATACAGAATAAAAACTGAGTGTACTGATCACATTTTTAGTGATCTTACATGGCAAAAGAGACTTGTGATAGCAACCTGTATGCCTTAATTGAGGGATAGAAAGTATTTAGTATATTCTGTCAACAAATTTAGAAGGCAACCCCTCTAAGTAGATAGCAAAAAATAAACAAAATCTCAAAGTTTTGTTTTTAAGTTCTGCAGAACTCCCTCATTTTAAGTCAAGATTTATTTTTCTTCCATTTGAACAAAAATTGTTCTGTATGATGAAATTTCTGAAAATCAAATGTGGTTTTCCAGACTTTTTCCTGGGATAGTTGACAAGAATGGACAGTGAACCTCCTGGTCTTGCAGGCCTCTTCTAACTACTTACATTGCACTGGTAATAACAGAAAACAATCAAAATGCAAACCAGTTATAAATGCAGAGATTCAAAAAAATATTGTGTTATCTCCACTGACAATATGGAGCAAGTCTACTGCAAGGTCTGTCATTCTGCTATTCCTTGAACTTTTGGTTAAGGGAGACAACTTTTGGTTGTTTTTGGAAAAAATTAAAGCATTGTGTTTTCATTTTATTTATGTTGACAGCTAATATTCATTTATATACTTAATATATTTTTGGAAGAAAATATTTATTAAAGTTTCATTAGCCCATTCATTTTAATTCAAAGACAAAAACACGTACAACCACATGTGAGATTTCCAGCAAAGCCTCCAACCTAAACAGGCACCAGAAGGCCTGATGTTCTTGATACGTCTGATACAAAAGCCAGCTAAAATGACTCACTTTAAAAACAACAACAAACCATGTCAAATTTTTAACCGCAACAAAGAATAAGAAGGGAGACCAATTTATTTCTTCTTTTACACCCTTCACCTTTTAGCGTGACCTGAACACCACGCGCAGATGCCTGCAATTTGTTCCAGCACTGAGTGATCTGCAAGGAGACTCCCTCCCTGGCTTCCTTCTAGAACTGCTCGTCCAGGCTGATGAAACTCCTTATTGTTGGCAGAGGCAGTGGATGGGAGCAGCCTGGGAGCTGGGCTGTGGAGGGGACATGCACCAGTGTCTGCCCTGCTATACTGTCTATGTCTGGGCAGACTTGACAACGCACAGCTCCAAGGGAAAGTGCTTAAAGCAGGGAAAAGAACCAAAGGATCTGCAGGACTCCATTGGAAAAACATTGTGCTTCTTTTCTGCCATCCTCCCTGAGAGGAAAAAAAATTTTTTTCCCCATTGTACACCACCCTGTGTAATAACCTGGGAAAACGTCATTGAAGACTTAGTTAGCTAACATCCACTGGACCAGAGCCTCAGAGAGCTATCTGTTCCCCTCGGGTTAAAGTGATCATATGACATATCTCAAGCAATCTGTCCCTCTGAAAGCTGCAAAATATTAGGGAGAGGTTCGGACTGAATTTCAGATACTATGCAAAGCAGGTCATCCTCTGTTTGTTAGGAACAAAACTAGCTTGTTTCTTACATTTTATGCATATGAGTTTATAGATAGATCAGAAGATGATGAATAATCTGTTTTATATTTTTTTTTCAGTAATCATGTTAAATGTCATGGTCCAGTAGAGCATGAAATTTGTCTTAACAGCTAGCAATCCAATGGATTTAAGTACCCAGCTGCATTTTTTTTCCTGACAAGCCTTCTGGAAGCAACTTCTACCAACACCAGCATGCAGTAATTTGAGATTCACTTTAAGATCCACCAGTGTCACAGATCCATATTCATTTACAAGGGTAGGCTGGGCTTTTGCTGAGCAGGCTGGGCTGAGCCACATGGGGAAGGGGAGCACCTGGAGGAGGGGAGCACCTCACACCTGTTCCCACTGCCCCACGTCCAAGGTATGCTCCCCTTCCAGCAACTTCACAGGGACTGCAGAGGTGGCTGTGGGGGATACACCTCTTGGTCTAAGTGCCTGTGCATGGGCTCCAGGCTCTTGGTTCTTAAAACTGCTGAGTGAACACATTCAAAATTGAAATTAAAGAGGGCTACATAAGTTCAGCCCCTCTGAAAATCAGAAACTAAGCAGTTCAGAGCCTGAGAAATATTTTTTGAGCTATGGAAATATACAGCCACTGCTGTAAAGTTTGTGAATTAAAAAACATTAAGGGTGCTTGACCTCTAGAAAAGATGAAACAAACTGAGCAGGATAGGTGAGTACCTTGGGCCCACAGAGGTACAGAAAAATGTGTAAGAGCTACTTCTCACTGTATACCTTTGAATTGGTGATTCAGTCTCATACAGACTAAGGCTGGAAAGGATTATTTCACTATCTAATATAACCTTTTTGAAATAAATGTGGTTTTATATAAAGGAAAACTAAACTATTCACATTCTGCATTAGCAATTTTTGTGCATCTGCTTTGTCCTAAGTAAATGGACATAGAAGGCAAGGCAAACCACCCCTCCCCCTTCCATTTTCCATCCGTTGTGGGTTTGATTCCTATAACTCTTCATTGTTTTTTCACTGAATTTTGCCTGTGTTAATCCTAAATTTTGTGTCTGAAAGGTGAACATGGAAAAAAACAACTCTGTGTGTTTTATAGAAACATACAAACATGTGTTTCTATACTTCTTTCAAGATTAATAGCAGTTTTGCATTAGAACTTAAAAATATTGTTGTACATGAAATCATATGCCTGGATGAAAGAAATACATTATTTATTTAAAGACCCACTTTTTTTCTCCCTTTCTCTCTAAGAGTTTAGCATATCAAACTGTCATCTCTGTATCTCATCAAGTTGTATCCTAATAAAGGAAAACATATTTTTAATTACACGATGTAGTTTAAATGCACTAACACAAGTGAATGGGTATAAACGCTACCAGAAAGTTTTACGCTTGTCCTTCCCTTAGATTTCTAGTCCATCAACTGCCCTATAAACCTCTGCCTTTACAGTTATGTCACACTTCACAGGGGAAGATTTGGTCCCACGTACTGTACAAATCCTGCGTTAACCATAGCTAAATTAAAACTGGACTGTGCCAGTGCAGCTCCCTGCTCATCTGTGCCTTTTTGTTCTCACACGCCCTGGATGAGCTTTGTCTGGCTGGCAGCAGCTTCTGGCTGCCCCTGTCCCGGGGGTGCAGCTACAGGCTTGTCCCTCATTGGTGCCAAGTGGACCCATGGGAACAAGAACCCAGGGAGGGACATAACAGAAAAGCCATTTCCCCGGGACCTTGGGTAGCGGAAAGAGGGGCTTTTTCTCACAAAGAAACACCAGACTTTCTTCCAACACTGGAGCCAGCATAAGCATGGATGAGGAGTGGGAGCCAGAGACCTCCTCTGCTGGGTCAGGCTGTGGTGGCTCTGGGCAGGAAGCGCTTTCCTCCACTTTTGTCTCTGAGAGAAGTCTAAGAGGAGGGATGCTCCTTTCTGTGACTGGCTTTCCTGTCAGACCCCTGCCAGGCTATCTCAGACCCATCTTGTTTCCCCATCAGAAGTGCTTTGTAGGGCCAGGATCTCCCAAGGCTGGTAAGGATGATCAGACAAACCTGTCCGTCCACGAGCATTTCAGCCCACAGTACTCAGGGAGACCATGTGCATCCAGTCAGAGGATTTATGGACATCAAGGCTGAGGGGAAGTTGAGGAAAGCTGACAATTTATCATGATTACATTAATAGAAAATGTCTACAGAGTGCAGACTGTTCTTCCCTCAAGAGATAGATGTGAGAAATCCACCACTTTACCTCATAAACCCTAGGCAAGCAGGTGTCCTGGGTCCAGGTGTTGCTGGGGCACTCAGAAGACCTGAGGCACTGCTGGCTGCACCAGCCACACTGCATGAAGGCTGGTGCCAGCAGGCACTGGCTGCAGGACCTGAAGTGATGGCAGCCTGGCCCCTTCAGAGGGATCTTTGTTATCTGTCAATGGAGAGACATGATGCACACATCCTTTTAATACATGCACTAAGTAAGGAGAATCTCTATTTATGCATAGTGTGCTGGTGCTACTCAGATTTCAGATGTGGAAGCCACAGTTCGACTTCTCTTTAGCTCAGTAATTATAGGATCTTATAAGTAATTTAACTGACATGATTTTAAATTCGCTTGGGAGAAACCCTAAAGGCATCTTAATGTTATATACAGTTACTACCAGCATCTGGTGTTTACAGCAAGATAGCATTTTTTGCTGATGGAGAAAGAAAACAGCAGCATGCTCCTCCCAGTTCTGTATCTCAGTGTATCTCAGTATGCCTTAGTTTATACATTTGTAAAAATAGGCATGATGGCTATTTCAACTTTGGTGAGGCTGTATTAATATCTGTGGCACACTTACAGCATGTGACTACCCATGTACTTGTTTTTTAACACCTATCATCAAAAAACCTGTACTTTACCTAAAATACAAGTTAAAATTTATATTACTTAAACTATCAGGATAGTTATGAAATAGTCACTCTAAACATGTATGAATTATTTTTGGTCAAAATATTAAAATCTATATATAATTACATTATTATGTAAGTGCCTCATATTTCTTTATACTTCAGGACCTCCCTTAAATTTATTTTGTACATTTTCTGAAAACCACTCTTATAAATATCTCATACGTTTCTAGTAAATGATTAATAACAATCTTTATGGCTGATGTATTTCTGTAAATCCTTATAGAACTCAAGGGGTCAAATTATTGCTTACAATCATGGTTTAGGATTATCTGTAATATTATCTGCTGATGTTTTAAACCTATTCTTCAATGCATATCTACTTATGACAATAGCATACTTATGATAGCTCTTCATCTTTTATTAACTCTTTGTAGACTACATGATAAAGTAATTTTCAAGCCTTACTGACTTGCAGTTGTACAGACACCCATGTAACTCTTGCACACACAGCCCTCCTTAAAAAGCTACAATGCTATGACACAAACCTACAAAAGCCAGGAAACTGAGCACCATTCTTTTCATAAGCCATTGTGTGTTTTGTCTTTGCAAGCACTTGAATTAGGGACAGTGTTTCAGCCTTAAAAATTTGCATTTCCTGGCTTTTGTTGGTTTATATCACCAGCTCTTACATTACTTAAACATTTCTCAATATTAGGCTGCCATTTTGTTTAGTATGGGAAAAACTGTATCTTGGAGGAAACTTGCACCCCCAGTGTTTTGAGGAAATGACAGGGCTATGAGGATGCAGAGCATAAAGCAGTAGTGTGAACAGCTGCTCTTACCAAGAGCTGCTGTTCTGAAGGCAGGTTTACACAGCACACAGGAGGGTTAGACCATGAACCACTCACCTTTTTCCCAGTCACTACCAGGGTATAGCCATCATCTGCTAATGAATTCTTGACAACAACCTGGGGAGAGATGGGGTGGGAGTCCAGCTGAAAGCTGACATGTGGAGCTGTGGGCTCTGAACGGGAAACCACTATCTAAGAAAGAAAGAAATTTTCAAAATCAGCAGGCAGTATGTAACACAAATGCATGCTGCTCAGCTGTCTCATGTTCTCTGCTTGCATTAATTACTCTGCATTACATTGCATAATATTTTGCATAATGTTCCATCATAATCTGATTAAAGGGCTATAAAATCTACTTTATTTAGTACAGCAAAACCATGGCTGTTGGAGAATGCTCAAAATATACTGTATATATTAAAATATGCAGGAGTCACTGCATGTTTCCTAGTCCTTCAATTTCAGGCATTTCTAAATCACCATAAAAAATGAAGATAGGTCATTTAGTCAGTCCTATACTTTTAGGAGTGAATAATTTTATCTACAATATCTATTTAAAAGAATCTTAAAACTCCAGGTCTTCAGAAGCCAAAAACATTTCCTTTTATTTTCTCTTTGGTCCTTCAGTTTGAAAAGTAAACTTTAGCCTGTCTCAACAGTCTCTGGTCTTGCTGCACGTGGGGCAATTAGATTGCAAAGCTATGTCAGGCACTGCAGGTGGCTGCTGTGGGCACCCCTCAGAGCCACAAGTACACAGAGCTCAACACCCAGAGCTGCCGAGATGGCTACTGCTCTGACAAGATCCTTGCAAGGTTTGGCTGGGCACCCTGAGCTGTTGATTTCTGTGTGAGCTGGGTGTTCAGGACTGAGCATTCAAAGCCCTTCTTAAATTACAGGGAACGGTGGAGGATCCTCTAGGAGACGCTCCAAAACAGGAGCCTAATTTAGTCATCCTGAAGCCCCTTTGCAAAAACCTTCCCTTTCTCCCTCTCTCTCTTGATTTTAGGAGATCTTAGGGAGATTAGTCACACCAGCATGAAATTCCCCCACTACTCATCTCTCTGCATCTTGAGTTACCTAAATTCTTCTGAGAATCCGGGTCTATTCCTGCAAACACACGCTTAACTTTACTACTGTAACTTTGTTGACTTTAACGGGATGAGTCATGGCTGTTAAGCAGAGGCATAAAGCATCTGCAGATCGGGGTGGATATTTGATAGCAAGATTTTATAGGCTTGGGCCTGCAATCCAGAAGGATGTGCGCCCAAATGTGATAGCATCAGGCAACAAAGGCAGAGGATTGTTTACATGAGGAAAGATCATGTTCATGTTTCAAAAGCTGTATCACGTGTAGTTTACTTAAGGAATTTAGATAATCAACATTTGCTGAGAAGTTAGGATTCAATGGGGTTCATTATTTAAAAAGATTGAAGCCATTCTGGAAATTACTTGTATGTCAAATGTTTCATTTTTTACTATAATGAAGCTTTTCTTCTGACTCCGAAGGCAGAATCAGAACAGCCTGGACATTGACTTACACAATTTCACTGGCTTTTCACACTGCCAAGGTCTTTCAACAAGATGGCTGACTCCAAAACTAGACTTAGAGATGCAGTAATTATAGCTGATGTTTTGATGTAATTCAAGACTTAAATAAAATATATGAGCAGTTAATTCATCCGATAACTGCTTCGCATCCCAGAGGTATTTATAGTTTGGAGTTGCAAGAGGCTTTTTTTTCTTTAAAAATGAAACTGGCTCTGTTACAGACTTTGCTATGGATTTATTTCACAGCATAGAAATTACAGATTTTAGAAATCAATAAGGTATGATTGTTTTTGGTGACACAGAAGTATGGTCTCTTACTCAGTGTAATAGGGCATGAGCTCTGTTTTTCTATTCAGGACAATGAAAAATAGAATGGACTGGAAAGCTGCATGAAAAAGCTTGATTAATGTTGGCATTATGGGGAGAGGTAGCACCACAGCTGCAAATACCTTTTTAGTTGATCATTAGCTGTGCCTCATCTCGAATACCCACTGCTATAAAATGCTAAGAATTCTTTTCCATCATGGATCCAGGCTTCCTCTTATTGCCAAGCATTCTTTCTGATTGAGCCACAGTGTTAACTCTTTAAACACATCTGCATTCCAACCTCAGAGCAATACATGAAAACTTGAATTCTATCTCTACGATCTTGGAAAAATTACCTGGTATTTTAAACACTGATTGACCTTTATTTTACTGAGGTTGATAGGCAAATCACCTGCTCAAAGCCCAAGTGACTAGACTTTGACCTCATGACATAAAGGGATTACACTTCCTAGCTCATGGAATAAAAGTTTGGATTTTGCTTAGAACTAATCTACCAGCCTACAGTGCTGCTATAACGGATACTAGATGCAAAAATGTCTTTTTGGTCTATACAACTGTGTGATTTTTGCACACACCAGCCCAGTCCTTGAAATTCTATCTTACCCTTATCTGACATAATCCTGGAAAAAAAAGCAATTTGAAGACAGATTCTACAGCAGTAGGAAGAGGCTACTTAGGACTCCAGTGTCATTCTCATGAAGCTCTGATTTTTATGGCTTGGGACTGAGCTGATATGTGTGCAGCATAAATTTCATCTGCCATGGACACACCAACATACAGGGACCACTACCATGCAAATGGTTCAGTACTAGAAGAGGATTTTCCTCTGCAAAGACTATAAAATCCTGGGGGTTTTGGGGGTATCTTTTTTTGGCAGGGTGAGAGTGGGTGTTGGATTTTTTTTGTTTGTTTTTTTTTACATTTTAGTAATTAATTTATTAACCATGCATTTCTCCAGAGCATAAGAGAAATGAAAGCTTATTTCCATGCTTGCACTCAAGCAATTAGGAGTAAGGGAAGGTCTAGAACAGATAATTAACCAAAGGAGAACAAACAGACATTAGTAGTAAATGGTCAGTGACTGCAATAGTAAGAAGTCACCAGAGGTGTTCTACAAGCTATCTCTGCTGGGGTCCATACTGTTTAATACACTTGTCAGTGAGTTAGAAAAGTGGTTGAGCAGTCTAATAAAGAAGTTTTGTGATGATCTGAAGGTATTCAAAGTGGTTAGGATGAGGATAGACTATGAAGGGTGGCAGAAGGACTTTACAAGACAGCATGTCAAGGCAATAAAATGGCAGGTGAACTACAACAAAGAAAATGAATTTAAAACAGTGTATGATAGATATCTAACTGCTTAGCATCAGCCAAAACCAACCGAATAAAAACTTAGAAATTATTAGAAAAGGATTAGAGAACAAACCAGAAAACACCCCAATATCATATAAATTGCCTGAAACTTAAAATCTCTGAGCAGTTCTACTTGCCTCATGGCAAGAAGAGCACATTAAAAACGGGGAAAGCTCAGAGAAGGGTAACAAAGTAACAAAGATGATGAAAAGGCTGTAATGAACAATGATTAAGTATGGTACATGTGGAATCTCTATGCAAAAGGAATAGAGAATCATGAGTGGGTAGAGACCAACCATAAACTCTCTTCTACAACTACTCTACTAAAAAATGGAGTTGTAGCCAGCTTGGGGTTGGTCTCTCCTCCCAAGTAACAAGTGATAGGAAAAGAAGAAATGGCCTCAAGGTGCACCAGGGGAAGTTTGGATTATATTTTAGGGAACATTTCTTCACCAAAAGGGCTGTCAAAGAGTGGAACAGGCTGCCCAGGGAAGTTGTTGAGTCACCATCTCTGGAGGTATCTAAAAGACATGTAGAAGTGGCACTTAAGGGCATTGTTTAGTCGTGGACTTGGCAGTGCTAGGTTAATGGCTGGACTTAATGATACTTAAGGTGTTTTCAGTCCTAAATTATTCTATTATTCCGTGATTTAATTCTAATAACAATTCTAAACACCACCAAAAGACAAAAACGAGACTTAGGTTCAAGGCAAACAAAAGAACATGACATCCTAGCAATATGTGATAACATCTAATACTCTCTAATAAAGGAATAAAGGATGCAAATGCAAGAGAAATGCACATTCAAAGGGAAACTCCACAGGTACATGGAAAGAGCTAAACAGACAAAAATCAATAGCTCAGGAAATTGACAGAAAAAATAGTTGGAGACTTGAAGCAGAAGGTAGTAGCTATGTGTGTCTGGTCACTAGGCATCCACTTGTCAATACCACTGGAGACAGAGCACAGAACTAGATGGACCCTTCATTTAAATCCATGTGGCTCTTCTGATTTCTTTTGAGAATCATGTTCAATATCAGTAACTACAGACAAAGGCAATATTTACGTCTATTTAGAGAAAAACAAACAATTTTCTTCCAGCATAGCTCATGCTAATTCCACGAAGTATTTCCATGAAGATAACAACCAACAGTTAATTAATAATGAATATATTAATGCATTCTTTGAATTGGAAGTCAGAAATTACTTAGGTCCATGAACACTAAAATTTTTAATTTAAGTATTATTTCATTGCCATCAGCTAGTATTAATGTTAAATATGAAGACTTGAGTCTAGGTTTGCCTGTGCAAAATTAAGACTGTAATAATTTGAGTTGAAAACCAGCACACAACAGCTTATTTTAAAAATCATTCTGATGCTCAGTTCTGCTAGTCAGCAGGATTGAATTACAAATGTTACTGTCTACATGTTGAAATATCTTCTGCAAAAATGAGAGGCCTTCTAAAAGGAATCCAATCTTAGTATCATATTGTTATTTTTTTTCCCTAGATGTCTGACAGGTGTATGCCATTATCCAGCAGAGATAGGCTCAGGGTTAACTTTATTATGCAATGCCTCAAATGCCCTGGGATATGCAGCATAGCCTTGCAAAGGGCACATATGTGGCTCTCTAAATGCTGTATATCATTCTAATCCATGAAGAATATAATGGATCTCTTCTGAAGGGTGTAAGCTTTTCTACTCAAACTGAATATTAAAACATATGCTCTCTCAAACCAGTTATTCAACACCGGGTGTTAATTTTAATTTGGCTGTATGGATTTTGCATTATGCAGTGTTTGATACCATTTTTTCCCTTGAGAATCAAGATACATTCTTTACCCCAGAAAGAACTGCTATCATAAATGTTAAAAGTTGAGCTATAGATGTGAAAATGCTAGTAACGAGAGTCTGCCACAGTTTTCTGTTTACTTAAAAATGAAAGATGGAAGAATTGCAGCTATTCACATTCCTACAAATACTTGTGTGCACAGTTTGCATCTAGCCTTAAACAGGTCAGACTGCCAGTACTGAAAAGCCAGATGAATTGCTGGGCTGCTGAGACAGGACAGCAGTGGGCACTGAGGACAACCTTTGCAGTGGCTCCATGGGCATCCCATCACTCTTTCCTCTTCCAGGCTCTGTAGGGTTTGAAGTCTGTGCTCATGTATTTCTTGACCTTTTTGCACTTGCTTCAAATATGGCTTGCCACTTGCACACGTGGGTTTTATCACAACTACATTTGTCTAGAGGGACAGGAACTGGATCAAGAGGAGTTTGATAAATTCAAAGGTGCACATGGCTTCCAGTACACTATGGTATAAACCGAATTTGACTGAGCACAGTGAAAGATGCAAAGCTCTGTATTTCTTTGCTCTATGTCAATTCATTTTGCTGACAGGCACCATGGCTCTGACTCTTGATTCCTGGAGTGGTGAGGTCTTGCTGCTTTGCTGTTTGCAAGAGGAGAGCAATGTTGAAGACTTGGCTCTCTTACTGAATTCTGGGACAAATTTTCCCAATCCTTGAATGAAGTCACAAATAAAAAGCAGATGTGATGGTTTTTTCACCGATTTCTGTAGCATGCATTATGTTCCCTGGCATGTAGTCTATGAAAGCAGCTACAACACATGCTAAGTTCTCTCTTTTTGGGGAAATGAGATGTGAGTTAAAGTTTGGTTGTGGTGTTTGTTTTTAATCATAAGTATTCCTGGGAAATGAGTATGATTATCAAGTGTTCTTTCTACTTGGATGTGAAAGACAACAGATTTGTGCTCAGCGTGTGAGAATTTCCCAAACCATTGATTTGTGAGTGCCCCACTCCTATTCCTTATCAGACAGAACCAAAGGCAACAAAGGAAATGATAAAGCAACAGGTTTAAGGAAACCCCCAAAAGCTCTTTATCATTCAAAGTGGAATGAAATTATGAAAGTCATTGTCAAACAATACCATGGAGGGGAAAACAAAAATAAATTTAAAAAACAGTAAGCAAAACTGAGGAGAAAGGAGTCCATAAGTGACTATTAAGTGCCAAATATGGGTACAATTTCCAGCTCAGAGTATCTCTGAGTGCCAGAAGCTGGAGGGTCCTGAGAAAGGTATGACTGAGTGCTTTTACTTGCCTCATACCTCTACCTTATCCATCTTAGCCCCTGCCAGAACTCTGCTCCTTGAACCTTTATTATAACCCCATATAACCTTTCTTAGCAAAATGTCTGGTTAAAAATACTGGGATTTAATGGTTCTCTAGAATCAGGCTTACATTAATCTGTATTGTTGCATGTCTAACAAGTGCAGAGAGCCCCTAGCAGGATGAGTGGTCTGTTGCCTGATTTGCAGTACCCTAGCAAGACCTATCTGTACCATCATGCTTTGGTTTTTGTGCCCAAAGCCATTTTCTGTCCAGAATCTGTTCAGACATGACAGTGCATTACCATGTTTTGCTAATGCTTGGCTTTTCAGCTAGAGCTGGCTCATGTTCAGCCAGATGGGACAGGACTGCAGCCAGCATGTGGCTGATGGCACCTCAGAGTCTATTTATGCCCATGGGAAGAGCCTTTCCTCAGCTCCAGAAGCAACAGGATGGATATCCCATTCAGCCATGAAGATGAGAGGACCCGTGGTGGGGTCCCTCATTCCACATTACTGCTGCCCCGCTGTGCACTGAGTTTCACTGCCATAGTCAGAAGGATGAGGTGGCCCTGCTGCCAAAATTGCATCTACAGAGAGTGGTTGCCCATTGTGGCTGTAAAACACACAGCGAAAACTTCTCTAGTCCCTTGTCCTCAAGAAGGTCACCAACAAGCAGTTGTGGTGCTTTTGCTGGGGTGCTAAGTCTTTGAGGCCAGCTTCAAGTGTAGGGGGCACATGCACTATTCTGCTTCCAAACATAATCTTAGGCTGAAATCCAGCCTCTGCTATGTCAAGGGCATTGATCTCTTGTTCATTTTTTTGGCCAGACCAAATGTGAGCTTTTAAGAATAAATCTTGTTAGATGTTCCCATATCCCACACTTCCCTGAGCTACCACAAAGATTTCCCCTTCCTGAAGAACTCATTTCATCATCACTCTAAAAAAATTCTCTGAAACAATGCCAACTTCAGGCAGAAAAAACCGAAAGTTGAGCTATAGATGTGAAAATGCTAGTAACAAGAGTTTGCCACAGTTTTCTGCCTTGAAACCAAGCAAGACAATAACAACAACAACAACAAAAACCAAAAACATATTTTATCTCAATATATCATGGAGTGGGGTTATTTCCAGTGAGTTGTATTCTCAGCGTAGCTTAGTTTGAGCAGAATAAGGCTGTTTTACACCAGCTGAAAATCTGATTCCTCAGCTATAGCAGTGTGACTGGGTGCTGTTTTCTAATCAAATAACCACTGTGAAATACCTGATTCACTTTGCACCCAACAGCTGTAGTTACAGTCTGTGTTCCCAGTCACAGTCTGAAAACAAGCACAATAAGAAAGGCTGAAACAGCTGCAACTTCTCAGCAGAAAAAATAAAAAAAGAGAAGGGGAAAAAAAAGTTTGTTGTCAGGCTTCAGCTTAGGAAGGAAGTAAAACCATTTTTCTTTTCTGTCTCATGCATGTCAGCTGTCTTAGAAAAATTATTACTGGTCTGTTTTGTAACAGAAACTCCACAATATTTAGTAAACTACAAACTCTAATCTATTCATGGCCAAATACAGATTTGACATTTCAGAGGCAGCCAAAACATGCTCAGTATGTGAATGGGCTGCAGTACTTTTCAGGAGAGATCTGGAATTCACCTCATGGCCCTAATTATCCTCCTTAGAAGAACACATGCATCTTCTGTATTTGGACCATCCAGATTGATTTTATATTAGTTCCAGATTTTGGCTGAAAAAAAATAAACACTTAGTGAAGGAGGCTATATTTACCTTACAGTATTAGTGCTTTCCAAAGCTGTTCAAGTGAATAATTCTATTTTATTAAACTAAAAGCAGAAAACAACAGGTGAGTATTCCTTGGTTGGATAAAACATGCCTGCTTTTCCATTCTAATTATTACTGGTTCTTTAGAAAGCTTTTAAAAATAAGTAAAATGTGGGCTATGTTCTGAGTTGGATCATTAACAATTCTGATGGGTAATGCTGTAAGCTTTGGGGGAATCACTTGTGAAGTTAGGAATTACTCACTGTGATACATCCCTAAATACATCAAAAGCCCAGAATCTGGTAGCCATCACCTACAGAAGGAAAAACCTACATGTTAAGTCTGTTGAATTTTGCAGCAATCCTGTGCTATAACCATGAGGTAAAGAGATAAAAAATAGATGGAGATAGAAATAAGAGTTGGAGACAAGAGGAATGTAGGAAGGCAGAAAAAGATGAGCAGAAGAAAAGCAAAAGGAGATTGAAAGATGACAAGAAGAGGAAAGAAAAAAAAGACAGAATCAAGTGGTTGGCTGCTGATCAAGTGTAAGCAAGTATAATGGGGGTATATAAGAAACATTTTCAATGAGTTTCTCTCAGGTTCAATAGCTTGCTGCTGCACCTACTGGCTTCCACAGCGCAGGCCTGGAGCTTCAACTCAGTTTAGATGACAAGATCACTAATTTTTCAAGAGTTCTCCCCTCCCAAAATGTTTCATAACAACTAAAAGAAACCCTAAATTAATACAGCAAAAATGTGATTGAAATGCTCATTACTTTCACCAAACTGCTTCATATCTGGACGCTTCAGGGTGCTGTTGTCAAAGACAGAGATACTGTATTACTACCTCTTTTAATCTCATGGATGGCTGCTAGTACTGAAATTTATGTCAGAAACTAAATTGTCTAAATATAGCAAGGTTTGGTATTTCAAAGAAGATACAAGATGAACTGTGTGCACTTGAAGGGCTGAGCTGATTTTCTAAATATAGAAAGCTATACATGAATACTTTTTTCTTTTGCTTTTAAATAGTTGGCATGATAATATGTTCTCAAAATACTAACACAATACAACCAGTTTTAAAACATGTTCCCTTGATAGGCAGAATTTTGTAATTAATTTTCTCTGAAAGCATACCTGTGTCTGAAGTCAGCTTTGAATAGCTACAAGTTACAAGGAGATTGCACAGGAAAATTCGATATTTGCTTGTACAAAGACTGAAAAATATCAGTGCAAATGACTGTGCAAAAGTGAGATGCCTAGTAAGTGAAGAGCTGACGATTCTTTGTGATATGTTCCAACAGATTTGTGAATGAAACAAAAAAGAACATTACATTTCTTTGGTATGTGGAAGTCTTTGGGGATATATTTTTGATTAATTAAGCAATTGTTAGATTATCCTGATTTTTTTTACCCATTTTACATTCTGTAATGGTCATGTAATAGCTTAATTTTTAATGATCTAAATCTCATTGCAGTTAATAGCTATATTTCCATAGAAACACTACAAATCTGCTTTACTGGGCATTTCCTAATGAACATGTTTAAAAGCACTTCCTAGATTGCTATTAGAAAAAAGAAATGTAAGAGAACATTAAATTTTGGCAAAATCTGTGTCTGCTATATCCTACAGATCTGGTATCCCTTCCAAAATCATTTAAAAACAAAACAAATACTAACTTTTTATCTGGAGGTAGTATCATTAAAGGTAGTCAGCATGCTTATTCTCTTGCTAGCTGCACCCAACCCTCAAAGAAAGAGCTATTTAGTACAATATGAGCCCAATGCTGACTTCCCCCTGTAGCTGAAGCCAGTTTGATTCAATGATGAGAATATTTCTGCTAATGGCCATGTGCAGTTTACACAATAGCCTTTTCTTTTGATCTGTAACTGAACCTGGAATGGGAAATGTATTCTGGAAATATTTAATTGTTCCTTGAGTTGGGCAAACATCTGAATGAAGTGTGTGCTGCAGGATTTAAATGAATAATTTAAAGAACATTATAAATAAAAATAATGCTCCCTTGTGCTTTCTACCAAACCTTCCTAAAAGCTTTGTGACAGCCCAGAAGTAATGCTGGGAGTAAGAGAGTAGTTGTTATTAATTGTAATTTGTAGATAAGGAAATTACTTCAAAAAGGTTAAACAAATTGCTCATTTTGCTATGTGAATCAGTATCTGCTTTCAAGAACAGTGCTCAGTGTGTAGCTCTTAGCATTTGCCTTTCCTGTACAGAAGACAAACTCCAGCTTAAATTTACCAAAGTCATCATGGGAAGTTAAGGTAAAACTGTCAGTGTTGTCATTGAAAGTTTTGTTAAATTTTTTTTTTTTGGGGAAGGGGGAAAGAGAAACATGATTTTCCCTACTTTTTCATCTGTCTTTTGTGGCAAATTGCTTTGAACTCCTTGCCTGTAGAAGCGTTACAGAATTTGCATTATGCAGCTGGTTCTGTGTCCAGTCTGTGCAGAAGACTGGAGGTACAGGATTCCCTTTATCCAGACAGAGTGCATATACTGAGGACAATACATAACCCTATGCACTGTATGTGGCAAGAAAATGAAGGGAAGAAAGAGAAGAAAGAAAAGCCTTAGTTCCATTAAAGGCTACATGTGCCCAAGTATTTTCCAATGGAAAGTTATGGGAAATGGGAAAACTGGAATGGCACAGCAACTGACGGTCTTCTCATTAACTTTGATGACACTCTATAGCCTACAGAAGAAGAAGGACAGAAGACTGTCAATACTTTGGGAAGTTTTCTAGAAGACAAATAGTACTGGCAAATTGAAATAACACAGGTTGTTAAGTGAAAGAAGGGTCCAGGCTGAGATGCACATCCAGGCTGGACTCTGGGGGCAGCTGGAGAAGCCAAGCTCTCCAAGGACGATAATGCTTGAAATACAATGGGTGAACTCAAAGTGTTTTGTCTTTGTCTTCTGGTGTTTGATTTAAACTGCCAAGATTTTAAAAGACTGCTGCTTGTATGCATTATATTTATTTCATTAGTCACCTACAAAGAAGTCATGTAGTATAATCTACCTGTCTAGATTAGTTATGTACTTAGTGGAGGGAGACAGACTACTCAGGAGAGTGATTTATCACTTTTTTATGAAAAACTTGTTTCAGGACAGGAAGAACTGTAATCCAAAAGAACAGAGTGAGATAGGAGTGGAAAATCTAATACACATTCAGAGAAACTTGAAAGTAGGTGGAGAAGGAACTAATATCAATTCTACAGCTGTGAGTCATAGGCTATGGGTACACTAGCAAGGAATTTGGTGCCAGAGGAGTGTATCAGTATATAGAAACAAGTAATGCTCAGGCCCCTGCTTCTACATTATAAACTGTCTTGGCATTTAACATTGAATAGATTTAATCTGATCCTCCAGAGTAAATGACCATACAAAGTGCATTTTTGAAGCTGTTTGAATAATCAGACACTGTTTTAGACCTTTCTGCCCCAGCTCGGGTTGAGACACATTTGATGTCTATCCAAGACAGTGCCTTCAGTTTAGTCTTCTTTGAAAGAACTCTTGTTTTTATGGACCAAAAATGTTCTGTGAACTAAGACAGCTGGAGGAGATCATGGTAGAATTTGCTCCTTAACCACTGTTCCAAACCACAAACTCCAGGTAAACACTGAATGCTCTCTTAGACATTTTGTTTATAGTCCAGAAGCTGTATTTTATTTGGTAATTTCAATTTTCTAATGCCTTTTAAACTGGGGTAATAATGCTCCTCCCTTTTCACCATCCTGCTAAACTCTAGTATATTTTTTATTGTAAAGTTATTGTAGGAATAGGGTGATATTTACCTGCATGAAGCGGCCCTCTGAAGTTCCCAGATTAGCAATGGTAAGGTTCCCTTTGGTGAAGACGGATATTGAAGTTAACAGGACACTGTTGAACTGGCCCATGAACAAGTCAACCCTCTGCAGAGGAGTTGTAACTTCTAAGCGATATTCATCATCTTGTGCTCTGCAGTATGAAGCGTTTCTTGAAAAAGCCTGTTTGAAAATGAAGTACAGATGAGTATTGTCTTTATGAGTAGCAATAGATCTTTGTCAGAATGAAGTCATTTAGCACAAATGCATTCGACCAAAAGTATTTTAAGATGTTTCAAACTTAATTGCTTCATCAGTTATGATGTTTCATGAGGAAGGCAAAAACTTCTTAATGTTATGGGAATGTTTCTATTAACTTTTAAAATCACGTCTGCAGGAATGAGACATAGGGTCTATATTTAACTAGATGATATGTGTATAAGCACATATATCAAGGTATCCTTTCTCGGTGACTTCCTTAATGCTGCGTCCCCAACAATCTGAGAATTCTTGTACTGCAGAGCCTGCCCACTGACACACCTACTTCTAAAACAGTTTCCTAGAAAAAGACTCTCTACCAACAACTTGATTTTTTACATTAAAATAGCAATTTCCAATATTCTTCTCCCTCTACTTTCTCCACCTTTTTCAGACATAAGACACTAAAGTGGAGAAGAAGCCAGAGAAAGAAAAGGGAGATAAGTTAGGAAAAATGGGTTTCTGATTGTATGTTTAAATGAAACTATGGAGAAGACAGATTTTAAAAATTGCACAGATTATTATACTGATCATCTATGGTTCATGCACTATGTCATCTATGTCTATACATCTTGAGTGTACTAAAATAATAGCTGCATTTGCAGGATTTTCTCTTTCATTTTGGGAATAGAGATTGCATGTTTTTAATTTTCATTGGAAAAAGTCTTGAACAATACACTTTAAGTTATCTCTGAAGAAGAATATAACCTCCTAATAATTCAATAGCAGTCTTTTAACTGATAATTTCATTATTATTGATATTACATCATCTGTTTTGGGAACATTGTATAAAGGTAATAAGCAGGAATCCCTTAAAGGATCTTTAACGAGTTTAAATTTGGAAGTCATGTAGCATGTTCCTACTGTGACATACTGAATGAATAAACATTTAGGAAGATTATAAAGAATCTTATGGTGGTTCCCTCTGTTGAAATCAATAGTGAGCTTGATTTTTCCTATTTTTTAATTGATTTGGGTTTTGTCACAAACATGTTTTAAAAAATCTTTTAAGAAGCTTGAAAGAAACATTTCCAAGACACTCAGGAGTCTTTTCACTAAGTCAAATAGATCTGCATCATACCCTTAAAGAGCATGTAGGAGTAAAATTTTATCGTCTTTTTTCTAGAATCAGATGTCTTTCCTCAAAGTATTAAAAAGAAAGCAATGAATGAAGAATTTCTTTTTGGCCTAACTCTGCTGAATTCTGGACTGAAACCCAAGGCATTGAAAATACTATCAACAAAATGTTCAACCAAGTAGCTCAGCCCTTTGCTGTTGAATTGTGATGCTCCTGAGCTGAGCCCAGCAACAGCACTGGCAGGTGAGATTTCCTGTGGTCCTCAGGAGTTGCAGTCAGCACTGGTGCCAGCTTTTCTGAAGGTGCCCTGTCAATTTACTGTATCATTTAGGTGAAAGCCTACATCAGAACAAATGAACAGTTGAAATCTCTGTGCAGTGTCTTAATGATACAGAAAAAGGGCTTCTAAATTAGATCTGGTACAGCAGTGATTTAACAGTTTGGTTATCCACATACTAAAGGTTTTACTGTATTAGTTTTCTTATTAACTGTTAATATACAGTATATTTTGTTCAGCAGGAACTGAACTAATGCTTTGAAGTAAGAACACACCTTAAGTATTTTTTAACCCAGTGTTTGACTGGGTTAGATCATCAATGGGCAAGCTTAGCTTTTCTTTGTTGTATTCTTTTGCACTCATATCCTACCCAGTCTAAAAGTATTTCTGGAACATCTATGCAGATTACTCATACAATGAGTATGAATAGTTCAAGTGCAGAAAGATGTACAGTTTTCATGGTTTTTGAAATAAGGCAGATTTCTGATTTTACTCTCCCTCAACATGGGATCTTTGCTCTTTCCTGTAACTGCTTTTTTCCACAAGAAAAGACTTTGGAGAGAGAGGCTTCTGTGCTAAGCTTAAAGTAATTCCTCCTACATAGTCATTTCAGTGCAATTCAAACATCCTAACATACTGCCTCATGAAACCCAGTTCAAGCTCTTTGGAAAAAGTGGCTAGATTTCCCTGCTTGCCCTGACACCTTTCTTAGCTTCTCCAAAGTCAGCTCAGGCACAAAGTTAGCTCAGCCTTCCTTACAGATGCCATAATTTTGTCTGTCTGCTGAAGAACCTGCAGATTGTTATACATATGGTTCTTACAAAACCTGGCTTAACCATAATGTAGGGTTGGCTGTTCAAGAAATAGGAACGCTTTGATCTTTGAGTAGAAATGCAGAGATTAAAAGGCTACTTAGAAAACTAAAGAAAGATTGATAACAGGAAAAACTTTGTCAAAGATGCTGCTTTAAATTAACACTTTTAAGCCTGGTTTTCTCTCTTTCTCCCTCTCCCTCTCTTCCTCCCAGTATACACATAACTATCCATTTGGCTGTCAATGTGGAAAAATAACTGATGTCAGATGATGCACTCTGGATATTATGCCAAGTTCCACTGAGAAATCACACAACTACTGAAATGGACGATTAGAGTAGGGGTAAGTGCTTGGGTTCAGCTATACTGCTTCTCTTGTAGGACAAGAGGTGCCAACTGTGTGTGTGATTCACAGAGAGGGCTTTGTTACTGTTAAGCTGACACAGGTGTGCTGCTGGAATGCAGTGAGGTGTGAGCAAGCCCTGCCTTACAGCTGTGTCCAGAAGGCTAGAAGATAATTATGTTATCTTATTTGTTCATACGGAAGTTGTGGTGTTTTGGAATTTACCCTTGATTTGGTTCACAAAAGACAAATATGCCAAAAAAGTCTCTAGACATCGCTGAGCTGAGCTATCAGGAGCTGTCGCTGTTTTCCAGCTAACTGATGGTTTATATGTCATATTCAGTGAGCATAAAAATAAAGTATTTCAGACAGAGTTGCACATTTGAAGCCAAAAGTGCAAAGCGGAGAAGGAATTCTTATAGAAACTAATGAAAAATCTCAGAAAAATACCTGGTTAGGTCAGTGTCAGAAAAATGATCCAAAAGTCTAGTCTCTAGCCTGAATACTATACCCAGGGAAAAAAATTTCCAAATATATTTTTGTGAGCTTTTCTCAAATTTGCAGTGACTGCAAATTGGAGAAACACTCCTCCAGGCTTGTTCTTCTAGAGATGGTCAAAACCTGCTCTTAGTTAAGTGCAGTGCTCATATAGAAAGTGATATTATATATAATGTCTTGATATTATGTTTAATGTCTTGAACAAACTGTAAATCAATGACTTAATCACTGCAGAACATTTCATACTGTCTTGTGAGCCACTGGGAGGACATCATTAAAATTAAAATTTAATTTGACAAATTGGAGAAATGCTCTGAAAGTAACTAGGTGATATTTCACCTAGTGTCAATCATAAAATACTGCAGTTATGATGTAAAGCTCAAATGAAAGTAGGAATATGCATGAGTTTTATTGCCTGCTGGTTTGTTTATATGACTTTAAACTTGTTGGCTGTCAAGAATCAAAATTCTAAGTATCAACTTTTTTTTCCTGCTATGAACTCTGGGATTCTCCCTCAAGAGAAGTGGTCACTACAAGGGCCAACAGCATTTCTCCTTTCATAGAATCAAAGAATCCCTCAGGTTGGAAAAGACCCTTAAGGTCTGTGGCATAACATGGAGTAGGGAGAAATAAGCTATTGTTAAATGACTTGCTTCCAGATGTCTGGGAATGGCAAAAATCTTTTTCCAAAGAAACTGCTGGACAGTTTCTCAATGAATAAGTGATTCAACATAACAAATTGGTTACCAAGACCATTAAAACCTAAGAGAGTGTATAAGTTCCTTATCTCTTCTCTTGTGGAAGTCAGTGAATTAAGATGAATAATCAAAGTAGTTTTCAGAGTGGGTCCATTGGAACCAAATACATAATGGTGAAGAATTTACATGTACAGCAGACTCTGAAAAGGATGAGTAACCATGAGGAACACAGAAGAACTTTATCATTTTTTCCTCTCTAAATATTTCTATGTATTTTCAACCAATATAGCTTTGCTGTTTTGGATACACCCTAATTTTCTGGGTAGTTTGCATTATTTCTCTTCAGGTGAGAAGTGCATTTGATCACTGCTTCTCTCTTGAAAATACAAGAATGTAATTCTGGCCCAAATAATTCAGTGAAGCAGGTATTTTTCTGAGGATGAGAGTGACTTGATCATCATCATGGTAATGATGATTCTTGCAATCCTAAGGAAGGGAAAAATTAATCATATTGAAGGCTCAATTTTGCCAGTGGAAGCCAATTTATGTGCTAAACAGTCCCATGAAAGCAAAGCCACAATGCTTCTGGTTTCTTCTTGACTGGTGAACAACACCTTGAGGGTGTGTGGGTGCTGTGAACTCAGTCCAGTGCTCATGCAGGACAGAACCTGTCTGGGACAGGGAACTGGGTTCTCTGTTTTTAAGAATTTCTGCTGAGGCAATGAAGCTTTACTCTAAAAGGTAGAAGAGTTTCTTCCTCTTTTTGTTTTAACGAAAGAATTGTTTCCCTATTCTTCCTTCCTCCTCTTCCCAATACTCCTCATCTATTTGAAAGCAATTCAAAGATTTTTATATGGAATACAGAGAAAGCATATCCCTTTCTGAGAATAAACTTTTTAAAAGAATTCCATCAGTGTAAAATTTTACAGAGTATCATTTCAGTAACTCTTAATACTTGTTGCTTTGATCTACTCCTAAAATGAGATGGGGGAAGGAAGTCACTGTACTGATGCTCCACTTAAGATAATAGGTAAAAAAAATCTATGTTAAATGTAATTAGTTAATACAAATTAAGATGATTTCATGTTCTTTTGTCAAGATCATTCAAAGAGTTATTTGCTTTTGTCATTGAACAGTACTGCATTAGTTCTCATAATCTGGTTAGTGCATTAGCACTAAGTAAATCCTATTGATTCAGCAGACAAAATGGACCTAAGTAATCATTGTATTTTGCTGATTTCCTTTGTATTAATTTAGCATTTAACTCAGTATACAGATTATCAAAGAAGAGGTGTTGACTAATTACACATTTTTAAGAAATAAAGTAATACATTGGAGATATTGTGCTGATGAAAGCAATTCTGCTGTACATTTGTAGCATCTATAAGGTTCATTTCTCACAGAAGTCCTTAGTAACATGTAAGCTGTGGTAAAATAGAAAAGCTGGAAATTCCATCTAGACCAGTTATCCAAAGGTAATGCTGAGTGTGGAAATCCTTATTCCAACAAAACATTGCACAGCAACTGCACGTCTAGCCAAAACAGTGGTGCAAGACGTGTGGGACAGAAAGAAGTCAAGAAACTAGAAGAATATCAAGCAATCTGCCTTAATTTCCACAGGCTGTGTATAAAAGCAGGTGACATCTGCCTTACGAAAATTAAGCTGTCATTACCACTTCCTGCAAGATCACTTCTCTAGCATTTCTTTGCCTTCACATCCCCTGTAGACAGTGCAAGTAATAATTTCATATGGCTTACACTTGCTTTCTGAACCACTTATGCCATGGATCTTCTTCCTTGGCATTATTTTTTTTTTTAATTTACTGTGGGATTTGATTCTGGTTTTACTTGTATGTTTGGAAATGAGGAGTAATTCCACTCTGATGCAAAAGTTGTCTGAGATCAGAAACCCACATGCCACCTAGAAAGTTTGAGTAACACAGCTCTCCCCTGGATAATAATTGCCTACTGTTGCTTTAGTGAACAATAATGATGACCAGATGCGGTCTTGAGTCAGAAAAAGTGGAGTGAGTATAAAACTGCTGAGGTAAGGTGGGTGCTGAGTGAGCTAAAAGGCAGATGTCTGCTTTGTCAGGACTTATGTGTCTCCCCGTTGTTTGGCAGCAGAACTTGAGGAAAATTCATTACTTGCTTAGATGGGTCAACCACCAACCAAAGCCAGGTGGGATGAATCCAGGACTTAGATCTGCACACAGTGCACTGCATAATCAGCTTCTCTTTCTCTGGAACTTGGAATTGTGCTTAAAGAAATTCAAGCAGATCTTTCAGAAGGGGCTGAGATGGTCCCACTGCAGAATAATCATCAGCAGACTTGATGTGAACTTAATCTGGGATTAAGGAGTCTTGGAATTTGGTCTGAACCCAGGAAAAGAGGCTCAGATCTAAATATTATACATCTTCAGGGAGTGTCCTTAGTATTATATAACTACTAGTATACATTTTGCGTATCTCTTTTAGTGAGCCTGTAAAATTCTTCTAATTTGCAAGGCTATATAGGGCAAGAAAATTATACCTTGTCCAGTTCTAGTCTTTATTTAAGGGCCTTCAGAAGCTGAGACATCAAATCCACATGACCAGATATCAATTTTAACAAAATAAAAATTACTTTCTGCCCGAAATGATTTCTGTGCAATTCCATAGAAAAGCAGCAGAGTCACTTTTCCACACTAATAACCAATAGGGAACCCCGCCTTCAGTGGAAGAATTTGATTAAGAAATCTGGAAATGGAACATTATTAGTAACTCTGGCTGATAAAGCTGTGCCCTTTGCAGAAAATGGTAGTTTAATGGATACTACTTTTTCACAGAGAAATCCAGCTTTCATCAAGAAGATGATAAAATGCCAAGCAGCAGCACTGGGAAGCAAGGAAAGACAGATCCCTAACTGGACACCAGGAGAAGAGAAACTGTAGTTTTTGCAGCTGTCGGTGACTAAGAGGTTAGCCCCCAAACTCCATAGCTCCTGCAAAGATACCTACCACTAGGGGTGGTGTGGTACCTTCCAAAACACCTCCCTGACCGGCCCTTTTCCTTGTCTTGTCTTTCCCCCAGGAACTCCCTCATGAGGGTGTCCATGTGGCCAGATCCAGAGGAACATGTCCCACGTGGAACATCCCTTAGCTCTGTAGCCAAGTGTTTGCTAAATCTGGTTCAGCGTGAGATAACCTTACCCAGGCACACACCCATGCTCATATCTCACCCCTACCCTACACTCATACCTGTGTCCCTCCCAGGCAGTTTAACTGCAGACCAGACTGTCCCTGCAATCCCTTATGCCAGGCTGTTTGCCCCAGTCAGGTGTTCCATGGCCAGGTGGGTAGGTGGCCGTGTACCTAATGGTGGAGGGGGGCTGGCTGCAGAGCACACCCTGCCTTGCACACCACTGGTACACGCACAGCACAGACCCTGCCAGGACTTAGGGCAGAGAGGCAGTGAGGGCAGAGCAGGAATGTGCATGCAGCCCATCCCCTTATTACTGAGGTTTAAGCATGTCTTAAAGGGTGCCAGTGCACTCTGCCCATCATTCTGCCCTCCTCATTTATTGTTCTGAGACATCAGAACCGCATAGAGGAGCTTGAATTCAAATGGGAAGAGATTTCATGCCCAGGCAGAGTGGTGTATGCCATTGGATATAGCATTTCCAGAGGAATAATGACTGAACTAATCTAATGGATTCTGGTGCCTGACTTTTAGTGAAAATATTCAGTCACATTCTACTCACAATATAAAAACATCTCCATGCTGTGAGATTATCTGAGTAATTTACAACGACCCATTTTAATCAGAGATATGTGGTGTTATTTTTAGACCTGCCAAAATTTTATGCCAAATGGTGTGGGATATTACAGTTACAGGGCCTCAAAAGAGTTATTTGTCTCTGTTTATTTTATTAAATATTCTTAGACACAGCCTTAAGATGACAGATCAATAAGTGCCTTTGTGGTTTCCTGATAGGAGGCAGCAATTATTTTCTTCCATTACAATATAAGCATAACCTAATTTTACTCATCTATCATGTGTGTAATGGTAATAAAGAAGCATAACCATGTGTTTATTTTACTCTCACTTTGTTTTTTATTTTGGTGATCTTCTGTTTTCCTTTCAAGTTTTCCAATTGTTTATGCCTTTCATTTAATAGGAGTTGTGACCAGTTTGTCTTCCTTTATGACACTTTCTGGGAGCACGGTGGCAAAAGCCTGTCTGTGGTTTCTCTTTTCCTGTAAGGTCTAAGTATTTTAGGCCTTCACCTGAACTTACCTGTAGAAAAAACAAAGACATAAGATCTTTACAGAGCTGAATTTGGATTTCATTTCTAGAAGTGTTTTATCGTGTAAGTCCATAATGATTAAAGTCAGGTAATTTGGCTTACAATTGTTTAGCACATAAGAGATGCAGAAAGGACAAAAAAAAGCCTGTAAGATCTTGATGTATCTAATGACAACTGAAATGTATAATTGAGATTGTCAAGGCTAAAATCAACTCATCTTCCTCACTTGAAAAATCCCATTTAATCCATGGAAAGATGCACACTACTGGACTATGTCTGCAAATGAAGTGAGCAGCATTTGTCCCCTCATCTAAGCACACCTCAGCTTTGAGGGTACCACACTGGGGCTGATAATGACTAATTGACCAAATAAACTCTGCTTAAAGACTACATCCAGTTTTCTCTTTGTTGTGGGAGATCCCTGAACAGTGATTCACAACTCCCCACAGCTACCTCTCAGATATCTTTGTCCTGACTCAAGCAATAAAATCTCCTTACTATTACTCCCAATTTTTCTTTTAATTGAAAGCCAGTTCTGTTTCCATCTTGCCGTCATTTAAGTGTCAGCCAGCTCTTCACTGAGGGAAATTATTAGGTGGCAGTACTAACTGGTCACAGCTCTGCTGAAGTACATCTGACATCAATCAGATGCTCCATCGGATTCACTTTTCCTAACTCTGACTTCAGTGAGCCCAGGTTTTGGCTTAATATCTATTACACTTAAACACAACTGGAAATGTTTTATTTTGATTTTATGAAGTTTTCCATGAGCACTGGAGTAAGTGAAGCACAGTTGTGTCTGGATTTATATCTTGCGGTTGGTTGACTTTGCTCTTCAACTAAGCTCTGATGGAGACTTTTCCCATGGGTGAGCAATACCTTTTTCAGTCCTTGCTAGTCCTTCTGATATTTAGAAAGGTACTCCTAAAACTTCATCAGTTTCCATAGCCTAGGCCTATATGGGACCTGTCTCTGGATTCACACTTGAATTCACATTTTTAAGATTCCTTATTGCTGAGGCTGCAAGGAAAGACAGAAAGACAGACCTAAAACAGCACAACCCCATAAACTTCATTCCTTTAGAAAACAAGGCCAAAACGGAACAAATTTTGCCAATCACATCAAGATGAGAGGAAGTTTTTCTTATTTTTTGCTTTAAATATGAGAAGAACAAGATAAAGAAATGTTTTGGATATATCATTCAGGTTTATTTTGGTCTAATTCTACCTTTAGAGGCCTCAGATTAAACAGTCTTGAGGGACAGCCACTTAAAAAGATGGACTACCCAAAGTCAAACAAAATTATATACAATTGTCTTATGGGACTTTTTTTCAGTAACATGAAATGGCTTTCATCAATCAGACTCTAACTGTAAATTATCAGAGAGCATTTCCTTGCAAAGAGTGATAGAGGCTCATTTTTCTTTTTAATGTTGAAGTTAGTGGTATACCATATTCACTGCTGGACTCTTTTCACTGTCCTATGACTCAATTTTGCAGTGATCAGTGCCTTTCACTTGCATGAGTGGTCTGTGGTTTTATTCTCTCGACATCAAAGATCATCTTGGCTACATTACAGAAGAGTTTTGAACTTGGCGAAAATAAACTGTGACAAACTCTCAGATTTTAGAAAAGCTTTCTTTTAAGTTGGAGGTGACTTACAAAACGGGGAAAAATGTTTATGCCCTCATGTACACTTTTATAATATACAAAGAAGGGCCTAAGAAGAGTTGAGGGGTTTGAGGCTCTTTTTTATTAATTATTATTTAATCTCCAGCAAAATCAGGAAATACCAGATTTGATATTTTTGGGACAAACATAAGAAATAATGTGCTTTCCTTCTTCTGCCTGCTCCTTCTCTTCCTTCGTATTCCAACACTTCAGGTCTACTTTACACACCAGAGAAAATCAGGTGTATAAAGGATGGTCAGAAAATTATTGCCAATCTTTTCGGCTAGTTGAAACCTGAAAATCCTCAAAGGACATTTTTTACTGGAGCCTTAATAAGTCCTCTGGAATAAGGCAAAGGAAATGGAATGGCAAAGCTTGACAGTCTTGATATTTCAGTGTCAAGCAAACAATCAGGACAAAAATTTCTGACTGCCTTTATGCCATTTAAAAGAACCACAAGAAATCATAGAAACATTTTTCCCTTTATCAATTTAATGTAGCAGAAATCAGAGCTATGATGACATTTCTTGAAAATAGGCAACTATAATAAACATGTCAGCAGTACAAGACATTCATTCTGATATGCAAAGCAGCAGCAGACTCTGGAAAAGCTTTTGAAACACGAAAGTACTTCCCAGCATGTGAAAAGCGGCAAATTATTCTGTCAATATTTTAATCGTGTACTTTGCTTTGAAGAGATCACCTTATGAAATGTGTGTATAGGCAAGTGCAGAATGAGATAAGTTAAAGGCCATGAGCTTTAAAGACAGTCATCCACAAATCGTATACCCCAGGAATATAGAATAAAATACTTTCAGAGAAGGACAATGCTTCTTGCTAAAAATGAACTGAAAAAATGAAAAAGAAAAAAAAAAAAAAGAAAAAGAGGATATTACCACCTGAAATGAAAAATTAGGACAGCAATAACACAGCGAAGAGAGATAAGCTACTGTGCTGAATATTTGCTAACTTGTTTCTAGTTCCTGAAAATTGCCTGTCCCCTTCCCACAAAAAAAGGAATGAAATACTGTGTCTGTTGGGGCTGCTGTATCAGCATCCACTGGCAATGCATACATCTGTGTTGAACACCTGGAGCCTACTATAAGCAGTCATCCCCCAAATGCCAAGGCTGCTGTGGTTATGCTCAGATCGCTTCAGATCCCCTCTGAGCACATTCCTGCTACTGGAGAGAAGCCATAGGGTCTCTGTAATGGGTTCTTCTCCCCAGACTGGCCTGTCTCACCTCTGGCAGTGGGGAGCAGCCTTTCTCTTTGACAAATTAGACTCCCACCTCCAACCAGGCCATTGTGTCCACATCCTAAACTGATGCCCTGTGCTGAGCAGCTGTGTGGAAGACGACACTAGTGATACCTGGGGTGAAGAAGGTCTGTGGCTCCCACTTTCACTTTGAGCTGTCCCAACAATGGGATATGACGGATACCATCCAGCTCTAAATGCAAGTTGAGCTGTTGATCTGTCCTGACACACATTTCTGTGCTTCCTCTGCTCACAGTATATCATATGGTTGGAGAGCAGCAACCTCCTGAAGTCATGGTGTACAGAAATGCAACCCTCCCACCCAAGACCACCTGAACCCTTGTTCAGATACAGATTTCACTGACACTTCTTTCATGCAGAAAACTGATGCCAGTCGGACTGTTTCTGTACCAAGCATGAGTAACTACATTACAATCTGGCTCTTCATGGCATATTCCAAACCAGCTCTTTCATTTTTTTCTGAGAAGGGCAGTGATTCAGCATTAACATACTTTTAAGTATGTGATGTTTTTCAGGGACTCTTCAGTGCACATGAATATGAATGTTTATGAATACTTTTTTTAAATGTTAAAATAAATAACTGCCTAAATGTTCCATTTATCTGCATCACAGTTTCTCAAACAAAAAACTATGTTTTTTAGCCCCATAAAGACCTCATCAATTTTTATACTCAATTTACAGGAACTAATACTTTTAGAGATAATCAACATCAATGCTAAGCAGTCTGCAATGATCAGGGACTTACATCTTGTAACAGAAACTGAAGGGATGGATACCTGGCAATGGAAAAGGCAAGAGAGAAAGTCCCAAAATGTAACAAATCAATTATCACTTACCCTGTTCAAGCAGTATTTGCTGTCTTTCCCATAAAAGTGTTGGAGACATTTCATGTTCTGCTTGTCAACAATCTTGTTGAAGAACTCGTTGATGGTTCGCACAGAGACGGCACAGACAGCAGATCGGTTGGTTGGTTCAGAAGAGTCTGGTTTGCTTTGTGCAAAAACACCATAGAGGATATCATCATTGAGCCCAAGGCCCATTTCGTGTGCTAGAGCTGCACCAGGCTTGCTTACGTAGGCAGCTTGCAAAATGTTGAATACCTCCTTTCGGATGGACCTCTTTCTTCGCTTTTCAGTAAAAATGCACTCAAGAGGCATTTCCATGTAGGAACGCATCTCTGAGTCTAAAGTGCAGAAGCGGATAATTCTAGTGTGAAAAGACTGTGAGTCAAGAGTTTCTCTCTGTACAGTCAAAAAATAGACAAAGTGATCGTTTTCAAAGGCATGGACATACTTAATGGGATACGAGTCACGGAACTGAGGGAGGATATCTATATAGGATTGATCTGTGAGAAACTCAAAACCATCCTGTGTTTCTTTTAATCTTCTAACCGATATTGAATGCAGCACATGGGGATGTTGAAATGTAGATGTCACAGTATTTCCAACAAAGAAGTTGACAAACCTGTCTTTTTCGGTCACCAAAACTTTGGTTCCTAAAGTGCTAACAACACAGTCAGGACAGTTATCCGCTTCTCCATCTGCCTGGGGTGAGTACATGCAGTGCACCTCGCTTTCAATGTCAGCAGGGTTGTCAGGGTGAATGATGTGACGGTGGCAGATGCCTCCGGACACACTACCACAGCTAATGAGCTGATCATCATAGTAAGTTTCTAAAAGCAGTGCCATGTTGACGTTATCCTTCCATACGCTGTTAGATAAATTGGCTTTATCTCGGCAGTCTTCACATGGTGCACAGTCAGGGTTCTCCAAAACAGGCCCAGTCTTGTACACAGAAATGTTCTGGAGAGTTTCATTTAGTACGTAAATCTTATTGACTGCTCCAATATAAACATGATGTTTGTATAAAACTACATTCTGAACTGGTGTGTCTGCAATGAAGTTAGGAAGATCGTATTTTACACCAAGATTCATCTCTGATCTTTTAGCTGCTTCTTTGCATTGTCCATGGCTCCTCTGCAGCAAGGCAAACAGGAATACGATAAACCCAGAGGCATATGCAGTAAAAGGCTTCATTGTCAGAGATCTAATCTGTCAAAATATATTTAATGGAAAAACTGGTTATATTTCATATACTAAACTGTCAGTTTATCAGACAACAGAAATCCGTTTCTAGGCTGCATGTAGTAGTTGAACTATTCCAGTTTAAGAAGCATTGCAATCTTGCTTAGTGTCATAATAGTTGTGCTAGAAATGGCTACAATCACTGTTCTTTGTGGGTACTCATTTCACTGCCTTTAGAACAATTCACAGAAGGATTTTCTTATGATGAATTTCTCAAGACCACTAGGCATGTTGGAGAGCAGCAAAAGAGAGGGGACTACTTCCACAATGGCATTTATCTATGTGACTGATACAGCTTAGAACAGGATGGTGTACACAGCTGAAAGCAAAACTGCCCAGAACACTTAGGACACAATAGCACACAAAGCAGTTGGAGCACTTCAGTGTGTGGATATAGGAGATTTGTCAAGTTCTCAAGGGGCTAAACGGGTTCCTAGCACAGCTGATCAAAAGTAAGAAATAGAAAAGACATGAAATAATGTGAAGATTTCAGCTGGAGCAGACTTATATTCTGTTGATATTTTTGATTAACCAAGGAAGAGACACTTCTCCACCAGACCAAAGGAAGAAACCCTCTCCCTCTCCCTCTCTCTCTCCCTCTCTCCCCAGCTCCCCAAATCACTGTCTTTCATAAAGGCCCAGTTTGGAAAAAAGAATGTCTTTTTTCAGCCAGCCCTACTTCTTGGAATAGTCATTCTCCCTAGTGTTGACAAGGCTTTGTAATGTATTATTAGAATATTTTATGCATCATGTGGTGCTTGGCATGTGCAAGCTTTATTTTAGGCCCTGTACCACAGCAGTAAGTCACTCTGGTGAGCCTTACAAGATACAGGCGTCTCGCTGTATTCTAAACAAAGGGCTATCAAGTGACCTACAGCCATTAACTGATGAAATCAAACCACCTAGCACGTCTCTCATTTTTTTACTTCTCCATGCAGTTGTTTGATGTGGCTTGAAAAACCAAAGGCAGATGACTTGTGTGATATTTCACCCCCTTGAAAGATCAATGAAATGAACTGTGGTTATGAGCGTTTCAGTGCAGTATCCACACTATGCCCTGTCACACCAGATATTTTCTGTCAACATCATGACACAGTTGCTAAGTCAAATTTAGCTTCTTCATGGAGAAAACAATTATGCATTCTAACAGCAATATGATCACATACTTTGGGAAAATCCCTCTAGTTTGACTATAGTTAGGCAATTGTTGCTAATCAAGAAATGCTTGTGACCACTGAGAGAATTTAAAATAGATGACCTTGAAAATTACAAACTAGATAATAGGAATCTGTACCAATTTTTTATTTCATTAGGACTTTATGCAAAATGAAAATGTGACTATAGACCAGAGGGGTTTCTGCTGTGTATAAATCTAGTGTTTTCACTAGATTGGTTAAAACAATCCATCAGTAATTCTTGTGGTGCTTTATTTCAGCATCCACTGAATTCCTTCTGTGGTTTACCTCTTTAATTACACAAAATAATAGGTTTTGGAAACTAATTGTTCTTCCTCCCTGTTATCTGATAAGGATCATGATCAAGAGTTGGGGATAAAAATCAGAAACACAGGCTATTTGCAAGTATTAGCTGGTAAAAACAAGTCATGCTTATAGTATTGAGACATAAACATTTTCCTTCGAATCAGTAACATTCTTCTGATATTAATTAGTGATAACAGAATCCTGGAAACAAATCTAGCCTGGATTTACACTGAACTGGAAACTGTCTTCTGCAGGAAACTCTTCTCATCTTCTGTAACATCTTGCTATCATGAAATTCTTCCTGCTCTGTGCTGGGATGAGCTTTCAAAGTTTGTGTAAAACACCCAGAAGTCACACATAATCCAAGAACAATTGTGTTGACATCGTGCCTGGCCAGTGCCAAGTGAAGGCCCCAGCACTGGGAGAAGTGGGAGCCTGGTCAGACTGCCTCTTTTCAACCAGCACTTCCACCCAAGAAACTGCTGAAACTGATGCATTCCTGCAGATTCACTTCTGATGAGTCTACATGTTCTGACAAATACTAGATTATGCAGAAAATTCCAAAAGTGCCCTGTTTCTGACATCAGGGAGAGGTAGGTGTATAGTTTACTGCAATAAGTTTAAGCCCACTTAACAGAGGCAGCCCTGCAATGGAGAGAAAAAGCAATGGGTGGGACAAGAGTTGTGTGAGGATGAGGCTGATTGACCACCAACACAAGGAAAAAAGATGGAAGGATGGTTACTTGACAGGCACGTTATTTGTTGCAGTATACTCTGTGCAATGATCTTGTTTTAATGTTCTCAAATAGATTTCCCACCCAATATGTCTCTCAGTCTTCAGTTTACAATCCTCCTTATTCTTCCAGTATCTGAAAAAGAGTATCCCTAGCTGTCCAACAACCAGTACCAGTGTGCACTGCAGGGGTACTTAGAGCCATAAATGCTATCTGACATATTCTTTCACTCCAACCATATTTTGGGATGTGAGGCCAGTATCCTCAGATAGTCTGATCTGCCTACACTCAGAAAAACACCACTGATTTCAATCTATGCTCTGGAGAGAAAAAATTCCACCTTAGACTCCTTTAGCAAGTGAGGCTGGAATGGAAAATTTAGCAGTAAGAACAAAGGTGGGATTCAGTGTGATTCAAAGGATGCCAGGAATAATAGGTATTTTATTTTACCACTACAGGAAGGAAAATACGAGCAATAAAGGAAAACCAAGTAATCTTTGCTCTTCTGTTTGAGTCTCATCATAATGCTTTCCTTTGTATACTTCTGAGATGTTTCAAGCATCCTCCCAGACAGAAATCTGCTGGTTCCCACCTATGGGAAGCTCTGGTTTATGGGCAGCTCAGATTTATGGGCAGCTCTTTAGGGAAGATGGTTCTCCACAGTCTGTGTCTCCAGTATAGTGTGAATCTTCTCTCAAGGTGCCTGATATCAGAAAGAACATGCCCTACACTGAGCCATTTATAGTTTAGGGAGAACATAGGAATCATGGCAAGAGTACTATGTACTTCACAGTCCTCACATCATATAAACTCTGCTGCTTCTTACTCAGAGTCTCATGACATTTGGTGTCTCTTTTCATGTGTATCTGGCCCAGGTTTTTTCTCTATTCCAACACTGCAACCTCCAGCACAGAGCTGCTCTTTTGTAGCCTCCAGACCCGGTCACTGCAAATACACTTCACCTGAATACACCCTGAAGAAGCAGGGAAATTTTGGTGAATTAAAAATTTAGTCTTGCCCCTCTTCAAAGGTCCAATAGTTCTTAGCATACACTCAAATGTAATTTGTTGAACTTAAAGAGTTTTGATGAATTAGAACCATAATACTTATGCTATGGCTACAGGTCAAAGAACTAGCTGCAGACTATCAGTTGCAGAAAGAAAACAAGGAAACCTTTTGTTCCTCTACTTGGTTTGAGTGATGGATGCACTTCAATCTTTTGTGACCTTCCTGTGACACGTGTGTCTTTCATGTGTCTACAGATGACTTGTAAGATTTGGCCTGCGATAGCCAGCAGTGAGCAACAGCTGTGCATAGATTATTCCTATGGTAAGAGATATTTTCAAAGCCAGTGTCATGATGTGCTTATTTTTCCATCCCTCATCAGATAGTAACCAGTAAAACTGATGAGAAAAGAGATTTTGGTTCACCATTGCAAATGGTTGGTAATGATGTGCGAGTGCTATGGTTGGTGCTTTGAGTGTTTTTGTACCATTAACAGTTTCCCAATGGCAATCTTCTTTCTACGAGTTTCACTCCCTCTAATTATGACCTGGGTGATAATTTATAAATATTGAACATCATGTCTCTCCTTCACACTGTTTGCAACTGTACTGACAAGTCAGGCCTGGCCTTATTCTGGAATATGTTCAAACTGGCATATGCAAGGAAGCCAGAAAACACAGCCATGCTTGTTTGCCTTTCCCTCATTTCAGAAAATTTGGTCCCATTTATCTCTAATCACAAGCACTTCATGGATCTACACAAGCTCAGACAACATGCTGACATGAAAGCATTTTGTAGGTTGTTTGGTGCATCTCATTTTTCCCTGCTTTATTACAGAAAAGGAAATGAGAGGGTCCTGTATCCCACAGGGAGCATGTTTGTACAAGAACATATTTAGTCCTCAGACAGGTCATTTCAGGTTAGGTAACAGAAGAGCCATGTTAATTCATGTTTCAAAATCTCTATTGTCAGCAAATGGTAGCCTTTTCCCCTCTTTAAAGTTGATAGTATGGCTTTACACTTTTTCCAGTGGGAGAGTACCTCTTGTTAGTTTGGTCTCTGACAGAGTTGAGGTGGCAAATTTATACAGAACAACCCTAGTGACTACTCCTCCTGAGACTTCAGTTTGCTTTGCTATTTTGGACTAAAATCTGTGCCAGTGCAGGACCTGATTCCCCATGGTTCAGAGGCTGTGCCATGGAGAAAGAATCATCATTTAAGAGGACAGGGAAAATGAGAGGGGGTGATAACGGCTCCATTCATCCAACTTTAATCAGTTGTTGCAAATCTGTCACAGCATTAGGATGAGCTTCAACAGATTAAGTTTACAATGGATGTGTCTTCATCAGACTTTTCAATTAACCAATTGCATCTATACACATGGTTGATTATATGTAAAACACTTAGTGAGGGTAACCTGTTTTCTAAGTTCAGAGGTAAAAAAATTGGGTTTTAAACCTGAACTTAGTTACCTTAAGACAACAGAGAGAGAACATGGAAACTGAGTAAGTCAGCAGCAAACATACAAATTATCCCTGAGTTGAATTCAAATGGCTAATCTGAGATAAAATTCATGTTCCCTTGTCTTCAGCCCTATTTCAGCTCTAGGTTAGGTCACTCATCCTGACTAGGGTGGCAACATAATTTTTCCTACAGCATGGTATGCACTCTAGCACAATTCAGTTTTCCAGTGTATAGAGTCAAAGAACTTATTAGCAGTGATATAGGTCATAAATTAATCCATAGCAGAGGAGCTGGGAGGTTTCTATGCTGTTCCAAGAGGTGCGTGTTTGTGCAGATGGCTGATGGGGAAGAACTGTTGGGCAGGGCACAGTCTAGGCAATTGCTGGAAGATCAACCATTACTAAATCCTCTACATACACAGTGCAGTCATGTGTGTCAGAAGAAATTGCTTTCATTAGCTGGTTCAACTGATCTGTAAGCCTTTCCTTACAATATTCAAACATAAAAAAAGAATTTAAATTATCCCTGCATAAAACACACCCTTTAATATATATACACAGTCCATGACTGGGTCCAATATACCATTATAATTCACAGCAACTATCAAAAGAAGCATTTTTGTTGTCTAGCACATTTATTTTTAACAGGCTTTAAACCACAAGAACACTAATCTAGCCTTTGCAGTGGAGAAAATGCTATTCTTACACTCATTTGGCATTATTTGGAGGTGTCCTGCAGTGCAGTAGTGTATATTATTTGAAACTTGCTTCAGAACTCAACATCCTAAAGCTAATGCATGTCATGGGTCTCTAGCACAACTGGATTTATTTAATCATTTTTTTGTTGTGATGGGCTACAATGGCCCTTCTGGTTCTTTTATAATGAACCTCAGCAAACACTCACTAATATATTACAAATGAGTGGAACAGATCAAGAGCTATATATTACTCAAAAAGATTAATTTAATAGGTGGAATACAGCATTTCTTGCAACTGAGAGAAATTTCTCATGTGAGGAAGTAGTACTCATTTTAAGGGCTGAGGAACAATTCCACAAAGAGCATGGACTAGAAATTCAGAATAGAGTAACTGAAAACCAGGGAGCAAATACCCCAAATAAGGTAGAACCTTCACTGTTTCTTCATGCTTACATTTGCAGATAGATTTGGATCTTTAAATAGAACAGGACAGCTTTCCACACCTGGATGATAAGGATGGAAGGATTTTTAAAAGAACATTGTATTGTTTAGTAGTAACAGGAAAATAGAAAGCAAACTTTGAACAACACAATTGTTCCATCCTGTTAATCTGATATGCAAGTCAGCAATTGTGGAACTTCAGTAAGAAAATAACTGTGACGTTACTGTGGCTCTTTACCACTACAATTGAAGTAAAATAAACTCAGTTCTAGCACAGACTTAAGCTTGGTATCTGCAGCAAATAATTCAGCCTAATGACTGACATATGAACATCTTACTCAGTCCAAAGGCTCAGTACAAGTAAAAAAAGATCTATGTGTGTGTGAGTAGAGTAACATGCTATGCTTGGTATAGCACATGTCATGACTAATAACATAAGGCAATGTTGGTCTTCTGGCTCAGGCTAGGGCATATGGAGATATTTGAGGGTCACTTCAAATTTTTTCATGTTTGAAAACAGACTAATTCATCTCTCATCTATTTTCACCACATATGCAAAGCAAAGACCTTTATCAACTTCTAGTGAGTTGAGATAAATGCAGATATGCCCTGGTGGACTGAGGAAATCATGCAAGCTCAGGTGAAGATCCATGTCTTTGTTTCTGGTGTGATCAAAACACCTCATAGTAGGAGAAAGCAACTTACTTGCTTTTCTGAGTTGATCCTGTTGATCAACTTTTTTGCATGAGTCTGAACATTTTGTGGTTGTCTGTACTGAATGGGGACAGTGCAATTTCCTTGGAATGTTGTTCCTCCTTTTGTAAAGAGGCAAGTTGGCAAACCTGGCTGCAAGCAGTTTTTGCTCAATTCCCTCAACTAGTCTCAGCACTTAGATTTGCTACTTTATGTTTTATGGTTATAACATCTATCTACCTGAATTCTTGTATTGAAATGCAGAGCATATTTTGGAAGCCTTTCCTGTCTTGTAAAGCTAACAGCCTTCCATACTGTGATAATTAAAGGAATGACATGGGTCATAAAAATGAAAAAGATTAAAAGGCAGATAGTCATGCGTAACCAAGACAGCATACAGATTTGATCTAAATGTTCTAACAGCAATTATGAATGATCTTGATGCAGGACATTTCCTGCAGTTTAATTGTCATTTGCTGCTAATGGTTCTTATGAGTCCCTGAGATAATAACTCTTCACAGCCAAACATTTATCTCTTAAAAAAAAAAGTTCTATATGTCAATAGATACAGATGGTAAAGTATATTATAGAATATATGACAACTCTACCAAAATAGTGATGATAAGGTATATTTTATTAGAATAGTACCAATTGATCTACAAGCCAAATTGCCAAGTTACCTTTTAATGTCATAGTAAATGACATAATAATATCAGCAACTAAAACTCAAGAAGTCCCTGAATTCTTCCCAGGTGTGGTACAAATACCTAGGATACTAAGCAAAAGAAATTGTGCTGGCTCCGTTCTTTCCTCTGAAAGAGCTGGCAGGACAGTGTGAGGCAGTGGCTTTCTGCTTGGTGGGCACACATAAAGCATGCCACTGTGTCCCATGACTTCACCCTTCTTAGTTAATGTGTCTCCAAGAGCCACAAGGCAAATTAGCAACAAAACTTAGGGTCAAGGATTTCCAAAAGGTTGCTGATGCCTTTGCTTGATACACAGCTTGTCAAGCTGAGATGTCACGGTCAAACTGTGCAGGGTCCCAGCAAGATCAGCACATCTGTACAAGTGAGCTAGGCTCACAGATTTGGAGAACTGGCCCAAAGGCTGGAATGAGACCCTCAGCTCTCCTTTACTCAGCCTGATGGGGGTGGCTTACCCAGGGAAAGGAAAAACCAAGAAAAAGCTTTGCTTATGGGCCTGTGTCAGCACTGTACAGAGGACTTTAAGTTGCCTGCAAGTCATCTCTTTGCTTCTAGGAACTTTTGTGGGGCTGCTGAACTGGTCTGGCCTGGTACAGTGCATTGGGCTGCTGCTGTGTTGGGCTGATACTGTGCTTTGTCTGCACATATATTTAGTGCCGGAAAGCTGACTGCACGCCTCCCATGCCCAAGCAGGCTTCACAATGTATAACCATGATTGTGTAATGCTGTGTTTGAGATAATCAGCCCTGCCAAACACAAACCATCTCTATGCAAAGCTTTGGTGGTCTTTGCCCCAAGTGAAAATGTCGTGTAAACACTCAAAACAGCTACAAACAAAACTGAATTGGCTGTGTTTGTAAATTTGCTAGTGGAAGCAATGGGGTCTTTATTTATGCCTCAGCTTCATACATTATCTGATACCAAAGTTAATAACCTGATGGTCTACTTAGCTTCATAGCGGCTTTTTGATAATCAAACAGGAACAATGTCAAGGATAGTGTTTATTTCCCATCTGTATTTGGTTAGGAGGTTACGACCTTTTCTTTTTAATGCTGACCTCGCTTTTGTCACTGTAAGTTTATGTTATTGCAGTGCACTTTAACTGATGCCCTACTTTCACTCAGTTTAGAAACAGAGTTAATGACGACTCATTGGCATGACTGCTGCCTTGCTGTGAACCTGTGATTCATGATTGCCTTCCAAGGACTTTACAGTATTGGCGTTCATAAATCCCCAAATGGCCTGGGACCAGCCTATCTGACATCCTGGCTCTCACCAGAGGCAACAGTGTCACAGCTGCAATCAGGAGAGTGGCTGATCTGCAGCAGCCTCAGCTCCCTTTTTTTTGGCAGATGTCCCTCAGCAAGGGTCTGTCAGCCACAGTTTTTATTTTGAAATATTGTGTTGACCTTCCGAAGATGCTGAAAAGCTCAATAGTTTGAAGAAGGAGTTCAGGGATGGCTGAGCAGTCTGAGTTTTTTCATGCTAATGGGATCTTTTCTTGTGTGTTTGTTTCTGAAAGGATTTTTAAGCTGGTTCATTTACTTTCTTTCAGCCTGTCCTCTCCCCTCATTTGGAGAGACCTAGGAAGCTTAAATGTGTAACTGTTGCTCTTCAGAGGTTCTCATTTATACCGGGCCCAGAAAGAGGTTTTGGACTTCTTCAGACTGTGGAATGCTTCCTTTGGAAATCTGGAGCCAGATTCAAGAAGTCTGTGAGATAAGCGAAGAGGCTGATTCCAAACTTCAGAGGGTATTTACCCTTCTCATAGGGGTGAAAGGAGGATAATGAATCCATTCTTACAAAACACCTCCAAAACACAAAAGGCTTAGTGCTGGTGTTTACTATAGGCATAGCACAGAAAGGCTGAGCTGCAGGGTGGTGCCTGCCATAAAGGAGCTGATTTAAAACCATGGTCCTCATCCCTGCATGAACAGGTTGGCCAAAGGTATAAATCTGGGACTAGGGCTTGGCTCTGCTGCTTTTGCCCCCCTACCCTCTCTTTGCAGCTCCTGCTTGCACTCTCCTGCCCTTTTGTCATGAGATCCAGCAATCCACCACCCCATGCCCATTCTTGACTCTCCTCCTCCTCTTCCTGTCCTGGTGGGAAGATGCAGATAGTGGAATGTGAGTCCTCCTAGGCAAAGCTGTCCTGATGTTTTGGAGCTGAGCCAGCTGAGATGAAGAGAGAGGATGGTGTGTGGTGCTGGAGGCTGCCTGTCAGCAGCAGGACCCGTGCCTGGCTCCATCCTGTCTGGGCACTGCAAAGGAACTTGGCTGGGAGCTGTAACCCAGCCAGGACTGAGAGTCTCTTACTGCTCTGCCCTCTCTTCCAGGACTCCAGCTCAGGTAAGATCCAATGAATATTCAGTACAAAATGCAGACACTGGTTAATCTAAGCACCTGAGAGCTTTGTGGCCAGTGAGTGTTAGCTTTTTGGATCCCTCTATTGGACTTGTGCCCTGAACTCACTCTAAACCTCATCTTAGATGCCAAAGCAGCCTCTCTGGATCTTCCCCATAATATTATTTTCCTTTTGTATAAACAGACCAAGCTTAAAATGGCAGTGGTAAAATTTGAAATTGGTCAGTCAATATATGTTTTTAATTTAAGACTTTATAGTGAAACAATTGCTCCTGAGCATGATGTTTTACTAAACAGTTGATATTTAATTCAGTAGTTTGGGCACTGAACAAAGGTCACTGTCATTTAGCAGGAACATTTTCTTTTACATCCCTGCTTCTACTAAAAATTTTCAAATTATAATGTATTACTTATTAGCATTATTTATTATGTTCTGTTCAGACAAAAAATATGGACTACTTGTGATTAATAATCACTCATGCATTTTAAATTTGAACAAGGTGCAGGTGGACAGATCTCAACTCTTACGCACCTGGGTTTCACACAAAAGCCTGGTTTTGGACCTAAGCTAGGTCAGGATAAGCTACGTTCCTTCACTGTGAAGCCATCATCTTTTCCAAGACTTGACTCCACAGTCTCTATGCAAACATTACTCTCATTGATTCCTGTGATAGTTGAGCTGACTAAGGACTAGAGAAGAGGGTGCTTAAAAGAGGCTGAAAGACAGAAGATCTGTGGCAGTGACAGAATCTCAATATTACCTCATTTAAAATGAGCAATAGATGATACAGGGTAAATACTGAGATGACAAAGCCGTATCAGGAATGACAGGTGCAGCAGAGTAAATCTTTAAAATCTTATATATTGTTAATGAATATAATAATTACTCTTCACAGAAAGGCTGAATTAACCAACGCTGCATTTCTAAGTAACTAGCTAATGGACACAGGTATTATCTTTCCATAAGTCTTTGAAATCCCTATAAACCATGAGTTGTCAACTATTTGACTGATGGGCTTTTACCCCTGTTAATAGCATGTGATGGTAGTCTCGGTAAATAACATAACTTTAGATTTCCCTCTTACAGCTGGGGAAGGGGTACTTTCTTATTTTAAAGCCACCTCTTATTGCTCCCTGCTGCTTCCTGAAAGGCTTTTTGTACTGTGAAAACAATTCACTGGTTGTTACCTTATTTTTGTGCCCTGCAGGGGATTTTGGGTGCACATACCCTGCTCAGATAAGCAGAGACCTCTCCCACTGCAGTCAGGGGAACTTTTAAGCCATTCCTGCTTACCTGTAGACAGAGGTTGGCCCAGCTTGTGTTTCACTTAAAAAACAATTGTGGCATTATTTGCATAGAAGAAGTTCTTTCAAAGCATGTTATATGAAAACTTCTCAATTTGAAAACAAACAAACCAAAACACAACTTAGCCATCTTCAGGAAGCAGCAAAGTTGTCTCTGAGCTCTACCCCAGCTGATTTTATCATGGCAGCTTACATCTGAAGAAGAACAAATACATACTTATTTTTGTAAACATTTTTTCAGAAGGAAGGAAAGAAGACTCCACAGAACTGGAAAACAGGCCTTCTAACTGAAAATGACCACACAAGGTGTTTACTCTTTTTTTAGCTCTGCATGAAAATCATGGGCTTCACTTCTACAATTAGAATGTCATTAATGATTATTGTGATTTCATGTATGCTTGTGCTGACTTTACTTACCTTCTGTCTGGCTCTCACCTCTCTCAACTTCCATTAGCATGTTATGCATTCAGAACACCTGCTCTCATGTAGCCTTCCATAGTCAACCAGGAAAAAAAAAAGGTGACTGTTGTTGGTTAGGTCTTTTTGAATATAACCAGGAGAAGGAGAGAATAATCCCCTTCTCTGAAATGGACTTGCCTTGCAATCCTTCTCTTTTGTATACATAAGGTCAGGATAAAAAGGACAAAAATCAAATGGAATCTGATAGGAATAATAACTGAATTATATGGGATTTAATGGGAGATAAAATATATTGAGATTTTAACATGCAGTTCTGAAGCAGAAACAGATTGAATATTAAATTTCATAGGATAACTCAGAAACTTGTAGTAAGGTTTCCATACTAGATTCAATAGGATTTTCCCATCCTATGAAAATTATGGTGGAGAGCTGACAAAATCTTGAAAATGTCACAGGAGAGGACATTGCCAGAAAAGGAGCTATTTAATCTTCTGAGAAGGGAAAAGGACACAGTGAAATTTTGCCACCATGTCATGTACTCTTTGTTTGTAAGGCCAATGTTTGCAATACCAGGAAAAACAGACATTTGGGAATTTCAGATTCTGACTACAATAGGCTTAATAAACCCTAAATACTAGGAAATTAAGAAATCAAAGTAAAGCATAAAGACACAGTGCACATCTGGGTCCTCCGTCTGTTTTCAGCTCTTGCATAGTTTCCACTGAAGGTGATAGAATTTACACCCTGAGTTTAAAGGCACCTATATCCTGGCTGGGGAAACACCCCCATTCACTATTTGGAAGTGCTGCAAACACACACAGTGATAAAACTCATTATCATGCAGCACTCCATCCTCAAACATGTATAGGAAGGCAAAAGCAAAGTGTTCAAGGTTTTCCTTCACCAGAGTTTTCTTTTCCTTCATCAGAAGAGTTAAACAACAGTTAAGATAGTTTCCAATCATCTGCTGCAAGCTAAATTTCATCTTCAAACACGAACAACATTTTTGACTCATCTAAGTGGATGGTAAATACATTTTTTAGGGTGAAATTTGGATTATTTTCTCTGATGCAAAAGTGCTTTATCACACAGGGAGCTCCACATTGGCTCACTGCTTACTAGAGCCCATTACTGTTTGCATTCTACTTACTCTTTAAACGATTATTAATATTGCAATTGTACTTTTTTTTACTTCAGCTTTGGGCATTTGTAAGAATGATATCAAGTACTGAGTATTAAAAAGAAACATTTTCCTTCAGGAAAAATATTGGCCTCTAATCCAAAGAGCAAAAGCAATAAACCTAAAGAGTTTAAGGAAAGGTTTTATAGAACAGTTATATATAACATGTAAAATTAGTACCCCCTCTCTAGAAGTAGGCAGGAAAACAGAATAAAGAAAATCAGAACTAAAGTAATTAATTTAACATCTTCAATGACATCAGGAGAGGGTACTCAATCAACTTTTAACATTAATTGAACTACTAACACCTCTCACTGTCTTCAGCAAAGCTGCCTCGGTCTCTTTTATCTTACTTTCTCAGACCTAACACAATCTGATATATTTGGATGAGAATACACAAGAAAGTATATATAATAATACCCATATAATAACACCCATAACAGATATCAGGATATATAATAGCAACAGATAAAAGGATATATAATTCCCATAACAGAAATCCTAATACAATTTTGAATGTAGAACCGTCTCAAAGATAGAGAGCAATCCAAATCTGAGTTACCCCAGCATATATCTAAGACAAATGAAGCTTGTGGAGTTATTTCAGTTTCTTCTCTTCTAGTCATGCTTTGGGACAGTCCCCAGATTTGGGACTTTTCTCTGGGCCTACTTGGAAACTTGCTACTTTTATCCTCACAGGATCATCCATGATGCGGGTATGTAGCGGGGAAGAAGCAAACTGCAATGTCTTAATAAATATCTCTGATGGCCCTAAAATTCAGTGATTTGGTTTGGGTCAACCAATCCAAAATGCACTCTTATTCGTTATACAGCTAAAGACAAAACAATAAAAAGTCATGTATGTCTCTAGGCATTCACATGGCACAACAGACCTCTATCAAGGTTGAAATCTCACTAGCTAGATTAGTTTCAAAACAAAGTAAAAAAAATGTGAGGCTCAGCATGCAACTCAAACAAACTAAAATATAAACAAAGAAACAAAAGAAACATTATGCTAAGAAACATTAAGTATGTAAGTTTGGAATTCTAACTGTAGATGATAATTATTTTCATCTAACTCATTAAACATGCTCAGAAAGGATTTGTTTCCACAAAATTTAGATGAAAATAGATAGTTCCTGCAAGACTTAACAATTTGTACAACTATTAATGAGAAAAATTTTATGTCATAAAAGATACATCAACCTCCTATTAAAGTCAAAGAAGAGGAAATCCATTTTTCAAATATGGTGAAGACACACACAAAAGCAGAGCTAAATCCACTGTCCATGAAAAGTCAGTGGCAAAACTCCCAGGGACAACCACGAGGCCACAGTCTTGCTCAGGGTCCTTACCAGAAAAGTAGCACAACCACAAAAACAGGTAAAAAAAGCCAGTTTCCTAAGACCCACACGTGTTGCTGTAGGCCTGAGTATTTGCAGTGGGTGATAAAGGGGCTGGAATTCAGCTGAGAGGATGTTCTGCCAGATGTGGGCAGGGTAGCAGCCGGCAAAGCTGGGGCTGGGTGTGGACATCCCACACCAGGGCCATGTGGCTCTCAGCCCTAACAAATGCTCAGTGTAATCAGTCCATTAGTCCAGGTTTCTCCCAGTCCCAGACAGTTGTTTAAAATGAGCATTATTTGAAGCAAACCAGAAACCTTAACACTGTATTTCATAAATAACTGTAACTTTACTGCCTAAATTCATGGTGGTCCAGCCTTGTTACTACTGTAGGCAAAACGCCTTCCTGTGTCTCACCACCTCTCCCCTCTGAAGGAGGTTCAGCTATGGCAGGTAGGGTGCAAGGGCATGCCACAAGGTCACAAATCTACACACCCCAGATACCAAGAGGCAAGAGTACTATATATGCTATATTTTTTGGTCACCTGCCCATATCTAAACAGCTGAAAACCCTTCAGGTATTACTTGCCATCCTCCTGCAGCAGGGCTACCACCTGGAGGCCACCTGCTGGCCTGCTCTTTCTAAAGAGAAGCAGAAAATTTGAATGTGACTGAATGACTCTTCAGTCACAACCAAAGCTACAATTCTAGCCATTTTATAAAATAAATTATACATTTGGCAAATTTCATATCGTTATGCTGAAAGAAAATCTGGCTGAAGCAAAAAAACTTCCTGTGTGGGAAGTGAACAACTTATATTGTATAACATTTTCAATAAAAATTACTCATTGCCTAAATCGAGCTGTCTTTATAAGTGTGCCTCCTCAATTAACTGAGTCTGCTTGTAGAAGTGTAACTGAGAGGTCCCTGTGCTTCATCATTAACTCCAGCGCCATGCTATTTTGAAAATAAAAGACCTGTATCCTGTCCAAAAAATAAACTCTGGAGGTGACTTGCCATGTTACCATTCTGGATTACAAAAAAATACTCAGCCAACACACAGGGGAAGGCTTAATTCCAGCAAACACACACATAAACAGGAAACCTCTCTCCAGTCAGAAGGTATTTTTCCTTCGTACAATGGGGTTCAAAGATGTGTCATCATATAGTTTAAAACAATTACTAAGGAACCTTACCATTTCCAATAGTTTAGGAATAGAGTTGGCTTCCACAGTTGAAAGCCTGTCTGAACTTGCATGGGAAGCACACAAACACTAATAAATATATGCTGGCTTAGACCAGTGCAGAATTTTTAATCAATAAGCATGTCAAGCTGGGGGACAGGGAGGGGAGGGAATCAATTTTCAGAAGGCAAATGGTAACAACTGTAGATTTAATCAAATTGCAGATGCAATCCCTTACTATTCTCAATATTTTTGAAAGAAAGTAGCTCCATGGCAAAGAATGAATTTCAATAAATGTCACATATTTAGGTTTATTGCTGAACTTTTAAATATATCAAGTTAGGTCACTGATCCTTCACAGAAATGATAACCATACGTGTCAAAAATATTCTGATACTGTTTAGCTGGATAAACATCAAAATGAAGGAACTGCAGTAAAGGAAAGCACCTTACGTAAAAAATTGTTATTTCTGCGTGACTACAGGAAAATAAGATATGCCAGTGTGACCCTTCAATGTGAGGCTAAAGCTGCAACGTACAGAACAAAGTGGATAGCTATCAAATACCATGGTGTTGGCCATGGTGTGAACACTTGAGCAAAATGAAAATCTTCTGAAAGCATTTGGCAATTTTGCTTCCACATGCATTTGCAACCAAATTTATCATGAATCTAAACAAGAACCTTTTGATGTCTTCCATACAAAAGGACAACTGCACATTCATTTTTTTGGGACAAGCAGAAGTAACTATCAGAGCTGCAGGATGCACAAAAAAAGCATTTTGTTTAAGAATTTTGAGCTTATCAAACTCCTAAGCATTGCAGAAACTCTTCTGTTATTGACAACTGCTTGAAAAATTAAATGTTCTGGAGCACTTGCTTCCCTGGAGACTGGCGTGCTGGGAGGAGAGGCAGAGGAGAGGTTTCAGACCATTCACTGCTTCTGTTGCACCACATGCACTCTTGTGCCTGGCTTATGTACACAGCCTCTCCTTAAAATAACAAGCACTATAAAATTCTTAAAATTTGAGGGCTATAAGCCCCTCAAATTATTTATCTCCACTTCTATTTTCCACTCTCATATTTGGTATACTCAATTGCAACTAATTCAATGAAAGGCCATCTGAGCCAAGGGGACTCAGTCACCATCCAGCCACATCAAGTGACTGAAAAAGATCACAGCGTGACTAAAAAGTCCCAGAACAGATCAAAAACCATAGCAAGCTACTTGGGAACACTGTTTACTTCAAAGGAGTTATATCCTGGACTAATGTGGTCTGATAACTTTACCTCTCTTTTCTTTTTCTAATGTTTAAAATAGGAGGAAAAAATACTTTATCTTCTTGTACAACATCATAGTTTTCCTCAAGGCAAATAGCTTGGCAATTTGCTAGATTTGTTAATGCTAGAGGAAACAAGTTAGCACACATACCATGTGTTTGAATGCCTTTGGAAATTAGATTGAAACACTGATTTGATTTCCTAAAAGGTATCTTAAACAAGGCAAGGTTAGAGATTTGGAGAGTAATGAGAATTTGTGTGACTTCAAACAGCTCTACATAAAACAGACCTGATATTCTGGGGGGAAAAAGGTCACCTAATTATTCGTTTCCTGAAGGCCCTGTCTATACTACATTTCCCCTGGGTAAGGAAACTGATTTAAAAATGGCTTCTGCTAACATGCTTGCATCAGTCGCTATGTATGAGACAGAGATTTTTAAAGCCACTGCCAAGAAAAACACAACATTTTTGTAAGAGAACAACAGAAACCTCCTCATCTTGGCTTTAGCAAAAAGATGCCATCCTCAGAGTCCTGCATGGAGCTGTGGCCCTGCCTCCTGGTGAAAGCTTGCTGCTTGGGGCAATGTGGCATGACCACCAGTGGTGTGTTGCACAGTTTTAATAACCAAATACAACCTTTGCATAGGAAGCAAAATCACCAATGGTGGCCACAGCAGACAAGATGCACCGGTTAATGGCTCATCTGAGGGCAACAGCCTAATGAAACATGAAGTTTGCCACCAGCTCAAAGGACAGACAGCAGGGTAGCAACAGGGAGGTAGAAAGCCTGGACATAAAGGTTTCACGGGAACCCACCACAAAGGTGGTGTTGCCACCCAAAATCTTAGGAAGGTGTTCGAAGTTTCACACACTGCACGCATTCCTTCTGCTTTGCACTGAATAGATCCTTGTAACTCCCTACTGCATTTTGTGTTTCTGTAGTTTCAGAGAATGCTGTTCAGCTACCCTATCCCTTTCTTGTTCAATAAATGATGTGTAGTGCTGAAAGAGCCCAAGCAGGATTTCCCTTACACTAGCTATTTCACAAACACAGATGCAGATGCAGGACCTCTCCTTGCTTTCTGCCTGAAGCAAATAAAGTCTAGACACATCCCCACCACAAAGCAATCGTGGCACAAAGCAGATCACCCAGTGCTCTGTGACTCCCACTGCTGCAGCTCTGGCTCTCTGGCTACCCCAGCACAGCATGCTGCCGGCATCAGGTTCCCTTTGTGGCTGCAAAGACAAGACTGCTGCTCTTGCACTGCAGCCAGCTGTGCCAGTTAGTCTCTGGAGTTCTGGAAGCCAGGTTTGGGAGGCAGCAGGCTTTGGATTTCTCATCTGAGTTGAACAATACAGAGCAGGCATTTGCAGATCATGGAAGAATAAGAATAGGTGCATTGTCCCCTTTGATTGCACTGGACAAGCAAGAAGAGGTTACAGGTCATCAGCTAAGGTACCAGAAAACCATAAATGCAGAAGAATCATGATGGGAAAGGCAGTCCTGGGAAGACAACACTTGCTACTTAGTTTTGCATTCATGAGCTTTTCATTGAACCTCTGCTGAATTTTGGCTTTCTGGCCACCTTGCTGACGCAGTGAGCTCCCATCCATCTGCACTGTCATCTACACTTGAGCAAATAACACATCTATGAACCCCTCTCCAGCCACAACATGGGTACTTTAGCTTACCAATAAAGAACTGCTATGCAGTGGTTAACCTCTGAAGAGAAGGAAAAAAAAAGGGAAAAAAAAAGGAAAAAAAAAGAGGAAAAAAGGGGGGGAAAGGGAGAAAAAAGAGAAAATCCTTATAGGATAATAAGGACAATTCATTCCCTCCCCACCAAAAGGGCACAGAACTTGACTCTCTCTTCTGTAAATAGCGAGATGAATGTTTTACAAAATATCCCAGTTTCCAAATGATTCAGTTTGTATTAGAAGACAGAAAAAGTATCATACAGTGCTGAAGAAGGATTAGGGCACAAAGAACAAGCAATAGTCATTCTCCAAGTTACTTTGTTTTCAACATGCAGCTCCTGCCAAAGGCTAGCTTTTTGCCCTCGCAATGTATGATCTGTAAACATTTAACCAGCTCTCTGTGAAACATGTGAGACACTTTATCTTGCCTGATTATGAATCCAAACCTCTCACACCTAAAATAAAAAGACAACAAAAAAGAGACACTATCCTCTTTTTGCAGCTGGACAATGAAAAAAAGCACCTGTGGGATGAAAGCAAATGAACTACCACACAGGGCATAGGTTCTTCGGGAAAAGCATGCACTGCAGCTTGAATAAACCTCCTACAGGTTACAAATGCACAGTTTGTTAAACAACACTGGTATTTGATTATTAATCCCTACTGATGTATGTGCAAAACTTCCAATTTCTAAGGAGTGCATTCAGTACTTATAAAGCCTAAGACCACATAATTTAATGCTGACATGGAAACAGTGGTGGAACGCCATTATATGAGCCCTTTGCGATTTGTTTACCGTTCGAAGCAAATTCTGCTTTTAAAAATGGAAAGAAAAAACCAACGCAACAACAAAAAAAGCCATACCGCAAGGAAAACTGCCGCGCAACCAAGAAGTACACATCCCCAACTTGGGGATTCCCGCAGGCTCACCCTGCGCTTCACAGAAGGCGGTCGGACCGGCCACCACAAACGCGGAGCCACCGTCTCCGAGTTGGAACTTCCAGGCTGCACTGCCGGACGCTGCCCCGCGGCGCGCTCCTGCCGCGCCCGCACAGAGCCAGCGGGAAGGGGCGGGAGGGGCAGCGGCTCAGGCTGCGGCCAAGGGGCCGCTGCCGACAGCATCCCGGGAAGCGCTGCCCGCCCTGCCCGACCCCGCCCGCGGCAGCGGCGTCGCGGGCGGACCCGAGTCCCAGCGCCNCTCCGCGGCCCCGCGCCGCTCCGCCGCTCTCCTCCGCCCGCAGGCTCAGGCTCACCCCGGCCCCGGCCCCACGCTGCTCTCCCTACCTGGGGGCGGCAGGGGCTGCAGCCCCGGCGGGCAGGGGCGTCCCTCCCGCACGACACCTGGGCTGCGGGGCGGCTCTCCGCGCCCTTCCCTCAGGCGCCTCCGCCGCGCTGGTGGCGGCTCCCAGCGGTAAATCAGCCGGTCCCCGCGCTCCCTCCGCCCCTCCGGCGCGGTCCTGACCTGCCTGTGACTCACCACATCGCAGGAGCCCGGGTGCGCGGTGGGGGGAAGGAGGGAGGGGGGGCCTCCTTCTCTCGCTCCCCTTCCCCTGCTTTCTTCCCCTCGTCCCTCCCGGCCAGGCGCGCCCAGCCCGGGGCAGGAGGGATAGCTGTCACTCCCCAGATGGGGAGAGCCAGGAGAGGACCCTTGCTGGACCTTATCCTGCACCTCGGCGTTTTCAGGCCAAGTGGGTACCGGCTGTGTCAGGCACAGCCTCCCTTCTCAGTCCCAGCCGCTGAGCACCCACCATCAGGTGTCAGTGCCTGACTGATGCTAAAGCCTAAACCCTGAGAGGTTAAGATATGGACACTCCTAGGCTTGTCCCCAGACCCCTCCACGCTGTGTGGTAGTGAACAAATTTAGCCCATATTGCATTATCATGGTGTCAGTGCTGACTGTACTTTAAATGTCTATCCTCATGTAATTCAAGTAAATGACCTCAATTAATGTAGACTGTCAAGTAGCTGTCTCCCCCCTTTGTGCTTCCTACAGGGTACTAAACTGCACAGGGTGGGGTTTCTCCCTCACAAGGTTTGCAGAGCAGATGATGACTTCATCTTTCAGAGGTGCTGAGAAACTGAGTCACTCAGCAATACTGCCTGTGCAACGTACACTTGTAGAGCTGCCGAGAGATTGCAAGTCTCAACACTGGGGCATGCAGCAAAGGATCCATCTTTTTTTCTGGTAACGAGTTTCAGCAGCTACTGATTTAAACCAGATTTTAAGTGAAAGGCTCCATATTCCACTAGAAGTTACTGGAGACATCTATTTTCCCTTTGCTTGCTTCCTTTTTTGGCCCCAACTGTGCTCCCCTTAATCATACCATTTAAACCGATGAATATTTTTCATGAGTGAAGTACAAGGAACTGTAAGAAACACTGCCCAGTTTCATGATTAACCATGGGAAAAATGTCAGACCTTACATCAAAACTTTCTGTAAGGAAAATTAAATATGGTATGTATTTGTTTTAGGCCTTGGATGTCACCATGATGTGTACAAAGACAAAGCTGTACATCAGAACAAAATGTTTTTAAAAAGCAGTTAGTCAGCCTTCTGCTAGTCTTCAGCACTTTCTCAATATATCTGTCTCCCTTTTCCTGTGGACTTGCTGGCACTAGTGATAAAGACATCTAACCTAGCTACAAGCTGATTCTGTGCAAAACCAGATGTGTGATTGAGGGCAGCCTGCCTCCAGCTTCCCCTTGAGAGGAAGGTGTAACTGCAGTGAGGTCTCTCCTCAGTCTCTTCTTCTCCAGGCTGAACAGACCTCAGCCACTCCTCAGATGGCTTCCCCTCAAGGCCCTTCACCATCTTTGCAGCCCTCCTTTAGATGCTCTCTAGTAGCTTTATATTTTCCTTACATTGTGGCACCCAAAACTGCCTCCAGCACTGGAGGTGAGGCTGCCCCAGCTCAGAGCAGAGAGTCACAATCCCTCCCTTCCTGACTGGCAATGCTGTGCCTGATGCAGCCCAGGACATGGTTGGTCTTCTTGGCTGCCAGGGCACTGCTGACTCAAATTCAGTTTGCCATCAACCAGGACCCCCACCNCCTGCCCCCGCGGCGCCCGGCCCGCCCCGGCAGAGCGCTGCCGCGCTCCCGCGAAGTTCCCGGGCGGGGCACAACGCGGCACCGTGCCGCTGCCCGTCCTCGCCCGCTCCCGCTCCCGGCTCATCTCGNCCAGACCCCTCCACGCTGTGTGGTAGTGAACAAATTTAGCCCATATTGCATTATCATGGTGTCAGTGCTGACTGTACTTTAAATGTCTATCCTCATGTAATTCAAGTAAATGACCTCAATTAATGTAGACTGTCAAGTAGCTGTCTCCCCCCTTTGTGCTTCCTACAGGGTACTAAACTGCACAGGGTGGGGTTTCTCCCTCACAAGGTTTGCAGAGCAGATGATGACTTCATCTTTCAGAGGTGCTGAGAAACTGAGTCACTCAGCAATACTGCCTGTGCAACGTACACTTGTAGAGCTGCCGAGAGATTGCAAGTCTCAACACTGGGGCATGCAGCAAAGGATCCATCTTTTTTTCTGGTAACGAGTTTCAGCAGCTACTGATTTAAACCAGATTTTAAGTGAAAGGCTCCATATTCCACTAGAAGTTACTGGAGACATCTATTTTCCCTTTGCTTGCTTCCTTTTTTGGCCCCAACTGTGCTCCCCTTAATCATACCATTTAAACCGATGAATATTTTTCATGAGTGAAGTACAAGGAACTGTAAGAAACACTGCCCAGTTTCATGATTAACCATGGGAAAAATGTCAGACCTTACATCAAAACTTTCTGTAAGGAAAATTAAATATGGTATGTATTTGTTTTAGGCCTTGGATGTCACCATGATGTGTACAAAGACAAAGCTGTACATCAGAACAAAATGTTTTTAAAAAGCAGTTAGTCAGCCTTCTGCTAGTCTTCAGCACTTTCTCAATATATCTGTCTCCCTTTTCCTGTGGACTTGCTGGCACTAGTGATAAAGACATCTAACCTAGCTACAAGCTGATTCTGTGCAAAACCAGATGTGTGATTGAGGGCAGCCTGCCTCCAGCTTCCCCTTGAGAGGAAGGTGTAACTGCAGTGAGGTCTCTCCTCAGTCTCTTCTTCTCCAGGCTGAACAGACCTCAGCCACTCCTCAGATGGCTTCCCCTCAAGGCCCTTCACCATCTTTGCAGCCCTCCTTTAGATGCTCTCTAGTAGCTTTATATTTTCCTTACATTGTGGCACCCAAAACTGCCTCCAGCACTGGAGGTGAGGCTGCCCCAGCTCAGAGCAGAGAGTCACAATCCCTCCCTTCCTGACTGGCAATGCTGTGCCTGATGCAGCCCAGGACATGGTTGGTCTTCTTGGCTGCCAGGGCACTGCTGACTCAAATTCAGTTTGCCATCAACCAGGACCCCCACCTCCCTTTCCACAGTGCTGGTCTCCAACAGCTTGTTCCCCAGTCTGTCTGTACATCCAGTGTTGTCCCATCCCAGGTGCAGAATTCAGCCCTTTTCTCTGTTAAACTTCATGACTGATGGGATCTCCTTTCTTTGAAGTCTCTGGAAATCTGTACACTTACTTCAATAACCTTTATTTCAATTAATATTCAGCAATAGTTAGAAAAGGAAGGCACAGTGTCAGCCCCCCCAGGGAAAAGCATGGCTAAAATTAGATTGTACTGCACGCTGGGCTTCAGTTAGTGATCAGTCAGTCATTGTGCACCCATACAGACACACCAGATTTGGAAGAATCTGCCTTAAGGGTTTTGAAAGAAAGCGATAAAGATTTAAATCCGGAGTTCATCCTAAGGACAGCCCCTTCTGTTATCTGTTCTTGGTCCACTCCTGAGTTTGCTGTGCACCTGCCTGGGCTGAACAGCCAGTGCCCAGGCTGTTATCAGTGGGACAGCCTGTGCTATTCTAAAGCTAACAAATGAATTGTCACTAACATAAAAAGGAGAAACAGATGTTTCCTTTCCATTTTGACCATGCTGATGCCATGTTATTTTAGGTTAGTTTTATGAGACAGTGACACTGCACTGAGGCTTTGATAATCGTCTGATACTCTTTTCATCATGCTTGCAATGACATGTGTGCACCATGAACAGCTTCTCAGAGGCTTGAAGCACCTTTAAGGTGCAGTTGTGGGTGAAAAAGAAACCTTCTTATTCATCATTCTGGTTTCTTTATAGGTTTTCCTAACTTCTCTTTCCTGTCCAAAAGGAGCTGGTCCTCTTCAGCCTGGCATAAGATGGTGTGACACATTTTAGAAAGCTGACGGCACTGGAAAAAAACAATTCAAAAGTGTGAAGGAGAGTATGAGGGTGATCTGTTCAGTCAGAGAACTGGAACGCACCGGGGAGTGTATTGGCACATGCTTTCCAGCCCTGACGTGTTTTGAGATAGGAAGCTGATGAGCAAACCCTATCATATTTCCAAGAATACAAACATAGAGTTATAAAAATGAATTGCAAGGCTATGTTGAAGTTAAACTTCCAAGTGTAAACATGAAGAATGAAAACAAAGGATGATTTCTTTTTCTGTGCATTGGCAGTAGTGCATCTCAACACACTGAAGTGTCCACTTCAGTTTTATGGGTTTCTTTGTGACTTCTGTTCAGAACCTAAGAAGTTATTTATCATAACTACAGGTAGCAAAATGAAGTCAGTAGAGTTTTGTATCCATTTTATACTTAATTTCAATAAGAAAAAAATATATTTAAATAGCTCTGCAAATCTGGATCTAATCGCATTTTCTAAAAGTGCAGAATCAAACACAAATCTACTGTGCATTGCTGCAGAACCACACTCTACTGTATGGCACCACAGCTATATGATACCATCAGAGGATTTACTCTTTGTCCTCTGCAGTCATTCACACCTTTGGGAGCAGATATAAAATGCAAATATCATTGTGAGACTCCAGAGACTTGTGACTTAGCGGAGCTTACTCATGAGTAAATGATTTCAGAAGGAGCAAGACAGCGGAAAGGAATTAATTTAATGCTTAAGAACACACAAGACAAAGATCTCTAGAGCTGAGCTTCGTACTGGTGGGTATCAGGTACCCTCCTGTTGCAGAACCCTGCAACAGGGACTCAGAATAGCTGAGTCTGAGTCTCCCTGGAGGTTGATAAACAAAATAAGAGCCTTAGGTGAACCCACCCAAGTCAACTGCCTCACAGACCAGTGATCCAAGGGGAAAATTATAGTGCAACAGCCTGCTGGGGTAATGTGTAGCTATATTTCCTGTAGACCCTTATTCACTGGAAGGCAGCCTGGCTGCAAATGCCAGGGGCAGCTCAGGGAAGGGGTTGTGCCTGAGGCACATTTTCCTGTGACTACTTTGTCCCTGAAGCCACTCTGACACAATCTGTCTTTCACTGTCTTTCCTGGGCTCAAAAAGCACGAAGTGGGCAGGGAGACAGTGTTCACTGGGGGATTGGGCTTTGGAGAAAAAATGTCCATGGTGTTGTTTGCCTCTCTGGAAACCAGGCTAAATATCAGAATTGCTACTTAGATCTCTTAGATTCAAATCTCAAAGATTTGATCATCACTATATTTTATGGCATTTATTATCTAGGCATTTATTAACTAAGCCCATAGATTCTGAAAATGAAATAAGTACTTTCCATTTGTTTGTAAGAGGGTCAGCAATGTCACCAGAAGAAATTTCAGCCTGTGACTGGTGGTTGCAAAAGTCCCTTGCAAAGCTAGGAGTAGAAGTCTGCAGTTAGAAGACCTAAGCTCTAACCACTAAGCTACCCTGGGCAATTCTCCATTTGTGTGGAAACACAGATCATAACCAAAGGTGTTTCCACCTATTGCACAGTGGATGATAGGTGATTTCTGAGCAAAGGGAAGTATTTTGTTTAACTTGATGAGGTTTTTCTCCTTGTTTGTCTTCCTGCTTGTAAATGAACACCACAACTGGGCCATTCTAAAATCCAAATGGTGAATGCATTAATGTAATTATTGAAAATGGAGGAAAATGTTTATGGGGTCAGTGCATCTGAAGTCTGGATTGCCATGGCTCTGTGTCCTTTTTGTGCCAGTCCCAGGGCCTTGGTGATCACATGGGAAACTAGTATATGAAGTTCAGGAATCCAGAAAAAAATTAATCACTCAAAAGAACAAAGATTAGTTTACAGATAGATTAGCTCTTCAAATCCATCTGCTATGCAGTAATGTGAGTGCTAGTACTGCAAAAGGATGAGGTCAGAAACCAAGGAGGAGGGTAGGCTCATGGCAGCTGAGATTTATATCAGCTTAACTGGAGGGGGCACCTCACCCTCCAGAAGGCAGGGGAGGAGATGGTATGGATCTCACTGCTCCCCACCTGAACCTCGCCTCCTTTCCTTGTGGTGTTGAAAGACATTTAATCCCTGAATGAGTATCTCTGAACATGCAAACCCAAGAAATCATTTCAGCGATGGAAAGCTGACTAGTCTTTGTGTTCACGTCTCTGAAAATGACAGAAGTGCAGTAGCCCTTGGTGCATTCACTGAGCTCACACTGCAGCAGCAAAGGCTTTCCAGCACATGCTATAGAGAACTTTTCTAGCATCGCTCAGCATGAGCTGCTTCAGGCAAAGCGCTGTGACAAAATCCAAAGCCAGTACGTGCCACTTTGGAACAGTGGATTTGTTTGCATAACTGAAAACAAACCTGATGATACTCAAATTAAAATATTTACAAAGTGAAGAAATTGCTATATATAATATTCATACATTCACCACTATTGCAAACTTAGTTAAAATGCGTAACTGTTTCTTGACATTGTTTTTAGTACATTTTAAATTAATTCCAACACCACCACCCCTTTATTTTAACTGCAGGTGTGTTGCTTTTGTTTAGTAGTGAAATCACTCCTAAATCACTCCGATTTCTATATTTCCAGGATTATTTTTGGACTAGGTGCTAGAAAGTTTCCTAGAGTCTCTTTTAAGTCTGATTCCTGTAATGAAGGTGCAGCTTTCCCCCTCCCCCCCAGTTTGCTGTTTGTATTTACAAAGGGCATAGCATCCAGATCATTGAAAATAGAAAATATGCCTATTTAAAAGCACAGGAACAAATTCTGCCTCCAGCTATGTGTGCACCTGGTGAGCAGGGGGAGGGTGTGACTATGCTAACACGCGTGTGAGTATGCATGAGCAAACACAGCTCTGATTCAGCTTACTTTTGGAGGACATAAGCTTCACTAGAGATAATTGGATACCTAAAATTAAGCACTTGCCTAAGTTAGGTGATGCTGAGTGCCATGAGCCTTTGCAGCCTGGTTTTTGCAGTTCTGCTCATCCTCACAGGTCACACAGCTCTGCAGCTGCCATTTGCACAAGTAATACTGTTGGTATGCACTGAAAGAGAACCATCACCTTCAGATTTCTCCTTTGTCTGAAAGCATCTCAGAATGCTACTGCTTAAGGTAATGCTGCTGTAAGGACTATTTCCAAGGAGTGGAACAGAGATTTTGAGGAGAAAGAGCCCCTTTATTTTCCGCTTACTTACTTCTTGCAGTTATAGCACTTTGTCTGTTTTCAAATTAACTCAAAGATTTTTTTTTTCCCCAATAATTCTTTTTTCAACATGTGTGAGAGAGGAAAGCACTTTAAAACTAGAAACTATCTTTGTAAAACTTCCACAAAATGCCAGAGAATACAGAAAAAAATGAGATCTTGTTTCAATCTATATTTTCTTGGCGTAACATTAGCCATGTGTCAAGAGGAAAGAAAGGAGAGGCATTTCAGAATGGTTTGTAATGAAATCAATTGCATACACAAGTGTTTGCAGACTTGGGGACTCATGTCCTAGCTCTCTGTAACTACCAAAGTGGAGGTCTTTGGCAAAACCTCAGACTGATGTCGTTGATAGTGGCAATTTGCCTGACATGCTTAGTCTTGAAGAGCTGTGTCTAGATGTCATCATCATCTTTTCCCCATGTCTAGGGGCTTATACACAGAAATATTTGTCAATCTGGAAAACCTGGTCATTTTACCTTGAGTATGTAAGATTTGTCTTCTACATCTCCTTGAAGAATTAGAGCACAGTTCTAAAATCTCATAGTGGCTTTTTACTTAATGTCATTAAATATGAGATGTTTCTCAGGTGTGGTTTAGATCGTGTTGCATTTTATGTACAATATCTGTTTTGATACATTTTTAAAGATAAATATGTCTGTTACCAAGCCAAATTATTGTAAGTCAGGCTTGGATTTGGTTCATTATCATTAAAGAATCTGCATTTTTAAGTTAACTTTAGAATAACATAGTTGATTCTGTAATGATGTAAGCATATGGTATTTGCCAAAAGCTCTATTTCATAAGGCTGGCTTAGGATAGAGCCCAACTCATGAGAATCTTGATAGAAGATTATTCCTTTCAATAACTTTCATTATTTAATTAGACACATGTGCAGATTATGAATGTAATACTATGGAGAATGAAGTCAACATTAAAATCCCAGAATTTTAAATTAGGCAGGAGCACACCCATAATGTGTAGCCAGGAAATTTTTGTGTCCTTAACATCATCTATACTGATAGCAGTACATTTCATCACCAAAAAAAACCCCCAAAAAACAAAACCAACCAACCAACCAACAACAAAAAAACCCCAAAAAACAAAATGACCCAAAAAAACACCCCCCCAAAAAAACCAAAAAAACCCCAAACCAAACCACCACCACCACCACCAACAACAACAAAACCAAACAAAAACAAAAACAAACAAACAAAAATATTAAATTAAAAAAAAACAAAAAACAACAAAAACAAACAAACAAACAAAAAAACAACAACAACAAAAAAAACCAACAAAAAAACCACCAAAAACCAAAACAAAACAAAACAAACCCCAAAAAACCCAAAAAAGTAAAAAGTTCGGAGTGTTAAATTTTATTGTTTGTACTCCTTTGGGAGCTAATAGCACTGTTGTGTAACATACAGGGAGAAAGCATGTTTAAACATACCAGCAAGTATTCAGGTGAGCTTAAAGTTTAACTTTGAGTTTGGGAACATTTTCAAATCAAATGAAACAAGGAACTTAGAGGAAATACTGAGCCAAACCAAAAAAGATTACTTCAGCTTGGTAATTTTATGTTTCACTTCCCTCTATCTGCTGAGAGATTTTTAACAAAGGCAAAATTCAAAGTTAAAGCGTGGGTTTTGTAAGAACACCTTACTGACTTTGGTCACTTTCATAGATTTAATTTTATCTCTAAGAAGGAACAAAAGCACCCCACCAAGAAGTGGACAGCAGGAAAGAGGGGACCAGTAGGACAAAGCGTATCCAGTTAGGGAGATTTAGCTGTATAATGAGTACATCAGAAGTGAGAGACTGGAAGTTGATGCTTTTTTTCAAATTAAATCATGGTAGTCACTCTGAATACCTGCCCAGCCTGCTGTGGAGGGCTGCAGAAGGCTCAGGCGTTGTGCTCTGGTGTTCACCAGGCCCAGTGGTAGCTGTGAATCTGTGCCAGTCCCTCATAGATATGGTGACTGTGTCTGCCCTCACTTTGGCAGGGGTGTTTTTAATAGCATGCTCATTATACAGAAATATTTTCATTTGACAGACAATTTAAATGATCGTATAAAAGCTGCAATTACCATCAGGACAAATCCAGCTCTGATTGACTCCCACGTTTGCTCCCAAAGTTTGACTCTGAACTAAGAGACTAGAAAGATTTTTACCCTTCTTTTCTTCATTTTTACATAGGCTCTTTCCTCTTACTGCTGTCTCCCATGCTAACATCCTGAAGAACATCTCAAACTCCTGCTGTCTTAGTCTTCCCTAAAAGTCACTATTGGGAAGTACTATTAGCTTCATTTTACTGATGGGGGACTGAGGAACAGAGAAAACCACTGTCTTCACTAAATTAAGACAGAAAGGAAACCTCTAGAGAAGCTGAGGGATGAAAGTAGGTCTAATGTAGAATTATCTTTCTGAATGTCCAAAAATCCTAAAGGAAATGGGGTTTTTTTGGTGCCTAAATAGGTCAGAGAGGTGCCTCATGTGAAAATGAAATTAAAATCACAGCTTTGAAATTGGGACCCTGACCTATGATGCTGGTTCTGAAAATATTCCTTTTGCCAATGTTGTGTTGTTAATCTATGCATTAGTAACTTATTTATCTGGCTGCGCACATAGCTGCTTGTTTGTGAAATCCAGTGATTTTTGTCTGTAACCATTTAGTGAGACACAGGGAAGAAATCAGAATTATTCAGATTATCTGCCTTGAACATCCTGGTCACCATGTGAAGGTCACCTTGGTCATCCTGGTGAAGCTAGCTTGTGAGGTCAGCTGGTTGCTTCAAAGGATCCAGGTCACTTCAGCCTGTCCTCTCAGTCCCCAGAGAAACAGAGGAACAGGGCTGAGAAACACTCAGAAGTTGCACTGAGGGCAATGCGGGAATGGCCATTTGTTGGGGGTTTTCAATTTCCTCTGAATGTGCAAGCTAGACAGACTTTTTACATCTTAAAGTAGCTTTTAATGCTTTTCTAAGAGCTAAAATGTATTACAAACATTTTGCTGGTATGTGTTAGTGCTCTTTAATGACAATTATGATGTAATAACTGTTAACATTATCTTAGAAAGCTGCAATGTGTCTCATTGCACACATCCTATTGGCATTAATCAGGAGACAAGCTTAATCTCAACCCAAACATGTCAGGGGAGTGGCTGGGGTGGAGGTGTGACTGGAGATAAAAAGGAAAGGCTGCTGCTTTCTAGGAAGGAAAGGAAGATCTCCAGCCACGTCCCCCCACTGTGGGGTGGCCTCTGTGTCAGAGGTGGGCTCTCAGCCATCCTCTCACCCAGGCATGACTCAGATCACTTCATGTGCCTTGTGAGATGCCCAAGGATCTCAGTCTGGTCTCCTTTCACAGCAACAGAGAGAAAAACCTCTGAGAATTTAAATCAATGCATCTAAAATATGAATAACTTTATTTTTCTTCATATATTTGATTCAAAATGTAGGACATCTTCTTTTCTGGGTCTCAGTTATAGACAGGTAGTCAGATAAGAAGAACCCAGCTTTTTTTGCCTGAGGTGCTATGAGGGAAGTACCTAGGAAAATGCAAAAAATGGAATTTTCAAAACCAATTAATTTAATCAACTCTCAATTGAAGTATCCTCGCTGAGTTATCTCCAGTGTTGCCCAAGAGATTTTGGAGCAGGCCACTTTGCTTTTGAGGAAGAAAGCAAACAAAATCCACTGATAAAAACATAAACCCAACACTTACACAGCTCCTAAATTTATCCTAAATTTCTTGACTCTAGACTACTGGGGTTTTTTTTTCTCGTTATGAAAGGTAGCATTAGACCATTAGCATTGACCTTCTGATCTACTTCTGACACAGTAGTTTTGAAGATAGTTCTTAAATAAATGCTGAGATTGCAGACATTTTGGATCATTGAACACTTTGTTTCTTTTTTTGTGTTCATATCCTGGTAATTCCAATAGCCTATAAACATTTACTTTGTGTGGAGCAGGGTGCTATTTAAATCTGAAAGTTTAAGGGTAAGGGACTTCCTAATCAAACCTTGATATATTTTTCACTAGCATGAGTGTAAACTTTGCATGCCTCTCTCCTGGGTGGAAAGCTGCCTCCATGCCTTTTGAAGGGATTCAGAAGTGGTTCTGCCTGATCCCTCTGTCCAGTATTAGAGCTGAGTGCCACTGCTCTGAATGGCTACAGATGGGTTTGAAAGGCTACAGAGAATCCCTCAGACAGAACCTGTGATTTAGAGACTGGCCAGGTGTGGGCATCTGCAGGTCGGTCTGAGGTGGCAGCATGACTTGGGCTTGCAGCAGGACACAGGTGACAAAGCTTTGAGGAAGGCTGAAAGCTCTGTCTTAACCAAGTGTGACCTGAGCTGCTGGAGATGGAAGATGTTCAGAGAAGATGAAAGACTGACTTAGAAGGGTAAAGTGTGTCTTGTGTATGCTGAGACTCACTTTAGATGCCTACATGTTTCCTGACCTGGATGCTGGTATAAATTACACCACCACACAGTGTGACCTGAGTAGCCACCTCATATGTGGACACCTGTAAGGGGCACCTCCAGGTGGTTGTCTTCATCATGCAACTTAGGATGGAATGGCAAAAGAACTGGGAGCACAACTGAGATGTTATGTGTGGGCAAGATTATTCCAGGAGAGAGAACAGTGAAAGGGAGTGTCCTGGGGTGACGTTGT
>VWZS01005691.1:446395-472979 GCA_013397075.1 Rhabdornis inornatus | reverse complement strand
AACTAAATAGAATTATTTACAGCCACAACACTCTCCTACTACATGATATCAAAACTTTTGCAAAAATCCTAAAGGAAAAAGTTAATTTTTTTTAAAATCTGACAGAACAGAGTTCACTTCAAAAACTGGTTAACCTGAGTTATGTACAGGCTGGAAGAAAAAAAATAAGTTATAGGGCAAACATTTCCAAACACAGTAACTTGAGACCCAAAGGATTCCTAATCCTCTCAGTTTACCAAAACCTGCCCATTTTTTTAGCATAAATATTTCCACGCTCTTTCAGGGTTCTCCAGCATAAAATGGGGGGAAAAAAGAGATGTGAAGGATATATGTCTCTAGGACGCTCTTTCAGGTAACCCTTAGAAATGTTGATTTGTTATGTGAAATAAAAAGTAATTTATATTGTGTTGGACACCAGATCATGTCTTAGGTGTTTATAAAGAAGAATTCTATGACAGAACCTAGAATGTAGGGTCTATTTTTAAGAGACAAATCATAAAAATGTGCTTGCCTTATTATTGTCTTTGTTTTTCTTCTACTATTCTAACTATGGCAAATTCCAGAGCCACATGCATTGGCCTTGTGCTCTGTCATTCCACAATTCACAAAATCTTCCTTTTCAAGCTCTGCGATTCAACTGATGCCACATTAGAGATTCACAAGGACTGCACAACTGTATTTCTGACTCCTTCAGTTTATTTTTTATATGTTTGTATGAAATTCTTATGTTTGGTTTGTTGTTTTTTCCAAATGTTAAAACTAACACCTCCCAAAAGCTATAAAGTACTTGTACAAGGGTAGAAACTTTTCTCTCCTGCACTATAAAGCTTTTCAGATTTCGTCCTTTTTTCTGCTAGGTAACTTGCTCACCTTCAACCATTTAGAAGATGTGAACAGTATCCTTAGACACTGACCTAGAGGTTTTCAGGACAATGTTTTCTGTCAGGGTGTATGAGAAAGACTGAAGATGATACATCTTTTGTCTAGGAAGTCTGGTCAGCCAGACTCTTCCAATTTCTTTTTATTTTAAAGATACCTCACTACTCAAGATAAACTTGTGTGTGTAGTCTAATGTAATGTAAATTGTAATCCTTAAATGCTAAGTGCTCTTTCAGTAATTCTGAACCCCTACATTTCCAGATCTCTCCCCTTGCCTTTCAAGAAGATTTCTTTTTCATTTTCCAATTAGATCATCTTTCCTTATTAATATCAGTAATTTTTTCAACTTTGGGATTTTTAACTTTTTAGTGTTTTTTTTCCACTCATAATTTTAGACACAGAACTGTTTGCAGATTAGCCCTTATTAATATTTCAAGCACTATGGAGCAATGAGTCTTCTCTAGAAAAGCTACCTTCTGTATAAAAATTTCCATTTTAGACAGATAAAGAGTCATTTATCATGTCCTGTGCTTAAGTTTGCAAAACAGCCTTAGCTATTAGTAAACTACTAATACTGACATTTGTAACTGTTCAGAAACAGTAAAAGAAATCCAGTATGAAATAATATTCCAGTCAATTTACTTGCTCTTAAAAAAAGAACCCTCTGTAACTGTTCCACTGAGAAATGAGCAGACATTAAAAATGTGAGACCAAACCCAAGTATCCAAAAATTGCAGATTTCACTGTGTCTTAATCAACTGGAAATCTTGTAGAGGAATAACTAATATAAGTATTACCAACCAAACTAAGATATAGAAGCTCAGTAAATAACATTATATGATTAAATTTTCTCAGTAAGTGAAATTTCTGTTTCAGAATTTGTTTTTTGAAATAATTATTTTCAGGTCATGTACACTTTATTTTGGATAGTCACCGCTTTGTCACTTAAGATGTGAATTTTTCAATTGAAATTGTGGAAGATTGAGGATTTTTTTCATTTTCTTTCCTCTCTCATTGATCATTCTTTCTTCTGCTTGATCTCCCATAGATTTAAATAGAATAACACTTGGTGGAAAAGAATAATTTACACAGTTTTATGTAAAACTTTAAAAGTTACAGCCAATTAATAATGTTTACATTGACACAAAAAAGGGAAAGCTTAGAAAAGACAAATCTTAAATATGTGAGTTGATCTCCTCCAAAAATGGAAACAATGCATGTGTAAGACCAAAAAAATTCGGATATACATGCTACTTTGTGATTCAGCTCATAAGAAAATCTGTATGACTTGCTTCCTCAAAACATGCATTTTTATAAACTACTTGAATATAGCAAAGTATAAGCTTAAAGAATGACAGTAATATGAACCAAGGTTATTTTTTAGCACTTCAAATTATTTCTTACTACTTTTTAACTTTTTTTTTTCTCTTTTGTTTACTAGAGCTGATGCCTTAGGAGCTGGAACAGAGGCTACACACAGAGTTGGGAGGAATAAAATGGGTATTTATTAAGAGGCCTACGAAAGACCTACAAAGGCTCACACCCTAGCAGACCCCTGCCTGGATGGCTCCAAGATGGAAGCAAAGGAGGGCTTGGTCACAAAATCTCACAGTTTTATAGGTTTTGGTTCATTTGCATGAACCCGCCCTCCTCTTTCCACGTTGTTTGTGCTTAGGGCCTGAAGTTTGCAGAAGCTGTCCTTGAGTTCTCAACTGGAATAGGACTGTTTTGCCTTCATAACCCTAGCACATCGGAAAAGCACATCCAAGCAGAACAGAAAAACTTAAAACTTAAGGCATCAGAGTATGAGTTAAATAACCACTCCCTGGAAAATCGGATGAAGGCTTTTACCATGAATCATGCTTGGCTATGACCAGGGATAATGTGTTTACACATGTCTGGAGAGATCATCCAGTACTTCATGGTATCCTATCTACTTATTTTGTCCTATAAATTTTTCAAACCGTTTTATCCAGTAATTTCTGTATGACTGATTCATTATATTCTCAAATTGCATTATTTCATGGCTGATCATTTATTTTTATTAGTTATTACTTGAATATGTTGAAATTACATTTTTTCTCTCTCAGGGACACAGCAGTTTGTAGTAATAGAATGCTTAAGTAAAAAAAAAGAATTCCCAAAGGAAAAAGCATAGATATTGCACTAAATCTGTTCAGAGAAATGACTGTTTCAACCTCTTGTTTCAAGAAGTCAAGATTGATGCTATTATTAGTACACTTCTATAACTTCCTAATATTCTATATATATAATTCTATAGTTTCCTAATATGTAGTTGCAATGCTAATGAGTTATAATCCCAGAAATAAATTATATTCAGGTAAGATTTCTTTACTTCTTTCAAAGTTTGTAAATGTGACATAAATTATTGATATTATTATCATTTTCTTAAATGAAAATGTTGCATTACAATGTTGGCAATTTGTGAATGCAAGTCTAGCCAGAACTCTAGACTGTGTCCCGAACTCCTTCTTTGTTCCATTAGTCATCCAACATACTCCACCTCTCCAAGAAAACTCAAAATTTAACTCAGAGTCTCACCAAACCCTCATGAACATGCTGAGGCTGGTTTCTTAGCTCTCAAACTCAGTAATGAGTGAATTGCTTTTCCAGGAAGCAGTTACATGGTAAATCCTCCACATCCAATGTGCCAAATTTGCAAGGACTGCAAAGAAATCCACTTGCACATAAACAGAAAAGAAACTCCTAACACGTGCTTATCAAGAACTCCTAAAACGTTACCTCAAGAGAAATAATGGATACATCAAAATTTAATCCTTTCCAAAGTTACAACATGTAAAACTTTCCTATTTTAGTCATACAATACTGAGACACTCTGACTAATATTTACATTTTAAAAGCATATGAATTGATTCTAAATTTGGAGTGAATGTCAAAATAAATAAAGAATACTAAAATGTTGAATAAATAATCTAAGGCAGAATCTCTTCCAGTTCAGCTTATTAGTACCCCTACAATCATGACACATGAATAGCCATTACCCAGACACAATAATAGGCAGAATTTTTTGTGGATTTCTGCATAAAAATATTATGTGCTTGACTAGTTGACTGACATCAAGAAAACAGAAGGGGTTTTTTTTAATTGATTCTTAGTATACATTAGTCTTCTATAATTTTGTGGTGGTTTGACTTTGTCTGGATGCCTGGTACCCACCAAAGGGTGCCCTAACCCTTCTCTGCTTAGTGGACAGATGAGAGAAAATACAACAAAATTCTCATGGGCTGAGATAAAGACAGGGAGAAATCACTCACAAATTAATATCATGGGCAAAACACACCTAACTTGTGGAAAGTAATTTATTTTCAATCAGATCAGCATAGGATAATGAGAAAACAAACCTTAAAAACACTTTCTCTCAAACTCTCCTTCCTTCCTGGAGTCAACTTTATTCCTGATTTTCTACTTCCTCCTCCCAGTGGCATGAAGGGATGGGGAATGGGGCTGCAGTCACTTCTTCGGACATTGTCTCTGCCTCTCCCTCCCCATCATGTGTAGGGCTCCTCTCACTCCTCCCCTACTCCAGCACCGGGTTTCTCCCGCAAGAGACAGTCCTCCATTAACTTCTTCAACATGAGTACTTCCCATGGGCTGCAGCTCTTCACCAACTGCTCCATCTTTCCATGGGGTACAGTGTGGGGTCTTCCATAGGCTGCAGGTGGATCTCTGTTCTGCCATGGAGCTCCACGGGCAGAAGGGAGACAATGGATCCCCATAGTCTTTTTTCCATGGACCACAGTGGGATATCTGCTCTGGCGACTGGAGCATATTCTCCCCCTCTTTCTTCACTGACCTTGGTGTCTGCAGGGCTGTTCATCTCACATCTGCTCACTCCACTTTTCGCTGGCTGAGAGAACTTCTGTGCAATAATTTTTTCCACTTCTTACTTTATCCCAGAGGCTCTCCCACTGATGGGCTCAGGCTTGGCCAGCGGTGGGTCTGTCTTGGAGAGCTGTCACTGGTTCCATCAGACATGCAGGGAAGCTTCCAGCATCTTTCCACAGAATCCAACTCCATAACCCCCACCACTATCAGAACCTTGCCGTGCAAAGTCATTCACTGCTGTATACCTCTGGAATAATTTCATGTTCTGATAAAGAAGAAATCCCTACAAGCATGGACAGATACCCCTTTAGGACATTTCAGATCAGTACACTCTAAGTCAGTACAACAAAATGGACCTCGTGATTCTCAACCCTATTGTCATGGGCTGACACTGGTTGGATGCCAGGCACCCACGAAAGCTGCTTTCTCAATTACCTCCGTACAGAGAAGAGAAAATTTATTGAAGGGTTCATGGGTTGAGATGAGGACTGGGAGAGATCACTCACCAAATACTATTAAGGGCAGAACAAGGTCAACATAGAGACATGAAGTGAATCTATTGCTAACAAAATCAGAGTAGGATAACGAGAAGTAAAATAAACCCTCAAAAATGCCTTCCCTCCACCCGTCCCTCCTTCCAGCCATACCTCCTACTCCAGTGGCACAAGAAGACAGTGAATGGGGGTTATCGTCAGGTTCATCACCTGTGGCTTCTCCCACTGTTCAGGGCAACAAGTGTGGGAAGAAGGTTTGTAAGGATAGCGCTTAAGGCAATTTTCCTCAATGGATTACAGCTGTACTGATTACCGAAGTAGAGACAGCGTTGCCTGTCCAATGAGGATGGATGTTATAAAGGAGTGGGTTAGCTGGTCAAGAGTTAGTTGGAGCTTGAGAACCAGTGTTTGCTGCAGTTTGAGATGGCGTCTGCTGGCTGTTCTGTGAGGAGGAAGGGACATGTGGTCGTTCAAGGGACAGACAAGGTAAGAACATGCTGTGTGAAGGAAAAGACAGGGTTAGGTGGCTGGGTAAGGGAGAGGTTGGGGTTTAGCCAGTCACGTAGAAGGAAGAAGGAAACTTGCAGAGGAAATGAGGCAGAGCTGTGTGGAGCTGCCTGTGAAGAAAGGAGTACTGCATGGAGTTGCCTGAGAGAAGTCCAATGAGAAGCTTTCAACATGGGGCTGGTGCTGGTGCCAGTTGTGTCTGTCTCAACACAACTGCAACAGAAGAGTCTGTCCCCTCCTGTGCTGCGGGGTCCCTCCCATGGGAGACAGTTCTCCATAAACTTCTCTGATGTGAGTCCATCTCACAAGCAGCAGCTCCCTGAGAACTGCTGCAAAGTGAGTCCATCCTATGGACAACAGCCCTCCCAAAACTGCTGCAGTATGGGTCACTCTTCCATGGGGTGCAGTCCTCCAAGTACAAACTGCAGCAGCATGGGAACAGGGTCCCTCTCTCTTCACAGGTCTCCCATGGGATCACAGCCTCCCCAACGCATCTACCTGCTCCAGTGTGGGGCTCCTCCCTGGGCTGCAGGGGCACAGCTGCCTCACCATGGGCTGCAGAGGAACCTTTACTGCTGTACCTGGGGCACCTCCTGCTCCTTCCTTCTCCACTGACCTTGGCATCTCCAGAGTTGTCCTCACATATTCTCTCTCCGCTCTTTGGTTGGTACTAAAACTGCACAACAACTTTTTTAATTTCTTCTTAAATCTGTTATCACAGAGGCATTACCACCATCTCTAATTGGCACAGCCTTGGCCAGCAGCATGTCCATCTTTGGAGGCACCAGGGATCGATGGGCTATGCCAGACACAGTGGAAGCTTCTAGCAGCTTCTCACAGAAGCCACCTCTATGATATCCTGATACCAAAACCCAGGCTGTGCAAACCTAATACACCTATAAAGAATATAATAGATGCTCTCTTGGACTTCTTGAACTCCAGACATAAATTAATACTGGAATCTTAAACCAGGAAATTTTGAAATAAATCTTATTCCTTTCCTACTGCACTTAGATCTGCTTCACAGAGTAGCTAGGGGCTACTGTATAAGAAGCTTCTATAAGATCAAAACTTGGGTGTAGGAAAGTTAACATGAGAAGATATTTATTTTTACGTTTTTTTAGTGTGTTCTTGTATGTCCAATTCCTACTTCAAATTACATTTCACTTGATGGATTGTTTATACACACAGAATTTCTCCCAGGTATGATTTTCATCTGTCATATCTTAGTTTGTATAAACCATTGGCAACACATTTATAAGAACTAATATTACTGAGATTAAATGAAGAAGCAGGTGCAACTGAAACCCATGCTGTTGAAGTAGCCATTATGGCTATCTGCTTTTTGAAGAAGTGCTGTGACAAAACAAATTGTGCAATCCCAGGCTACGAGTAAGCAGCATAACAAACTTGCTCAGACCTCTGTGCCTGCTTCTCCCACGACACTGAGCTTTTCTGTAGGTACAGCCATCACGGTGTAAACCAGGCCAGCAACCAAGCCTCACACTGCTGCTCAGTCATGCTCCCCTAGTGGAATGGGAAGAAAATCAAAGAGTAAAAGTGCAAAAAAGTTGTGTGTTGTACGAGCAATGCTCAGCGGTAATGAAAACTCTGAACTGTCAACATTATTTCCAGCTGCTGTGAAGAAAGTGAACTCTATCCCAGCTAAGACCAGCACAACATACTAATGTCCTTTTTGGATAAATGGTTAGTAACTTTTAAGATCCTGGCAGAAACCTGAAGTCTGTGATAGTTTTGAAGCCAGATCATAAAGAAGTAAGGTCAGATTTATAAACTGGTTAACACAGGTGGGTTCTGTTGAGTGTTTTCCTTTTGTTAGCAGTTTTGACTCTTCTGTTCCAGTGCAGGTTGAATTGTTCCATGACAAGTGGTGGGATTGTGTTTCCACCCCTTGGGCAGCCAGTTCCAGGTGTATCAGACACCACTCAGTGTGAAAGCAAAGAATGGCCTCAGCTGGAAAAGGAATTTGGACAAACACATAGACCGCATCAATTGAAGCATCCTTAGTTAGTTAGCCTCAACCCTGGCGGCCAGGGCTGTCAGAGACATGAACCCTCGCTGTCCGTCCTGCCTCCCTGTGCCCTGACCGCCGCCCTGCCACTTCCCCCCCGCGTCCTTGCCCGGGCTGCCCGCATTCCACCGTGCCGCCCCGATCCAGCCCGTCACCGCGACCAGCCTCGGCACGACCCTGTCCAGGGTCCTGGACCGCCCGTCCGAGCGCCCACTCACCGCGGGAGCCGAGAGCCGTGAAGGCTTGCTCGGCCCTAGCCTGCGCACAGCAGGCAGCGTGACCTGTGCACACAGGCTGTCAAATGGATCTTTGGAGACCTTCTTTTCTTCTAGGTCGTTGTGGAAGACTTTCGGCACCACTGATTTTCTCAGATTGTGGATGTTTTTCCCAGTGGTAGTCCACTTGTCTTGGTAATTCACAAGGTTTTCCTTGAATGTATGTCTTGCCTTCATCCTTGACAGGAACACCCCCAGAGACTGCAAATAGTTGCCTCTTTTTTATTTTCTCTGCCAATTTCATAGTCCGGAGGAAAGGACATATGGTTCTATCAACCTCCATGTCCACTGGGTCTTTTTCACTTCTTTTTTCACTACTACTTCACTGTATGACTCCTGCAGTTCAGGTTTGGGTCCCTGTCTCAACTGATGTTTTAGTGGTAGTTTGGATCACTGTCTCAGTCAGGGTGTCTTCAGAGGCAGTCTGGGTCTCTATCTTAACCAGTTACTCCAATAATACTGAACTGTGGCTCAGTAGACCAGGGCCAAGCCTCAAAACAGTGTTAGAAGCTGCTGGCTTTTATTCAGGAAGGCAAGATACCCTTCTACCAGGCAGTGCATGAATTCACTGAGGTTATTTGCTTCATTAAGATATCAAATCTCAGTCTATGTGAAATGATAACTGCCTGAAACACCCACCCAAAAATTTCCCAGCACTCTGCTACACAGGGACCATCTGCCTAGTGGTATGTTTTGCCTTCATCTCTCCCCAGAACTGTCCCCTCTTACACCAGAACAACACTGGATTCAGGAACCTGACAATAAGCTGACAGTGATAATATTAAACAACTTGCCTGAAAGTGATCAAGGGTCTCAGGAGCATGAGCATCAAAAATACCCACATCAATTCCTGAATTAGAAGGATATGTGTTCTCCTCCCGCCCACAACAAAGCTACCCCAGCACAATGGCATCAATGACAGAGCAAAGCAAATAGCCATTGTTTCTATTAGTGTGTTTCCAACCTCAGCAAAATATAGAGCTGAGCAGTGCAGCAATTAAAGTCTCTGGCCCTCACTCAAGCCTGCCAATTAATAACTGTTATACTTACAAAATCAAAACTGCCGCACGTTGAAAGGAAAAGGACTGTGATGGGTTGACCTTGGAAGGCCACTAGGTGTCCACCAAGATGATTTCTAACTCCCCCTCCTAATCAGAACATGGAGGAGAAAATAAAGTGAAAAACACATGGATCCCAATGAGGGCACTTTAATGAGAAAAAGCAAAGGATATGCATGGAAACAAAGCAAAACAGCAATGTATATTCTCTACTTCCTTTCAACTAGTGATGTCCAGCCTGGGAAGCAGGGCTCCAATGCATGTAGCAGTTGCTTCTGAAGACAATCACCTTAATAAGAAACACCTTCCTCTCCCCTTGTCTTTTCTTGTCTCTTCTTTCTGACCTCAGCACCATATGGAATGGAATATCTCTTTGGTGCCCTCCAAAGAGATATTTTTTTTGCCCTCCAAAGACTGATGCCCACACCCAGTCTATCAGCCGTGGTGGGGCTTCAACGGACAGAATGGATTCCGTGCAGCCACAGCTCAGTAGTTGCCAAATACTGGTGTGTCATTCACAACATTCTTGCTGCAAATACAAATGACAGCACTGTAAGGTTTACTAAGGGGAAAGTTAACTCCATCCCAGCAAGATCCTATAAACTTTTAAGACTTAGGAGTTCTATGAGTTGAAAATCTTTCAGATAAAGTTCACATCCTGATCTGCTTGTAGAAAAATACTTTTTATTTTTCAATTTAGTCTTCTTTACCAAAAACACGTGCATGCCAGTGGAATGGTAAATCTTTTTATCACAATATAATTTAAAGCAGCCTTAATAGCAACATAGCAGCAACTACAGCCAGCTGTTCCCTGATCTCTTTATAATAGCTAATGAAATTTCTCACCAACATGAATTTTACAGCAGCATTACATATCTCGCTTGCTTTTCCAATTAGCTTTATATACTTATTCTCACACCAGGGAAATTTCTAGTGAGCTAGAATGAGGTTTTAGACATTTTTGTTTCTTCTTGGTTTTTGTTGAATCATGGCTACCTGTCCATGCAAAAAGTTGAAGATTTTCAAGTTTTCATCTGTAATTTTCTGCTTTTCTTTCCAAACTGGCAAACCTCAGCCATGTTTTAATGTCATTTTACTATTTTCTAAATGTAATTAGTTGTTCTGTAATATGAAAGATGTGTTTTCCTTTGTGTATGTGTATCTGTATATAACTCATTCTTTGCCGGTCCTCATTTTAAGCAACGTTCAACTCTCAGTTTGGTAAATCAGTAATTCAAATCTCAGTTTGGTAATGGGTATTGCATATAGCAAGTTCTTGTTAGGTAGAACACAGAAGCCTTTAGCATTTTAATAATTATTTCCTAATGCTATAGGAAATATACAATATGTTTTTCTTTAAGATTAACTTTCTTGTAACAGTAAAGCTCTCTTAAATTGGTAAAGAAATAATAATCCATTTTCTAATCAATCAGTTTTTTAATTAGCAGTATGTTTTAAATGAAGCACTTGACATTGCTGCCACTCACTTGAATGCACACGTATTTGATATCCTTTGATGCTAAAATTATGAACACAGTTAAATATAATTTTCTAACATAGCAACTGGATTGCTACCATCTCCAGTCATGCTACCCAAATGGAGATATGAATAGATATCTGATATACAAGATATAAAATCAACTTTTTAAATTGCTGATTATGCCACATTTATTCTCAATGGTAAGAACCCAATATGCCTCTTGTTATGTTATTGAAACTCCAAGCATTAGACAGAAACAAGGAAATAAAATGTTCTCGTAAAGTTCCTTACCACATTAGCTTGGTAGGTTTGCAGCAACCTAAGCACATACACCACTGGAGATTTACACTTGTGTGTATGCATCTGTGCATTACTGTGAACACATCCACACACACATCTGCATAAACCATTGATTTAACTCCTTTATTATTAGTGTGAAGTTGCTTCTTCCCTTCACCTCCAAGGATGCCAATTCTCATATAGTAATGAATTCCAATATTCAAAAAAATCAAATTCTTATTATGGCTCAAGCTGTGCCATAAATTTTTCCCATATTTGATGCTATATTTTTTTGCTGACAAAAATAGTTGTGATAAAATCAGGTGTAGTTTTTACTTGCACTATGCCCTTAAATATACATTTTTAAATGTCTCATAATGTGTGTCTTTAACGGTGTTTGCTGTAACCAATGCAGACCTCTCAGATACCTCAAGAGAGTTTGATACTCTCACTGTGTGGAGAAAAACACACCGATATTTTTGTGAGTGTACTTATCCAAGATCTTTTTTCTGATCACATAGTGACCATTGACACTTAGTGACCTTCCTATTATCATTGAAATAAAGGAGTAGACAGCAAAAGAGTGTTCAATTACTAAAACCCATATTTACTTGTTGACATTGAGACCTACACTTAATTAATTAAAAGGAACAAAAGCATTGAAAATGAAATTATAATTTCCCCAAAGCATGTGCTTTGCATATGTTTTAATAATGGAACGGAAACAAAGGCTTCAGGTAGGTTTCAGTCAGTCAACTCAAAGACTAGTCAATTCAAAATTGTATCAGAAAGAGATAGGAACAGTTCCATCCTTAGTGACTTTCAATACAGCAGGTCAGTTGCAGCAATAGCAATAATTATAATCTTAATATAATTAAGATTATAATTATTGCTATTGCTGCAACTGGAATTCTTAGAATCAATTCAGAAGAACCTTATAACACTGAACGAGGATGTCAGTTTTAGTCTTACCATATAGTCCATTATGGCAAGGGGAGCCCTGAACCAAATCAGGAAGGTCTGCTCTTTTGTGCCTTCTGAAAAAAAAAGAAAAAAGAAAGAACCCACAAATAGCCTCTAAACACCTAAACAAACACAAAAAGGCAAAACGAACCCCTGACCCCCAAATAAACCTTACACCTCCCCAAAAAAAGAAAAAACACCCCAGAAACAAAAACCCAAGAAACAAACTAAGTCTATTTTATTTCAGAGCATGAAATAATTAAAGATTATGAATTTTCTCTATAAGTGCAACAAGTGTTGAAGTAGTGTGAAGCTGTGATTTTCACAGGAAGTGTTATGTCAGAGAACAGCTGAGGGAGGTTTAGAATAGGTGCTAGCAGTATTACAACATTTCTAAAAACAGGCTGCTGAATATCAATAGTGTTGCAGTGCTGGAAGTAACTCCAGCTCTGCCACTTTCTTGGAATAATTTCTTACAATTGCTTCTGCCAGGTGAAAACTTGTTGGTTTTAAATCTAAAGCCTGACAAAATCAATGGTTAATCAAATGGTTAAAAAAAATGTTGCTTCCATTTACTCCGGATTTAGACTTAACAGATCCTTCATCTTAATATATTGCTTCAAAGTTTCAATTACTACAATACGTTTCATTTACCACAGTATCATAACAAAATCCACCCTAAAATCCTGATTCTCAGTATCATTTGCCTTTCACAATCCAATCCCTGCCCAGGTTAAATAAATAAACAATAAATTAAATAAATAAATAATATAAATAATAATGGAACTAAGAGGTTAAAAAAAGGACAAGGTTTCTTGACAAGATAAATGTGGCACAGAGATAGATACCTTCCCGCCATTTCAACTGTTGAAACACAACCTAATGTTCACTTAATGTATTTTAGACAGCACACTGTCCCTGTTAAGGTAAACTGATTTCTCTTAACACAAAGACAGTAAGACAAGCAGAAAATAGTAGAAAACTATAAAATACATTGGTGACCTTATTCTGTCAAAAAATTAATTAAAAATAAATGAATATAATAAAGTACTACATTTCCTTCCAAACATAATTTTGAATTTTCGTGAAGTTCATGATGCCCGTGTCCATACTTGCAACTATTTGTTCTGATAAACACAAATTAGCTATAGACATCTTCCCTTAAATAAGCAGAATTACATACTTTTATGAAAGCATTACCATATTTTTTCATTTATTTCTTCTTTTATATGTACATGAGATATAAGTAATAGTTAGATTACCCACTGCTGAAGCAGGCAATATTTCCACAAGGACAGAGAATGTCCTGTGTTTAATGCATATTAATTTCCTTGCTGCAATATTCCTTATTGGTAACTTGAACAACAAATCTCACTTTAATCTTCAAGCTGCTGAAGGTTTTTGTTTTAGACTTTCCTCTGCACTTCTCCATAAATGCAAATGCCTAAAGCACCATTTTATATCTAGGGTGAAGGATAAATCCTTCTGCTATTTATTCAGTATCAGAGCTAAATTTAAAAATAGGGGACAATGGATTTGAGGCTAATAGTGAGTATCATTTTATTTGAAACAATACCATAGGTTACCAAGCCATACACTCCATGCTTTCATTGATTGAGAGTTTGAGTCCGTCCTACTCTTGAAAATTACTTTCTGCAAAAACATCCTTTATCATTGTTTTCAGTTAGTAAAAGACACAAAATCATCAGAAAATTTAAGAGAGACGCTTGGTGAAAAATTACTCTTTACATCTGTACAATGAGTTCTAGGCAGCATAGTCTCTTGATTCCTATAAACAATTCTCTTTCTTAAAATACCAAAACCAACCCCACCAAAAAAACTCACAACCAGACAAACAAAACCCAACAACAACAAAACCCACCAAAAAAACCAAACCAAACCAAACAAAAAAAAAAAAAAAAAAAAAAAAAGCCACAACAATACCTCCAAAACTAAAATCCCCACAGGACCAATGGAAACTCTCTACAAACTCCAGATAAGACCTTTCCATTATTTCCCATGATAGGCAGTATGTAATTTTTAAGGGCTCTCATTTGAACCTCATCTGTGATGTAAGTTAGTACACTAAAGAACTCTCTAGTGATTCAGTCTGTGTTGCCCCCTCACTTCATTCTGCTCCTTATCAGACAATCTGTTGCTATTTATATTGAATAAGGGGTTGGGGGGTTTACGGGGGGATGTTCTTCAGTTAACAGCTAAAGTGGCTGAAAAGAAACCTTACAACAAAGCAAATCAAATAAACCTAATAATAAAGTATATAAAGGTTTACTTCAAATAATTTTACTTTAAATTTGTAGATCTAGAATTTTCAGATGAAATAAGTTAATCATGGGATAGTTGATCTATTTTTCGAAGAAATAATGACAGGTGTTTCTTCTTTCGAAGAAGAAATGACAGGTGTTTTTCAATATTTCGCAAGCAGCACACTGATCTTTGAAGTTTGTGATTTTGAGATTGTACTTTATATTGATTATAATAAAGGAATAATAGAGGAAGTGCATCTGACTCATAATACTGAAAGCTTCACTGCATAGTAGCCATAGATAATAGAGTTAAAAGATCATAAAAATGCTCTTTGGTTCTTTTGGAGGTCACCTAGCCCAAACTCCCACCTCAAGACTAACTGCCAACCACAGGACAAAATAAACCATGGTTTTGTGAAGACAAATATTTTTAGCTTCAGTCTGCCTGATCCCTGTTAGGAGGTTGTCCATAAATTTCCACATGCATTTGGGTGCTAACCAGTCAAGTAATAACCGAGTAAATAATGACCCTTTGAGCCTAATGATCAGCTACATTCCAGCCTAACAACAGTCCAGTCCTCCAGCCTCTGTTTTCTCCAGTGAGAAGGACGTGAAAATGATGTCAAAAGCCTGGCTAAGGTTATGGTATCTACTGTCTTCCTGCCTGTGTAAGCAGCCACAGAACACAACCAGGCTGGTCAAATACTGTCCTTTTTAAAACCTCTGTGGCTGTTCATGATCACATTATTGGTTTTTGTGTGACTGAAAAGAAATATACAAGGCAGTGTACACTGTAATCCCCCTGTGGGGGGATTGATTGATTCCTGCTTGGTTGCTTGTCATTGCCTTAAGTAAGAGTATTCAAAGTTATTTTTTTAAAGAAAAGGTCCAGGACAATGGCATTTTTAAAGCTGATTATAGAGGATATTTAATCAGACAGTGTATAAAGGAAAGGAAGATTATTTGCAGACAGAAAAAGGCCTAGAGTTTCTATTACACAGAGACTGATGGCTCATAAAATATCTTCAAGGATTTTTTTCTATATAAATTAATAACACTGGAAAATGCCAGCTGAGAAAAAATGCTTGCAAGTGCCAATACTGACTCTTATATTAATCTTAATTACTCACCAGGTAACAAGACTTTGAAAACAAATCTCTGACCACCTTACAGCAACTTATTCTGAAGCTCTGCTGTACAAAGTGGCTGAGTCACTGGTTTTCAGCACAGGACTTCATAGAGTAGGAAAAAAAGTATTGGGACATTCACATGTAAGCCAGAGGGTATTATCTCTTCTGGTAAGGCACAGCTGGCTCAACTATGCAGGCATGAGAAACAGTGGTTATGTCTCAGAAGGGGTAATAAACCAACTCCTGAAGCACTCCCAGACTCATTTCTGGGGCCTCTGGTGATCATCAGAAGACTGTGTGTGCTCCATAGTGTTGCAACAGACAGGATGAAACTCTTCCCACAGGAGAGGTGCTTGGCATTCCCATCTGAATATGTATTAACCAATTGAAATTTTTTTTGGGGGGGTGCCCCACCTCTGACAGATGAGGACTGAAACCATCAATTTAATCAATGAACATTGAAGTTACAATAACTCAGTTTTTCACTGGATTCACAAGTAGCAATATTTTTCCTCCCCTCTGTCTACTCTTGTGTTTTCCTTTTCAGCTTTTCTTTAACTTATGTATTTCCTTAAGGGATATTTTTATACTTTCCCATTGCTGCATTTTTACAGATAATTTTTAAAAAAAGGCTCAGTGCCCCATTTCCATTGCAATCAAATTGTTAAAAAATAAACCTGCCATACACACACACACACATACACACACACCCCCAGTCGGTGTCATTTCACTGTAATCTGCTCAAAGGCATTTACTAACAAGAACCTCAGTTACCCCACCTCATGGGTGGGTTGTAACACCCAGGGACCTGGTTGAATCACCATCCCTGGAGGTATTTGAAAAGCATTTAGAGGTGGAACTTGGGGACTTAGTTCAGTGGTGGACTTCACAGTGTGAAGTTAGTGGAGTCAATTATTTTATTATAACTGCTTTTCCAAACTAAATGATTCCATGACTCTGTGAAAGGAGGCCTTAATAACCAACAGATTCCAACACCAACTGATGTTTTTTAACATTTGTTATGATCAGTGTGGATAGGAGGCTGCCTTGGTTTGAGTGGTCCTGAGCCAGCCTTGTGCTGCTGCAGCAATGAAGACAAATCTGTCTTGGGGGGCATCTGCAGGATCATTAGTGGCAGAGATAGAGACACAGTCATGCCACCCAGTGCTAGTCAGGCCAGACCCAGGCTACTGTGCCAAGTTCTGGTCCCTGCAGTTCAAATGTTGTGGGCTGTCTGGAAAGGATCCAAGAGAGAGCCATGGAAATGGTCAGAGGACACAGAACCTATCCTGTGTGGAAAGACTGAAGCAGTTATGTCTCCTCTACCTGGAGAAGACAGGGCTGCAGGGCACCTAATCACAGTACTTTAGTACTTCGATGACAGCTTCAAAGAGGATGGAGGCTCCCTCTTAACAGGTGCCACACAGAGAGGGCAAGGGGAAATGGGTGTAAGCTGAAGTGAGAGAGGTTTCATACTGACAGAAAAAAGCTTTTTGTTTCTAGTGTGAGAGCATTTATTCACTGCAACCACCTCCTCTGGGACATGGTCAAGTCCCTATTCCAGATGATTTTCAAGATGAAATTAAAGAGGGTGGTAGATATTTTTATATAGGTACCCTTTCCCACAAAAGCCTGGGCTGGAAGATTTTTTGAGGTCCTTCCCACCTGAGATGTTATGTGATTCTATGAAAAAAAATCAGAAAATACTTCTTAGACTTCCAGACATGAATTCAGTGCCATAATCCCTGTCTATTTTTTTAAATTCAAAATCGGTTAAAACCATACGCTTCACAAGCAAAACTATTAGCTAATTGTTCTGTGCTTATAAAGCAATTAGTACAGTGAAAATTAATCCCGCAATGTGTTAAGCAACCCAAGTAACAAGACTGTTGAAAGAAAAAAAGAATAATTTCTAACCTTGTAAATATTTTTTTAAAATAAATGGTTTTATATTCTGGAAGACATATAAATCCTTAAGTGTCTGATCATGCATGCAAATAAAGGCAAACAAGTCTATCAAAATTTTCATGATTTCCATTTTAAAATATATTAATTAAAATATTATTATAAGCAGTCTAAATGAAAATGCCTCCATTGTTTTGAGGAACTAAAAAATTAGTTCCAGACATGANNTTCCCTGTTTCCTGTGAACAAATGATTTAGTTAGGCAAAGAGATCCATTCTGAGGTGAGAGCAAAGTTGCAAGGAACACATCACTGTCCATATTACTTTTCTTTTGTGTTTGTGTTTCTGTGTAGTTCTAGTCTTCAGCTTTTGATTAGATGTAGGAGACATTCGCTAAGGATAGGATCCATTATAAAATAACTAGTCCAGTCTCTTTGAAGTCAAGAATTGTATCTGAAGTCTTTACTCGATTCCACTTTTATCTATCACCTACTAAAACTAATTAAAAATTGTTGAGTGCTCATGTCTAAAAAGAAAAATGTTACTTATCTTCATCATCTCTGTCACCTTTAAGGAAAAATAATTGAAAACATGTAAAAAGATAGTGAATTGCTCCACAAACCATTCATTATATGCTTATGTAGTATATCTTGACACATGATCTATTTTGTGAGCCATGCCTCGTCCTTTAACAGTTAGAGCTGTTGGAAGAAGAAGGAACTCAAAAATTGATTAGAGACTTATCATTTGCTTTGATAAAAATGTGATAACATTTACATGAAGTTTCAGTATTCTTAGTAATAGCATGCCCAGTGTTTAACTCTTATATAATTTCTGCTGCTGCACAGATGATCTTCTTACTCTCCCATCCTGTGAATCCACAGGGAGTTTAAACATACCAGGGATAATTTCCTGTGAATTTTACATAGTTTTATTTTTGTTTAATTATCACTTTCATATTTTTCTTCTCATTTTATCTACACAGTTATGGACTCCAATTTTCTTTCTCAGGTTTCTATGACTATTTTATTCATGACATACTAACACTCTTTCTTTCTTTCTGTTGATGATTTCAGGAAACAGGAAAGGATTTCCCTCCTCCCAGAAAAATCTTACCAACTTCACGAAAGCGTAAAAGGATTTTCCTCTATAGTCACAAAAGTAGAAATGTATTATTTTCCTTCCTTGTCATTTACTGGCAGGACATATGCAAATGTATAATATGGAGAACTCATTCCTGATGTTAAAAATAATGTTTCTCAGAGTAGAAATGATGTGGATGTTTACAAGGATAATGATTAATGGAAAGCATATAACTTCTAAAGTAGAATGGGGCCAAATTCTCAAATACCTTTTATATGAAGCTACTTCACAGCTCTTATAAAGAAATTCACTTTTAAAAGATTGCAGGGAAAAAAATGCTAAACTGCTAAACTCTAGTTAGAAATAAATTTTTGAGTGGTGTAATAATGGGTAGTTGCACTGAATAATAATAATAGTTCATGCTTTCCACAGTTGTGTTTTTTTTTTTTTAAACTGAGAAGAAGAACGACAAAAATAGCCATCTCAAACTAACTCTGGTTCAATTTTATGACTTTATTAACATTGCTGCTATAAAATGTTATTTTATGTACCATTATATGTGCATTATATATAACCATATTTGTACCACAAATGAAATTATTTTAGTTGCTTAAATAAATAGATTATTCACACTGATGAATTTTAGAATTAGTTTCAGATATTTTATGAAAAAATAAATTATATACTGACCTAGAAAAATACATTATATTAATTCCAGGCAAATTTTATAGCACTTTCACTACTGCTTATGGTTGCGGTTTCACTACTGCAATGGTTGTGCAACCCAGGATAATCACACCTCCTTTTTTTCTGCACTTGGACTTTTGCAGTATTCACATTCAGACAAAGGTAGCTCAATAACTCTTCCTTTTCATTATTTTTAATTGATAAACATTAAAAAAAAAATAAATTATTCAGCAGGTGTAACGCATCAGATGAAATTCAAGGTATTCTGTAAGAATGTTTCAGTCAACTTAATCGCATTTTGAATTAAGTTTTCTTTACCTGTCGTCATGACACAGGCTCCACATCTGCCTAACATCAAAAGAACACTTATAATTAATATTGTCCCCTACTAACTAACCTGCAATTGGTGTGGCACAGGACACAGCAAGAGAGTGGAAGTGGTACTTGTTTCACATAGAACTAGTGAACTCTAACTTCCCCCTGCCAATTTACTTATATTTAAGCAAATAAGCCACCCTACTTCTACAGCCAAACTATTAAATCTGCAAAGCATGATGCTACTATAAAACAAACAAGAAAGCAAAAAAAGAAATAAATAAATGGAGAAAATTAAACATGGGCACTTTTTTATTGAGATCCAAAATTATCTTACTAAGGGTTTTTTTGAGAAAACTAATGGAATAAAAATTAGCAAACAGTATTGTGCCTTGCTGCTCTGCATCTGCTATAGTAACTATTGTCCCTTCTATCAGCCATTTCTATATTTGCCAGTGCAGATTTATTTTTTTTGTTTTTTTCTTAACAGAGGAAGATTCTTACAACTGCTGAAGCTGGCCAAAGATGTCAGAGAGCATAGGGCATGTACATTTTCACACAAATTCATGAGCTTTTAAACTGCAAAATTTCTCTTCATAAGTCCATTTTACAATAAACTCAAAGCAGAATAAGGTGAAGGAAAGAAAATCTCCAGGCAGACAAGCCTTTATACTGTTTGTTACTGCAAATCTCGTGAGACATCTTATTATAGTCTAAGGGTCCTGCAAATTAAGCTAGTCTCACCATCATTTTTGTCTTTGATACCCAAATATACATTGATGCATGGATGTCTCACACATTTGTTTGGTACATCCCTAAAAAAAAAAAAAACCAAACAAAAAATCCCCAACAAACACAAACAAAGACACACACACAAAAAAATCTTAGCTTCTCTCTCTACAGACAAGAGTTCTGGAGACAAAGATCTACGTCAGTGCAAATTTGTAGTCACAGATTTAACATTTTGGTGTGGTCTCATGCATGCCTGAAGCAAAATAAAATCAAATTATGTCACTTCTGCTTTTTAGATATCTCCCCTCAAAAAGGTGCAGGCATGCAATTTCTATAACATGATCAGTACTTGACACCCCTGTGTGAAAGTTCTTTGTTCACCTACTATCACTGCAATTCCACAGCCAACAACCACGTCCTTACTAAGCATTTTGAACACTTAGTACAGTTGATTAATGAAGGCCTGCTACCTAACTCAACATTTGCACTCCGTTTCCTCTCTGTGAACTCCCTAGGGATGTTAAGAGTCCGAACTGTACACAAAAGGAAGAAAATGCGAATAAAACTAAATGAAATCATATCTATATTTTTAAAAAGTCTTGAAATGTTGCATTAATTTTTGTTGATAAATATGCAGATTCATATGTGCTTTTTATCTTGGACAGAAGAAACAGGAAGATGTTACTTTTCCAGGCTTTTTGTTCAGCCTTGTCAATGAAACATACGAAGAGCTTGCTTGAGTTTTTTCTTGGCATATATTCCATCAGTGGTTTTTTCATTAGGTCCAGCTGCACGTTTCTTACCAAGAAAAGAATGGAACAAAGCATCTTATATAACTGGTTGTAGGAAGATGTTTTGGATGCTTAGATACAGGTTATATTCAACATACATTATGCTTTGAAATGATAAGTATTAAGTCCTCTTACTCTATGCTTTTCTTGTGCAATGACTTTTAGAGCAGATCTTGCACTTTAAATAATAAGGTTTGTATGCATAAATCCTGAATTTTTTTGAAATATGCCTCTAAGGAACCACTGGCCTTTTCAACGTTTCTTTGCAAGTGTAAAAGACTAAAATCAGCCTCGGGGCCTCTCTGAATAAACAGCTTTTATTCAGCCTCTGGGATAGTGGAAAGGAATAGATGTTTTGCTGAAATGCGAAGAGCATTGGCTCACTTGGCTGCACTTCAGTTTGTAGACACCAATGTAGCTGAACCAATTGACATTGTAAGTCTTGATCTCTCCTATTTAGCTCACTTTGTGTGTTTTTCTGCTAAGTGTCTTGCGACGGGTGCATGGGAGCTGTTTCCTTCCAGAGGATAAACATGGCCAGACTGATCACAGCACAGACATCACCAGGGCTCTCCTCTCACCCAGCAGCTGAGATGTCTGCACAGCCCTATGGCTCATCTGTACGAACTGTGCCTTTTTACCTTCTCTGCTCAAACCTTTCCACACCTCTAGGCACTGAATTACAACTGCACCCTTATCCAGCCAGGTACCTCAGCCCCAGCAAAATCACATAGTAATAAGAGGAAAATTAATGTGTTTTTTCTATTGTACTTATATACTTTTGTTTTTCTATTTCGCCTCATTACTATGACCACTGGTAGTGCACAACACAAATTGCACACAATTATTTTCACTTTTTAAAATTTTTACTTTTACTTATATTAACACTGGAGTTTCCATGTCTGTTATAAAGCTAACAAAACTCTCTTCTGAATTTTACTGTCTCTGGTCTGGTAAGTGAACTGTGATGTGCCAATTGTTGTTTTGCAACATAAGTAGTACTGTGGGGAGTTGAACATTTTACACCCTTAGTTTACAAACTTTCATTATTATTATAGTGTATAATACAAATTCACAGTGAAACAATGGGGATTTCTTCTGCCTGTTCCACAGTCTGAGAAATGAGCCTTTTTTCCTTACCAAAAAAGATTAACATCCAGAGAAGGGTAGACTACAATTCAGGAGATTAAGCAAAGATTCTGAATTAATGTGTTAAATCTACTGAAATTATGTCATCTTTCCTTACATAGAAAACTAAATCTCAATAAATGGACTGGAATATACTAGATATTCTCTTAGGAAGCTCCTCTTCTTAACTGACCCTGAAAATACAAGCAGTTACTTTCCTTCCTATCGCCATAAAACAGTGTGTAAAAATACACACAGCTGTGTTATATTTTGAGTCAAGTCTTTGCCAATTTATTTATATAAGTTTCTGTCTTGTATGAGAGGGCAAAAAGACTAAAGGGCAGAAAAAAGACTGTTTAGTAAATTCAATTTATGTCTCATACTGATGGCCAACATATAAAATTCTCCAATTGCTTGAGTTATTTTTGGTTGAGAGAACTTCATACCCAAAGTACTTTTCCAGTCCACAGTTAAGAGATGGCTATAAGTATTAAATATTTTTGTACAACTTTTCAGGTTTCATCAGACCTTACCTTATAGTGTAATGCTTTTGGAGATGTGTTGTATAGATTTTTCTTGAATCACACAATTCACTTTCATTATTTCAGTGAAAATTAGGCACAACTGAAGATTTGAGCATCAGGGCCTTAATATTTCCTCCCCCTGATTGTTATTTTTATTTCGTTTGGGGGCATACACCTAAAATTATATGTCTTTTTGTCATACAAGGTCACAAACTGTCCATCAGACTGTGAATTTACTATTCCTAAGCTATTCACAGACAATCAGATAATGGAACAGGCAAAGTAAAGATATGCTCTTGCAAGGAGAGCAGACCAAATGTGTGCAGGTGTCTTCATATGCCATACCCAAGACATGCATGTGTGTGTGCGAAAGAAGGAAAATAGGCCAAAAGAGCAGGGTTGGGCTTCTCATTCTCTTCACAATCTAAATCATTATGACCAGGTAATTCAGTGTCTTAGTTTTTGCTCTGTATTATGTAGAACTGGAAGAGGATTTCATGTTAATTTTTCTTCTTTTCTCCGCAGTTTACGTGTTTCAAATAACGATTTCATTGGAATAAATGCTTGGGACATGATTTGCATGCAACGCAAATAGTATAGCCAAAGATCAAGGCTGGTTTCTCAGTTTATTTTAATTTTACTCCAGGATTTGAATTCATCTTTATCTTGATGATGCTTCTACTAGACTTATCTGAGAGGGAAAAAGAAAATAAGTAGTTCATTGCACTGCTGTGGTGTATGGCATTAAAAGACATGCTAGACCAAAATTAATTTATCTCTCTATGTTGTTAAGACAGAATTTAGACAGAAGAGAAAGTTACTCTTGGCAGACTCAGGAAACACTCCTAATGGTCTAACTTCTTTCAGATTTCTGTTGTTTAAAGCCAATGACCTGTTCTTACGACTGAACTAATTTACAAACATACCCAATTTAATCCATTGCTTTCAGAGTGTTTTAGTATCTCTAAAGATGAGCTATCACACATTCACTGGAGCTCTTCTGTGTGAAGTCCAAAATCAGCACTACTATTTTATTTAAGTGTCATCACTGAAAGCCTCTTGTAACTTGTTCAGTTACCTTGCACAAAGTGAGCAAAGATGGTATTACTGCAGACATATAATTTTTGTTTACTTGGATAAAACTGTCTCATGTAGGTAACGTGTGTTGTGAAAATGAATGTTTTCCTCAGATTCAGCTCATGAAATTTTACTCACCATAGTAATGACTTTCTGGGATTTAGGAGGCCACACCACATTCTTAATCACTTTGTCACCTCATGATAAACTAGGTAAGTTGTTTAAGAGGGCTTGTTGACTTTGGGAGAGTCTTTTTGGATATATTGGCTGAGATCACAGTTACATTGCATTAGATTTTGTAAATTACTCCATCAAAAAACATTTTAGACCCAACCTCAGTAGACTGTCATGAATAATGTGGCTCACAGTGCTTGTAATTCTGCAGACAGATATGGCAGTGCTGAGATTAATGACATTTTTGCTTAGATGACATGAGGTTCTACAGCAATATTTACCCCAAGATGTCTGAAAAACAGGAGTTTCAGAGGTTGCAGTGTCTCCATATGACAGAGAAGAGGCATTTTTCTAGAACTAACTCTGCTATTCAGGTTTGCTTGTTTGTTTGTTTTCCCCATGGTGTGATTTTGGCCTACTCTTTTGTGGGAGCTGATCCTCCTTACCTGGCTGAATGCAATTTTAGTTATTATTTTTTATTTTAATTTTTCATATAATTTACTCAGAAATGAAGGAAATTGGCTTTGCTTTTTAATCTATTATTCTGACTGTACAAAGTATTTGATCCCCTATAGCATTTCTTAAGGCCAGGAAACACAATAAATGAGGATAAAGACTAAAGCCAGAAGCTGAGTGTCACAGATTTGATTGAAACAGCTTAATCCCCTTGCAGAGCATTAATGAAGATGTTAAAGAAACCTGGATGCAGAAAGCTGTTTCAATGAAATCTGTAGATGTTTCTGAGCTGAGCAGATTTTTAAGTATAAAGGAGAACAACAAAAAGAAAACAAAACCAAATAAACACCTGCAAAGAAATAGCAGAAAGGAGAATCAGAGGCAGAAGTACAGAAAAGTTCTAGTATATATAATGGAAGACAGCTTTCTGGAGCTCTAGAATCAGTCTCCTGATGTAGAATTGTTACATATAGTCTACTTAATAAATGTTATCCATTATCTTGCTATACTAGCACACAGGCTGTTCTAGCTTTTTTATACAAAATTTTGTTTTAATCTGAATTCTTATAGCATGTATTCAATAAGAGGAAAATGGATTCTTTGAAGGTAGTGTGAAGACAGAAAATTAGATAAAATTTTTAAGAAACATGAAATCATGAGACGTCAATGTAAGTTAAATGCCACATTAATATTCATCCATACAGCTGTCTTTTAATAAGGAATTGCCACTGTTTCACTGTCTTAATGTGGAAACAGGAATGGTTTGGTTCATAGAAATTTATTGCAAAATTGAAAGAAGTGATGATCTCTAGGTATGAGAAAAGTTCACTTAAAAATATTTAAAATAGTAATCTTTCAGCATGAAAGCAAGAGAGTGCCAACACACTTACAACAAGATATCTTGAGAATGACATGTAATATAGTTCAGGAATGAACAGTCAGAGCTACAAGAAATTTGGAAGTCTCCTTTATATCATAATAGCAAGTTTTATCATATTTTACTCTTTTTTTCCCTCAAAGCTTTGAAAACTTCTAACGCAAACTGTTCCGTCAGTTCAGCAGTTATCTTCTTTAAAAATGAATCAGTCTTTGATTTATTTAATAGTAATCTAAACCTGTTTTGTAGCCAGAAATTGTGTAAACCTTCAATGGATTTATTCATAATATATGCTCAGACACATTTTTCCATCATTTCAGACTAAATATTAATGTTTTAAATAATATCAAGATATAAAATGGTTGAAAGCCAAACATAGGAAAGCACTGAAAAGGATTTGCTAGGACAGCAGTATGATAAATAAATAAAGAACAAAGTGTGTGAGAGAAGAATTATGTGCCACAGTATCAGCTGGAAGAGGAGGGAAAACTAATGCAGTGCTGGCATAAGTGGAGAACAAGGACTGATGACATATGCAACAACAAATATGACAACACAGCTAGTTTTCACCAGAAGAAAGCTGGTGGGTTCTCCAGTGATTTGAGTGGTTCGTGGGAGGAGACTGCCTCTGTTGCTGTTGTGATCACAGAGTAAACTAAAACAACCAGCCCAAAACTGAATATGTAATTTTCTTTCTTGCTTTCTTGCCAAGTCAGTTTTCTATTCTTCTGAGCTGAATCAAATTATTATGTGATCAGATAAGTACCACAGAGAGGGTAAGTTGAGGTTGTCAGGTAGGAGAGAAGGAAACAGGAATGACTCCAGCGGAGATGTTAATTTAGCCAAGTAATCTTATGGAAATGCACTCTTAGGGATTTGCTTGCAGAACCTCTTTACAGAAGAGCTGAGTTTCTTCTGACATGCCTGGACCAACGAAGGGCAGGATTTGCACATTAAAATTTGTACATGTGGGTGTGAACACTAAAAGTTGCAGAATTTTATACCCTGTAGCTCTTTCCTTTTTATAGTGTCAAAAAGGTTTTCTGAACACAACCTGTGGGAGAAGAATAGAGTGCTAGCTACTGTGCAGTTTTCTATTAACACTTTTACCCTTTAAGTGGAACACAGCCATATGTACTGTGTATTTGCTGCCAAAGATTGCCACAATAAAAATCACCTCTGTCAAATGTAAAGATTTCATAAATATTAGCACTTCTTCTATTCATTACCATAGTACTCATTAGGTGAAATTAGCCAGGCAAACTGATTCAGAATATTGTAATAGCAGGTTGACACCTGAAACCAGAAACCTGTGTGTTAGCTGGATGTATGCTTTGATCTCTAAAGAAATGTCTTCTACATTCAGTCTTTACAAATTCTAGGGCTCTTCCTGGCCCAGCTTTACTTAAGGCATTCTCAGAATAGTCTGAGCTACTAAGTCATTCAGTTTGTCTTTAACACAAAAAAATCCCTCGAATCCAACCATGTCTTTGACTGGAGCACAGATCTGGGTCAGAAATGTAAGAGGGCTTCTGCTGACTGCTGTGAGCAGAGGCCAAGCTGCTAGAGCGACAAAGAGAAAACCCTCACAAAGCCTGGAAAAGTAG
>VWZS01005691.1:394217-445788 GCA_013397075.1 Rhabdornis inornatus | reverse complement strand
AAGCATGTGAAGGAAGGAGAATTTGAGGTCTGAACATGAGATTATTTTTGTCTACCATTCCAGGATTTATTTAAAATATTTTGTAGAATGAGAATAGACTATTTTTTTTTCTGATTTTAGACCATTATTTTTCAAGGTTATATTGCTGTATTTGTTGTTATGTGACAGTAGTTATTTCATTTGATTGAGGCAACCCTNAGAACTAAGAAATGCATGTCCTCAAAATAAAACATTATGCAGCTATTGAAAACATTTGGCTTTATATTTTGGAATGCTGTTCCTCTTCCCTAGTTTATTCTTTTCCTCCAAGTGCCTTAATCTTCTTGAAATGATGTCACTAAAAAAATCTGCCATGTGTTACTGAGTTTTGCTTCCTAATAATCCAACAAAACAATTGACCCTGGATATGGCTCTGCCTAAAATGAAGGATGATCTTTCTGAGTTGTTGGTCCAGACTCCAGAGTACACACTTTTGTCTGTGACTGATCTGTTTTTCCATTTCTTCTTGAGAAAACAATCCATAAGCCTTTTCCATGAGTGTCCCCACTGGGGTCTCTGAATTGTTTTTACCTGAATTTTAGCTGTAATATATTGCAGTCCCCAGGAAAGCTCTTTGATTTTTTAAAAAGTTTTCCCTGAAAATGCTGTGGATGGCAGTTGGACTGTGGAGGCAGAGTAACAATTTTTTGCAAAATAGAAAGTGTTTTACCCAAAAGGTGCACACTCCTCCAAGAAAAGATTTTAAACAAGTGAGTTTTATAGGTAAACCATCTTACCTATGCTTGCTGTTTTATCCCATTTTTAAAAGACAAACAAGCATTGGTATTTATGCCCTTGACTATTTTGCAAGCCAAGTAAAGGACCACTTCCTGTATGTTCATTGCTTGATCTTGCAGAACCACCCTGATCAAAGCAATGCCATGTCAGATCATATCTAGAGTCAGGAAATGCACATTAACTCAAGAATTACATCTGAACTAATAATCCCCAAGTCTCAACAGCGCTCCAGAACTGTAACATCTCTGCACCATATCTGGACCTAACCTAGATTACACCTGACAGCTCAGTGCTTCTGCTTTATTTTTCCATGTACTTTTCAGGGTAGGATTAGGATGGACGAAGTCCACACCCCACACATGTCTACATTGACATAATGCTGTCAGTTTCTCTATGTTCCACAAATGTCCCTCTATTTTAGGTTAGAGGACCATTTCTGTTCAATTAAGCTTAATATCTTCTTTGCTTTTTTCCTATCCAATGCCTGTGTATCTTCTTTAATGACCACCTGAGTAGAAAATAACCCAACCAAATAAATAATGCACACAGAACCAGGCATCATGCCCATTAAACTAAAACTGATGCTCTCCTGACTGTCATCACTCAAAGTCACCACTTTCATCCTGATGCCTTCCCATTGATTAATTTAATTCACGTTTGTGGTAAAGAGCCAACAACTTTTAGAGACCCAAAGGCATTTCTTTTTTTCTATTTTTCCACCTTTCTCACTGAGGGAAGCTGATGCAGACGTCGGCCATGACAGAAACTGTCACAGAGTACCACGTAACAGAATGTGTCAATCATGTGTCACACAGCATCACCTCCTAAGGCAACAGCATTGCTTGTGAATACTGGTACATCCAGACTTGCCAGCTGTGGCTGTACAGGACAGGCAATCCTCAGCAAGCTGCAGCTCCGATGCATTTGGTGAGCTCAAACCCTCTGTTTAACACTGTGGAGAAATGCATCTCTGAGCTTATATTTTACTAGTTGTACTGCTGGAGGCAGCACTTTACAATGTATGGTTTTCTTCTGGCATGCCTATTTCATGCTGGAAAATTTTATTTTCCCACAGACTACTGCAAGATACAAAGCTTTCATTCCAGATGCTGAGGTAGTTTAATAATATTGATCAAAGAGTTTTCAGTTAAACTTTGGCAGCAAATTAACTCAGGCCCAAGTTTCCTTTAGAACACTGCTGGCACTGAATTTTATACTAAGCAGTGTGACTCTGAATTCAACAAGTGGGAAATATTTCTCATATCTGACACAGTCTCCTAGAGCTGCGAAGTCTTTGAGGTGGCAAACGGAGCAACATTGTGATTACATGCCTTCAAAAATTTAATGCAACATAAAGATGTGACAGCATTCATCATCTTTCTTTTTCTCTCCCCATTTGGAGCCATCTGTAACCTCACACTGGTTGCAGCTGGAAATCTGGGTGCTGCATGACCCTGTGTGTTTGGTCAGAATGGTTTTTTATGCCTCACATATTTCTATCAATGATGTGAAAAGCTTTTGCAGAATGTTGTATGTCTTATTTTGCTGCACCACTGTATCTCATTTGTGGTCCAGAGAATACAGCCCATTTTCTTAGGGATTATGTATCTATGTGTCAGATAAATGTAGCCTGCAAGTTCAAATTGTGTTCATAATGAATAGCCCTGCTAGAGGAAAATAGATTAAATTGTGCCCTAAGTTGCAGAAAAAACCTATCAGTTTACCTCTGTGGTCCTCAGTGGTACTCCAAGCATAATTTAGGATAATTTGGGGCATGCTCCTTTATACAATTCAATATCTCTGTAGATTCTCAAGGCACTGTTTACAAATGTTCATTACATTAAAATATACTTCAGATAAAGGAAAATTACCATATAAATAACTTTCAGTCCTCATCTACGTTCCTATTCCCTACCCATCTAGGCTTTATCTTAAGGAATTTTTATATAAGAAATCATAGATAGATATATTTATTATTATTTATTTTGTTATTATTTGTATGTGAAGTGATGTTATGAAACTTGGCTAAAATAACAGAAACAGGTAATGAAATGGGCTAGTAAGGACATCCTAACTGAAGTGAATACATTTCTATCTGAGCACTGCAGTGTTCTGAGATGGAAGTTTAGGAAGTATACAATAGTATCATATAATTTTAACAATTGTTTTGTTCCCTTAGGATACAAAAGAATTTGACTTGCATGTCAGTATTTTCTCTGCTTAACTCCTAATGTGCAAACTGTAGTGACATCCGTGACTAAAAAGAAGCTAATGTAATTAACAAAAAATGTAGCATAGGTTGATTTGAATTGACAATAACATAGAGGTATTTTTCCAGTTTAATTTCCACTGGGATGCTACATCTAATGCACAGTCACATTGCAAACTTCAGAATTTGGGATTCCCGCCTTTTTAATCCTACCCCCACCTGCCTATCAAGCTGCAGCACTCACCATCTGTCTCTATGGAGCTTGGAAACTTCATTCATTGAGCCCTTTGTCGTAGGTCAGATGTGGCTGGATATGGCCAAGAGTTCCAAAAGTGACACATGGAAGTAGACAACACAATTCCATAGGCCTTATTTTCTCAGGGAACTATGCGGGAAACCAAGAGAAGAACATGAATTTAAAATAAAATAACCTGCGGGATCTTAAAATCCATATGTGTCACTGACTCAGTAAAGATAGACTTGAAGCAAAAGGCGAGTAATTTGAACAGTATGCATGTTTTTCTCCTAAGATTTCAATAAAAACCTAAAATTGATATCATTTAAACCTGTACAGATTGCATTCATGGCCAGACTTGTACTTTTTAATATTACTGCTAATTGCTTTTTAATCTGTAGTGTTTTAGACAGAGATCTAACATATGAGTTCAATTTTATCTGAGCTGTCATGGCTGGCTGCTACATGGAAAACAACCCAAAATCTGAAATAAACACATCTGGATTAAAAAGATCAAACACAAAGTAAAATAATCTGAACTAATGCCTGTTCTGCTTGGTTTGCTGAAAAGCATAAAAATTCTGGGAATAAAGGACCTTTGGTTACAAAGTCAGGACCAGCTACCAGATTCACTGTGACACCATCTGGGTGTCAAGTTCTTCTTTCTATGCCCTCTCCTTTTACTGTGCCACGTCCCATTACCTCCTGGAATCTATCATACCATCTAGTATATAAAGAGAGTTATTCTGAGCTCTCAATAGGATGACTAACATCATTTAATTGATTTATGGGCAACGTACTTGGTGCTAAATCACAGCAGATACAACTACATTACTTTTACTTCACCCTGCTAAACATTCCATTCCATAGTCATAGGTTTTCAGTTGTATTAAGACATAGAATGGTCTCAAAAGCAATATTCTTCACTGAAATACACTTAGCCATAAGTAAGAAAGAAACCCCACCCTCTTTTTAGCCCTTAACATTATTAGGAAAAAGTTTTTATGGAAAGAGTGGTAAGTTGTCTAGAATTGTCTCCCTGGGGAGCTGCTGGAGTCACCATCCCTGGATGTGTTTAAAAAAGACTGGATGTGGCACTCGGTGCCATGGTTTAGTTGAGGTGTTATTGCATGGTTTGGACTTGATGATCTTGAAGGTCTCTTCCAACCTAGTGATTCTGTGATTGTTTTAAAACCTATGTTATCATTATAATTTTTACTCTCTATTTTAATAGAAAGAACCGAAACATAACTTTCAATATTTTGGTTCCATTTCCTTACAAATGGACAAAGTTGTACTTCATCCAGGCCTGGAAACACCAGAACATTGGGGAAAACTGAATTTAGGTGCAGTATTCCATCTCCTTGCCACAAGGAGCAATTGCAGATACTTGAATTTTGGGATAACACTACTACAGAGTGACCAACAGAATCCAAAAAAAGAAAAAAAACTATTACACTGAAAATGTTCTGTGAGTAGTGCTCAGTGTCTGAAAAGCTGCAGTCATGTTGAATATTGCAGCTAAGCTCTTGCATGTTGACTTTAAAAATAAAAAGCATAACCACTTGCAGAACTAAAATTGGGGTACAAAAGTTCCTTGCTCTCAAAAATAATAGTTGATGCTCTATCTGCGTAAAATTTTAACTACAGGATTAGAAGTCAATGAGAACTCTTTCCAAAGCATACTCACAACCTGACTGAAATGTTATGTATTGGGGATGAAATGTTTATCTTTTTCAGCAAGTCTCATGGCTATTCCACAGTGAATCAGGTGATTTATTTCTTTTACGCATTTCATCAACAACCTCTTCTGAACCTTCTGCACTCAGCGAGAAAAGGAGAAATTTTAAACATTTTAATCTTGGTGAAATACACCATTTCATAAAGAACACACCAATATGGAGGTGCTTAACCTAAGAACTCTACTTAAGAAAGTAAAAATTCTTCTGCTGTGAAAATGGTAGTGATGAACTGCGAAGCATTTCGTTTGACAGGCCGCATCCCAAAAGGGGGACTGCTTGATGTTATTCATATCTTCAAAATGACTAAGGAATTTTTAGGATGAAGAAGGAATATTAAGCAGGTTTGCTGTGTGGTTCAAGCTATCTTGAGGGGTGAAATGGATTTCAGCAGCTGAAATCCAGGAAGCATATTAGCATCTTTTAATGAGATAACATTGCACAGTCCACCAGAAAATGCTCTGTGGATGAAATGTTTGAGATTATGCTTGAGAAACAGTAAACTGTCTGAAACGAGACTGGAACACACAACTTCCATGCTGTCACACCACAGCAACTGCCTCTGCCTCTTTTCTCCTTACACAGGTAAAACAAAGTATCTTGGCTGCACACTGAGATGACAGATTTTATTATGGCTCTATTGTACACTCACAGCAAACTCTCCAACGTATTATGCTTTCAGTTTTGTTCTCTGTAGAGAGGGAACTATATTACAGTTCTATTAATAATCTGATAGTGAAGTTATGGCTCAAAGCCAAAGAAAAAATAACCATTGTTATTACACCATAAGATTTATGTAAGAACACAATGGGATTTTAGCATGAAATAAACACTTTTTAATAAAAGGATGATGATGTCCTAAGTTTGTAGAACAGTGTATTTAAAAAAATAACTTGCAATTGCATTTAAAGTAAGTTCAGTATTAATGTCAACGTCAGATTGTTTAGAAACACTCTTTAAAAAAAGAAAAGAAAATGAAAAACACCTTTTAAACAGTCTGTAAGGCATGCATTTGACTGAGATAAGAGGTGCATGAGACTTTCATAGCACTCTGTAAATAGCTATTTATGATGTACAGGGAGCCAGTACATATCCTCATCTGAATAAGTCTTTTCTTACCTACTTTATTCAGTACAGGAGCAAGATGATTTAGTATCCACTATAATCAAAATATCACTGAGATTCGGGTCAATGAAGAAATTCGGATTAAAGGGCTTTTGGGTTTTTTTTCTGTAGCATAAAAGAACAACACCTGAGATTTATCCTGTTGAAAATTGTTGAAGTCCCTTGCAATAATTCAGCTAAATAGAATATGCATGCCTTTAGTCACCAAAATGGTGCATTATTTGGGGCTCTAGTAGTCTCCTGCTTTGAAATCTCCTAATCACTGATCTCACTGATCCAAAAAAGTACAAGTTCTTTGCTCTCACATTCAATCTATACATAGCTTTTCAGCTGTTCCTTACTGATAGAATATATCAGGTTTTTCTTTTTAAAAAGGTAAAATTGGAGTGATTTTGAAAATCTTCCAGAGAGGAAACCTCTCTCTCACAAGAGAGCCAACACTTATTCAAGGACAGACAGACAAGAAGCTATTTCTACACAGGTTCATTAAATTCCCATCCTGATTCAAATGTTCAAATGTTCAAATGTCACAGGAGTGCTAAGTGTTGTACCTTTGCACCTAGATGGTAGCTGCTATCTTGATGAATGTGAGCAAAATGCATTATTGATTAAACTTCAGCAGTAACACAGGACTCAAATTTTATTACTTTGGAAACAGAGTATTTTTTATCCAAGTTTTAACCAATTTTTTACCCAACATGACCTGGAAAATTAAAAGGCTTTTTTTTTACAAAAAAGTGATTAGATAAAATCAAAAGGAATGGAGCAAAATAATTATTTTCTTGGTGGGTAATTTGTAAATAGGGAAACTGATAGAAGGTCTGAATTCTCACAAGAGAGAAGATTGTCAAAACATATACCAGAAAAGTGTCTTCTTGCTTGGTATTTTAGTCCAATTCCAACATGACCTAATAAAATTGATCTTGATAAAATTAGTCTCCAAATATTTTCATCTGCCAAGAATTTCTTTTGATGGTAGACCCGCAAGCTATAGCACTGTAAGGATTTCTTCTTACTTACATAAAGGACCTCAGGATGCTCAGGAGTACAGCCTTCCATCAGTTTTAAACTGCTACCCATAAACCCAAATGTGTATTCTTTCTCGGAGGTGACGCATATAGAGTGCTGCTATACTGCTGAAAGGCTTTTGTGTGCATTTGGAACAGCTGAAGTTAAACTACTTTTACAGATGTGATAAAATATTGAGCACTTTTTAGAGAATAAACTAAGATAAAATGGTATAAATACAACTGAGATAAAGCCAGAGGATTTTTCTTTGACCCACTATTTCCTTATTCTCCCTTTATATCTAGTACTCAAGATGAATAGTTTGTCCTATTTAATATTCTATAATTAAGACAGATGGATGACAGATGGATGGAGTCAGTACTCCCTGAATGCCATCTCCTATGTTGCAGGAAGTTTAAAATCCTGTTTATCTCTTTTTTTTTTTCTTTTGGCTGGTAGTTTATTTGGATTGTGGTTTGGTTTGGAGTTTTAGGGTTTTTTTTGAAGGCTGAAGAAGGAGTAGTGATCATTCCTTTTTTTTTGCCAAAACAGTGATGTTGATTGTTACTCCTCTGATAATCCATTCTCACCTCACATGTAAAAATGCAGCTTTAGAACTATATTACAATAGCAAATCACAAGCAAAAATAAAATCTAACACCTAGCTGTCACTGTAGGAAAGCTGGATATGAGAAAGTAAATAGTAATGATTTATTTCCAAACAATAATAGCACAACTATGTTCAAAAATGAAAATCAATACATTTTGCTTTCAATACGTATGTAGCCCTACTGGGTTGAAATGAGCAGTCTGGTTCCTATACAGTACATGCAGTATGAGAACGGATATGTATACTTAGGCCAAATACCAAATAAACTGAGCAAAAACTATCAACACAGGAAAAGAACTCGAACCTGTAAATAAACACTGGGGTCTCAAACAGCCTTTCAATCATAAATAAATGTGGTGCTGTTATCAGGGTTTTTTTTTTTCTGGTGGAACTGAGATTCAAGGAAAGTTCTATTTTTCAAACATGCTTGCCTTCCCCATCTGCCTTTTAATTAGCATCCTAATTGAAATGTAATAATTTAATTATTTTTCCCTCTTGTCCATCCATCAGAGCTGGCAGACAGTCTTCCTATTCTGTTTCTGGGTGGTTACTGCTCTTCCATTTGGTTTCTTTTATACACACTCCTGTGTGCATTGAGTCAAAGCCTATCCAGACTATTTGAAGCCATGCACTTTTTAATTTTTGGCTTCATTTTATCCTGCATTTATCAATTATGACATATATTATTTCTCAGACTCAACCAGAGAGTTTTCTCTCTATGTCTATGGAAAACCCCAGTTACTATATATGTCATTTTCAATAATGTCCTTATATTTATCTTTCTGAAATACTGTTAAATAATTTGCCTTTGCCTAGAGCTTTGTTCCTCCCAAATGATTTATGGGTTTCTCTGAGGTTCCTGGATTCCAGCAGTATATCAGACATAAGAAAATATGCTCCAGAAAAAGTGGATATGGACTTTGAAGCACAGGAATTCTTTTTATACAGAATATAAAAAGAGGAGGCCTATTTGTGTATTTGAGCTTTTATTAGACTCTTAAAAGTTACTAAAGGTGGTATTAATGGTATGTCTTTTCTGTATGCATAATTGCTAGCTATTAGAAAGTTAGGACTTTTTGGACTGATTTTTTTGCCTGCAAGTGCATGAAACTCTGATCTTTAGCAATACATTCAGTCTTCCATTGCAGTAATTACATTAGAATTACCTTTAATTGTCAAGAGCAAATTATTTTTTCTCTTTTTTTTCTTTTCTTTTTTTTCTTTTCTTCTTTTTATTTTCTCTTTTCTTTTCTTTTTTCTTTTCTTTTCTTTTCTTTTCTTTTCTTTTCTTTTCTTTTCTTTTCTTTTCTTTTTTCTTTTCTTTTCTTTTCTTTTCTTTTCTTTTCTTTTTTCTTTTCTTTTCTTTTCTTTTCTTTTCTTTTCTTTTCTTTTTTCTTTTCTTTTCTTTTCTTTTCTTTTTTTTTTATTTTTTCAAGTAAGTTGTCTGTCCTTGTGCTTGCTTTAAAGGATGACACTGTACTTTTTTGTACTGTAAAATTTTCTTTATGTGTTCGAAAAATAAATTTTCATTCATTCATAAATTTATTTGCCATTTAGAGCATTTCAGCAGTGCTTTAGCAGTGCTAAAAAATGCCTCTTTCTGTGTGGTTTGCTTATGTTATTAGCCCACTAACTGTTATTTATGAAAAAAACATTCTAGTCAAAGAAATACCTATTATTCCAAAGAGTAAATAGCCAGGGATTCAGTGCTTCACAGTTAGACTGAGACTCTCAATTCTAACTGTCAGTAAACATATTCTGCCTTCAGATGATCATGATTTACATAAGCACTCTCTGAGAAGAATTTATTTCTGGAAATGCAGTCTCACAAACACCCATAAAAACCCTCAGCATAATTTCTATATTGGATATTAGAAATAGATAAAATATTGCCATATGCATTCTAAAGAAAAGTCATCCTACCTTTTGTACTGTACAATATTATTGATTCATTAATGTTGCCTCAGGAATACTCTTTACCACAGTATGTATCATGTCTAATACTTGAATCCAATACTTGTTGTCATTCCATTCCTCAGCAAGATATTAAATAAAATGAATTGCCCTTGGCATAATGACAATGAAGATAAATGTCAAAACTGTTTCATCCAAGACTAAATGAAACGTATCTAAGCATGCAAGCTCAGTGTGTGCAACCTTTGTGGCATTAAATAATGTATTATCTAAAAATTTCAAACATCAGAATTGTAATTTTGCACAACTTTTGTCCAACACAAAATATGTTTCTATAAATAGACATCTATACCTAAGAAAAAAATTAAATATCATTTTAACAAAAACTTCCACTATGCAGCCTTGCTTGAGCTAAAAAAGTTTATTTTGGAAAATTATACTAAAAAAAAAACAAATGGAAAAAAACCATGAAGTTTTATTAACACTGAAACACAAAAAAACAGACAAAAATTTAAGTGGGTAAAGCTGGTCACACACATTCTTGGTATCCAAAAACTTCAGATTTCTCAGGAAAAATAAAACACTTTCAAAATATTTGTACCATCAAATTAGAAGAGCTTTCAGACACCAGAATAAATAGTAGTGTAAAAAAAAACATAATATTTAAATCTGTAATGGGTAAAATTTAAAACCTGATAATAATAACAACAAAAAGCCCCATAAGACATCCCCTGGTAAACTGATTGTTTCTGTGAAGATGAAGCAGTACATGAAAACCCAGCAGGAAGAACAGCAGGTGATGACTGTAATCTTTATCCTTCAGTGTCTGTGTAGTAAATACACTTTTATCAGATACATGAGTCCAGCAGGTAGAAGAACAGAATGTTACCTCTGCAATTCAAGCATTTGAAAATCCCTGCATTTTTCATATTTTTGCCTGCAGCCCTAATCCCTCTGTCCTTAGAGATGCCGTTAAATTGCATTTTCTGTTTCAATCAAAACTAAAATATCATCCCTCAAGGATTGTACTGATGCCCGTTTCCTATTAAAGGGGATCTGAAAAAATTTCAAAGACATATTTTAGCTTAGAAAGGTTAATATATAAATTATATATTCTGAGTAAATACATCTGCCCATGTCCCCGCTTTGTCAATATGATCCCCCCAAAAGAAAAATATACTGGTTGCTAGAGTAGGTTCTAAAAAGAAGACCTGTTAAATATTTTTGCAGGCAAGTATATATGGTAACCTAGAAATACTTGTTTGAATCTAAAAAAATATTAAAAGCTAGGAAATTATTATATTCTATTTATCTAGGTAAACTTTTTGTTCTAGTATCAGTGTGGCTTCTGATTACGGCAAATGTGAGAAAGCCAAAAAGTTTTTTTTTCCTATATGTGTTACAAGACTCCTGGTAAAAAGCAGTATATTTGTTACCTTTAAAGTTTATGCTCCATCCATGAATATCGTCCTAAATTGATAATTTTTTTTAAACATCACCATGTTTGGTCAAAACTCATCTCAGTGATGTGGAATAAAGGAAGATTAATCTTAAGTAGCTTTAGTTAAAGTTAAGTGTCTAATCTAAATCAGCTTCCCATCTGCTCATGCTTCATGCCAGTGGAACGATGTATACCCAGAAGATAATTCAATTTCTCACATAATAGATCTCAAATGATGAGAAAGAAATATTATTTTTTCTCAGTTCTTTTCCCACCTACACTTTACTGAGATCCTCATAGGAAAAAACAATCATAATTAGTTTTTAATTCAGGAGCTATCCAACAAGTAGCCAAATACACATTAATGACTCAATCTGCTGTTCACTAGGAGAAAACAATAGCGGTAAGGAGAGAAGATCTCATTTTAATGGAAGCAAATCCTTTAGCATTATACTGTCAACAGAAAGTAAAAATAAAGTGAGAATAAATCATCTTTATATCTGTAGCAGGACATACGTATTTTCACCCTGTTAAGTATCTAAATTAAATGGAAGTCCAGTCCCATGCAATTTAACTTTTTTCTGCCCTTTGCATTGATTTTGTCCACAGAGATAATAATCTACTTTCATATGCATATGGGTTAAGCAAAAATTAATTAAAAGCAAATTCAGATAACATATCAAAAGAATTTCTATGCTTGCCTGAATGATAGACTATTTCGGTCTCAAAGCCTCATTCAGCATAACAGCAATATTCAATGTTTGCAAATTTCAGGTTTTTTTAAATCTTTCTGCAGTAACTTTATCAGAACTTTTATACCCTTAAAAACTCTGACAACCAAGTATTTCCTGCTGAGTCATCCAGCTGTTTCGGGTGGCCTCTTCGACATTATTCATAGGTATCATAATGAGTAGGACACAGCTCTCTGAAAACCTGACTTGTACATCACAAGTGTAACACTCACATTTATTCTTGGGATCTCACTCAGCTTCTTTTCCTATGTTCCTTGCTCCCAGTGGAGCTAGTAATATTCACATTCCAAGCTTCATATCCCAGTCGACAACTTCTCTCCCATTATAGAAATGTTACCTAGGTCATACTCCTGCCTCTCTATTTGAAAACCAAGCATAAATCTCTCCTGTCAGCTTCCTGTGTGCATCAAGACCCTTAAAGATGAAGACTGTGAGACATATGGTATTCACTTTGTCCTCTTCAGCTCCACAGCGCTGCTGCTTTCAGCAGGCTGAACTGTTACCACAAGCTTGCTCCACAAGCCTGCTCCACAAGCCTGCTGAGGGAAGCTAAGTGGTACAGAAGAAGCAGAGATGTATGCTATGTGAAGAAAATTCCTGACTGAGGAAGGATCTGGTGTGAAACCAAGGAAGTGTCTGTGGAGATCCTCCAGGTCTAGGTACGAGAGGACACAACAGAGACAATCTGATGGAGATCTGTTACAGCTTGCCTGACTAAAATGACATCTCTGAAGCTGTCTACAGACAATTAAGAGGAATCCCTTGATTAGAGGCCTTGGTCCATTATGAAGGATTTTGACCACAATAATATGGATTTCTACTGAGCAAGTAGTACAAACCTTAAGCATCATGGAAAGGTCTTCAGGGCACTATGTATGAATTTCTAATGTGAACTTAGGGCCCAGCCAAGGAAATACTCTGTTTGACTAGATGCTCAATGAGGAAAAAAAGGGTTGTGAGTGGGACTGTAGATGTTAGCTTGGGTTGCAGTGACGAGGAGAAGATGAGATCAAGATCTGGAGAAAGGCAAAGAAGGTAAGACATGGACTTGGACTCCAGACTTCAGGACAGAAGATTTTGACTTATTTAGAATATTGCTGATTAATACGCTTAGAGCCTCCTACAAGGAGCAACCGGCATAGCTAGCTGACTTTTAAAGAAAACTTATTTGCAGCTCAGGAGAAAAGGACCCCTTCATGCAGACAGACCACAAATTTCTACCAAATTATGCATTTGAACCATTACACAGAGAACTTAAATGCTAGAAATAATACAGGAAATGAAAACAAGGACAGAAATCAAAAGAAGACTATAAAAGTATTGCTCATGCTGTTAAGGATAAAAAGGCCAAAATCTGATTGGAGCTAAAACTAGTTAGGGACATAAATGTAACAGGAAGAGTTCTTAGAAGTATGCTAATATCAGAAAGACACATGAACTGCTGCACGGGAGAACCAATTGACTGATAGATTATATGGAAAAGACTGAATTATTTAATGACATTTTCACCTCAGTCAAAGCCTACTTTTTGAATTCTGCACATATCTGTCTCATTTTGGAAGCAGGCTTACAAGAGACCAAGAAGCTTGGAGCAACTTAAAAATGTTGAACTTAAGTACAAGATGCCACATCAAATTGACCTCAATGTGTCAGAAGTGCTGACTGCAGTGAATGCAAGGCTACTATCACCATTACCATTATAAAAATCATGGTAATCAAGAAAAGTCCTCAACAACTGGAAAAAGGCAAATATTATGTTCATATTAAGACAGATGGGAGATCAAGGGAACACTTAAAAAAGCAGCCTCACCTTTTACACCAAGAAGTTTACAAATTAATTTGGAATTAATTTCTGAACACATATGGAAAACAAGGCAATCAGGAAAAATACACTGAGAGTTACCAGCAGCAAATCATGCTCTACCAGTCTAAGTGATTGCCATGATGAAACATGGGGTCAGGGACCTGGACTATGAAATAGAATGCAAACTTGACAAATTTTTGGATGATGTTAAGAAAAGTGTCTGACATAACGAACAACAAAAATTAATGTCAGCAGGATCTGAGGAAATTGATGGATTTTGCCTAGAGAAGACTGATTACATGTAGGAGGCAGAAGGGCCAAGCTCTGCACCTTGGGTGGAGTAGGTGTGGCTGCTGGAGAGTGACTGGATGAGCTGCAAGGACCCAGACTGAAAGGACTTGAGGGTGATAGTTGACCACAGGGCCAACAGTAAGCTCTTGCCCTGAGCTGGATGAACTGTGCAGAACCTGCAGCAGAGGCTACAAGGGACCTAAAGAACACGACTAAAGAACATGGGGAGTTGAGTGAGATGAGCTGTTTTTAGTCTGGCACAGTGAAAGCTAAGGGCCATATTTGAAGAAGCAGAGATAAACACCTTGAAGAAGTAGCAAACAATATAAAAAGGATTATAGAAGGGACAGCGGCCTTGAAGAACAAAATTAAGATCAAGTTGTGTGTATGGAAAAATAATTTCATGACAAAATACCAGGATCTATACAAAGTGTAGCTGCATCATCAGAGAAGGTTATAGAGTCAAAGCTTTGGTTGATCACCTCCAAAGCAAAACCAGAACACTATTTAACCAGAAAGATGTCCTAACCAGAACTTTCAGCATTGCTTAGCTTCATCTACCCTAACTGCAAAAGTCTGAAAGTAAAATGATGATATGTATTTTTCCATTTCTTAATTAATATTCTGCAGGCATCAGTTCCAGGAATTAAACGTTTATTGTGACCTCTCCTTTTTCATGTCACAATTTAGATCTTTTAGTTTTATCTTATAATGCATTTTCAGTTCATTTGTGACTGCATCTTTCCAAAACAAATTTGAATTTCTTTACCTTTTTGGTTTTATTTTTTAAAAGATCTCCCTTTTGTCACTCTACATTTTATCGTTTGTTTACTGTCTTCGCATAAAATTAAAAAATGAAGAAATTTAAAATCCTAATTAAAGACTTGTTTAAGTGTGACGTAGGATCCTCTGCAATGTCAGAAAAGTAATAATTTTGCAAAGTAAAAAAAGATAGTTATATAGAGATTTCATTCAGTTAAATTCATTCCACTCAAAACAACATATGGTTAGTTGAATTAGAACAAAGCCATAACTAGGCAGATAAAAATATTTCAATATATTATAAATTAATTTATAAAACTGTTTCAACAGCCTATAGTAAAGACAGTGTCTTTAGTTAGCTTTTGCACACACATACCACACATTTATTTTAACGTAAGATAAAATCAGTACAGATTACTGAATTAAAATAAGCCTGTTAACACAAGACCATCCTGCAATATCTCCTTCTCAGCAAAAAGAAGAGGGCACATGATCAACAGAAATGAATTCCCAGCAGATTAATTAAGTTAGTTTCATAATGTCACAGTGACAACTGGTTTGAAAACAGAGGAATGAGCTAAGCAGAAGTCTCTTTTAGCAAAGCAAAACCAGAGAACATTATAGAGAAACTGGAGAAAAAGCAAGTATTTGTTCTAAAAATTGATAGATGCAAAACAAGTTTAAAACCAAATGTATTGTCCTATTTAATCAATAGTATCATAACTGTAACAGTGATACAACAGTAACAAATATCTTGCTATCTGAATTATAATAATTAGAAATGTACTCATTTTTGCAGATACAACAACTTAAAAACATTTTTCTCAAGGAACAGGATCTTATTGTACAATTATTTTTCCACAACGATTTATTGCTGTTCCAATATCTGTTTAAATGGAAACAAATAATAAGCTAAATCAAATAAATTCCATAGCATTCCACATTGGATATAGATCTTGGTTAAGTTATAATCTTAGATGGTCTAGCAATTTAATTTTCAAGTTTGAAATCCTATTGACTGGGTCTTCTAGTAATACATTATAGGTATTAATCTCTCTAACAAAATCAAGTGTCAAAGTCTCCACTATAAATAAAGGGTTTGTCATATGCCCAATTGCTATCAGTTTCGTGGAAGTGTGTAAAAACTCTCCAGCTATTCAAATGTAGGTAATTCAAAGGGAGTTTGTCTGATCATCATGGGGCTCAGATTCTCAAATTCAAAGCTTTTCATTCTGATTATCCAGGTGGTTTCCATTCACAACGTGCAATGCGACTGTATTTATTGGTAAAGGATATTTATTTTAGTGATAAAGTTAAGGAAACAAATAAACAGATACATATGTTAATTTTAAAGAAATACGTAATCAGCACTAATCAAAGACTGCAGGTTTTTTTAATTTGGGATTTTCTTTTTACTTCCTGAAACATGAATCTCTTGCTTGACATTAGTCTTCTTAATAACAACACATGCCTATCTAAATCTCAGTAGATAAAACTCAATGTAACACATAACTGAAAAGGTGAATTTTTAATAATGACATAACTTCCAGAACATCATTCCTTACCTGTCTTAAAGATTTTTTTTGTGCTCTCCACAGGAAAACTCTTGGCTGGTTTTGCTAACTTGTTTGTACCTCTACAAAATACACAGTACACACTGCAAAAGCAGAATTTTCTGCCCCCTGGTTTATGTAAATGGCATATGTGAACCACAAAAGAAGCTGTCAGTGATCCAGAACACACATGTAGAAATTAATCTTCATTATACTCACCCTGATACCAGTGGGTCTTCACTGAGGCAAAATCAGGATCACTTCATTTACCAACTCTTAATTACTACTTTTCCTTTTCTTCTCACAGTCCCCATAAATTTCCCATAAACTTTCAGCATGTGCAATATGTTTTGAGCGAAAGAGTTCCACAGCTTCCCTCCACGTTGCTTAAACAAACACTTTTGTGTTATTTTTGAGCTTCCCAGTGGCTAGATTTGTTTGATGTCCCCTGCTACTGCACACTTGATGTCATTCATGATCTTGTCACTCTACTTCTCTTTCACACCTCTGTTGAGCAGAATAATTGTTGCCTGCTGTCACTTCACAGATAGAATTTAATTGTACCATTTTATTTTTCTACTTTTTCATTCATTCATTTTCTGAAGCTTTTTCAGTTTGATCACATTTTTGTTTGTTTGTTTTCCAGTCAAGGAACTGGGCAAGTATTTAAAAAGTTAAATATCGTACTAGGCTACTGCACATCTATTGATTGATAGAATGATGTATTTAATGTTCACTTATTTTCTCTGCTGCTTTCCTAATAATTGTTAACTTGCATTTTTTTCTGACCTCCTAAGCACAAGACCAACATTTTCATAGAAACATTTAGCTGCTAAATATAAAGCTAAGTGAAAAATGTAAAATATAAAATTTTCATATCAGTTAACATTTATCTTCATTTAATTTTTAATTTTAATAACCAGTCATCCAAGCAACTCCTATTTAACACCTTTAATAACTTAGTATGATCACCAAACTCACCAAATAATTATACACTACTTTTCCAGCATATTCACATGTTCAAATATATTTTGAGACATATGGATCATAGAATATGTCCCCTGGAACTTCACTCTTGGTCTCTATTGCCTGTGAAAACTGCCACAAAAATCACTATTTTGTCCAATATTTTACATCTTCTTATGAATGCAGGAACTTTCCTCTTAGCCAGCTGCAGTTTCCTCTGTGTTTTCTCTTAGCCATCTGGGCGATTTCCTGGGTGTTGGTAACATTGACACCATTAGATGAGTTCTAGCTCTTTTTTATAAAAATATGATCATAGCTTGAATCCTTTTGCCCCGTACTGATTTAATAGATCATACTCTTTCAATCTAAAACTGGCAACAGAGTTGCAACCTCACATCTCAAAAGCTTTCAGAAGAGCTTTAAACAATGAATTTTATACCACAGGTACCATTTGGCTACTTCATCCCTGAGTGTCTTTAAAAATCTTAGGTGTATACCCCTTCATTTTGTTTTGTACCACCTCAAACTGACAAACTATGACTTCATGCGAGCTCCCCCACAGAAAGATTTACGTGTGAGAATCTACAAAAGTCCTTTCATAGCACGAGCAGAATAAAAATGTTATGACAATTTTGTTCCTACAGCTTCTAAGTGCTTCTGTTTTCCTTGATTATCTTTCAGCATTACAGACAGTCTCTCAGACCTCCCTCTGCTTTGTTGTAGAAACAGAATTTCTTAATTCTTGTTTCTTTCAACTGATTTAGTAAAGAAATCTTTTAATATCTTAGAATTGTTTTGATTAATGTTGGTCTGGGTTTGTTGTTTGGCTTGTTGTTTTTTTTTCTTTAATTTATTTTTAGTCTTACACTTATTCCTTACATTTTCTTTAAACCCCTTCAGCTCTCTGAAGGATGTCTTTCCCTCTGTAGCCTCTGATACCCTGCTGATTCGCCATGCAGTATCCCTTTTACCCTTTCTCAAGCCTTTCTACCTAAGCAGAATGTATTTGGTCTCTGCCTTCAATAATACCTTGAATAGTCTCTGTGCCATCTGCCATAACCCTCTTAGTATTCATTCCAGATTTTCCCGTACAGGAGTCCTTGTTTATAATTGTCTTTTCTGAAGTTCAGCCCAGCTGTGGGGAGATTTCATGGCTTCCTGGCAGCTCTGCAAAGATATTGAATCTAGAGAGAGAAGTAATTTGAACAACATCCACTTGGCTTTGGCTTCGTCTCTCATGGCATCCTCAACAGTCCAGACCATGAAAATCATTGATTTAGTCTCAGCAGTCCTCTAAGATTCCTTTTAAGATCCAGTCTCAGTGACAGCCTCCTCCCTTGCGGGGGGCTCCAGGGCAGAGTGAGGCTGTCCTTCCTCCATCCCTCCTCAGACAACAGCCTACCACTGCCTGGTGGTCAGGTTTTACTAATAGCATCACTGCCTTGCTGTGTACCCAGCACATCGCTGATCAGAGAAAAAAAATCTGTCCCTTGGGGATATTCACATGTGACACTTGGGGCAACTGTCAGGAGAGGGATACTTTTAAAACACCCTGGTGATCACCAGATTTTTGTAATCTTTTTCTTCCACTCCGCAAAAGAGCTATTTTAACATATCCCAATTTTTCTCATGAACAACGGTGATCCTTGTCTTTTAAAAAATTCAACTACTGAAATTATGTCATGTAGACATGTCCAGAACTGTCAGCATTTTGTTTCGCACACCTCACCCTTTAAAGCCGATTGGCTGCTTCAGGTGGCTTTTCAGATGCCAGCTAATGAAACAATGTACTATTACACTAGAACTATTTCTGCGGGCATTTCTTATATGCATGACAGGCACATAAACCTATAAAATGACCCAGCAGTCGCTGTAAAGCCATCTTAGTTGAAAAAATTCTGCTGGTCTTCTCAGTATGCTTGGATGAACATAATGGAAATAAAACAGTTTCTATGGTGTTCAATGAGACAATCTAATTGTCTCCTCTGGTTTTAAACTATAAAAAAGCATTTCAGTGCTAATTATTTCCCAACATTTTCTGAAATTGTGTGTTGAAATGCTGTGTCGTGGGAGTATCTGCACAATACAGAGACATCATTGCAATTTATATCCAATACTGAAAACTTATCTAAAGATTTAATTTAAATCTATGAAAATCAAGCAGTTTGGATTTCTCTCAACGACACTGGCAGTAAAATAAGACATGATACTTGACATTGTATGAGTGTGCACACACACCAAAATTTACTTTCCAGCAAGAAGTCCCAGTTAAGCAGAGGTGCAAATATAACAGCATATGATGAATGAGACCTGTGGTTTGCAGTGTTATCTTCCAACTACATTTATCACTTAAATAGGTCTTCATGTTGGTATACGTTAATAATTTTTGCATTGCACACATTATATAAAACCACTCCTGGGACCAAGTCATTATTTTTCATATCTCATGTATTTTTTGAAGAAAACTGTGCATTGTTTCAGGTGGGTTTTGTGCAACAAAAATTTTACACACAAGCTGATCTAGAACTCAGCACAGCAGAAAAGTATTTGCAAGTAGTAACAAATTATTCCACTGGATTTTTATTGGGCTATTTTCAAATACAGATGAATGCATTTTGCTCACAAAAATAAGAGCTTTTGCAAGTGTTATTATTAGGCAATGATGGAAGTTTTCAAATTATCATTCTGAAATTTTCTTATTGTTTCAAGAATGTTGTCCCCTTCTTAAACAACTGAGTACTTGTCTCAAAGAACAAGCTCTCCAATTTTAAAATATAAATTATGCAGAAAGGGAGGAAAACCAAGCCCATGCCAGTTGTGTGTCCAAATAATGTATTCTAATGACACAGAAATGACATCACAGTAAGAACACTATAAGCCAAAAGCTAAATTGTGTGTGAACAAAACACAGCCATCCTTCTTTAACAAACACAAAGGTTTCATTTATCCATTGCACCAAAAGAAATTGACCACTAACTTTCATAAGAAGAGTCAAATCATAAGATCATCCCAATTTTTGCCAAACGAGGGAGCCCAACATAAACTTACTTAGTTTTCCAATTTCCTGACAAACTTCAAAAGCTGTTTATGGCTTCAGAGTCACAAGCAAAGACAGAGCTCAGGTCTTTCACCAAAAAATACAGTAACATGAGCATCTTTTGCAGTAACAGGACTTGTGGCACTTACTTCAGCAGAGCTGGCATTTCATTCATGAGCAGGTAAGGGTGCCATGCGTGCACACACACACAAACATACACGCATAACACTTGTTAGCACATTAGAGCAGAGCAACACATTTTTAAGGTATCTGCCCTTCACAAAGTTAACCCACAGACCTTTTAAAACTAGTTTTTGTTGTTAAAAGGTACTTTTTCTGTTGGTGAGCACTTTAATGCTTCCATAAAGCAATGAACTGAAAGAAAAGCCTATTCAGCTTTATAAATCAGATACATATAACTGGATTTAAGAGGAATGATTTAAGTGAACTGGGAACCAAATGCACTACTTTTCTCTTCAAATTACACACAGGCTAATGGACTAAGAAAAAAAAGGAAAAAAAATTTATTCTAAACAGCTCTAGCATTGAAATGTTCAATAACTCTACAACAAAACACTGCATTAGATGGATAAAAATGACTGTTCGTAACTCCAAACTGTAGATTGTTCTAAGAAACAATCTTTTATTCTGTAGCTTTTCAAATTATGAGCAAATAGTATCAAATTCACGGTCTTGTCAGTATGCCAAAACAAACAAAACACCAAAAATAAACCTTAGCACACACACACCCCCCAGAAAATCACAACCCCCCAGATGACTAAACCAGTTTTTGAGTAAAATGAGACAGCTGGCAGAAGGTCTCTGTATAATTTGGGAAACCACCATTATTTGACTACATTCATTTCATTCTTAAACATCCAAATTTTCACTTACTAAAACTCACTGATAATAAAAACCCTATCCCATTATATATTTAATTTCTTCCTGTGGATATTAAAATAAACTATGTTCTGAAATTAAGAGTTAAAATACCTCCTTTTGTTTTCCATACATATTTGCCTATATAAATATACTTCATCATTTTACAAATTACAGTATTTATATTAAAGCTTTCATTCAGCAAATCATTACAGCTTAACAAGAACAACAATCCCTGTGTTTTGGTTCTGTCTTTAAATCACTTTTGGAGATACTGAAAACCAGCCAAAATGAGTGACGGCAAATAATACAAACAACACATTTATTTAGAAAAATAAACTGAAAATGTTGCTTGTCTGTTAGATTTCTCCATGAAATATAGACAAATGGCTAGAAAAATTTTATGTCAAGTACATATTACAAATGACTTCTTTAGCAGTAACTGGGACTAAATGTCAATGTTCAATAGGAATATTTTTTGATGTATAATTCAACAGACTAAATTTCTCGGCTGCTAATATGATTAAAAAAAAGGATGCTATTAAAAAAGATTATATCCCCTTTTTTAAATACACCTTATCATGTTGCTGCTTTTTCATATATATACATATGTATATATGTATGTATATGCATGTATTTATTTCATCCTAAGAAAGGACCATAGTCCTTTCTGTGAAGAGATCCCCATAGTGAAAGAGAGCATAAATGTCTTTCTTCAGTTCTAACTTTTTAATTCCTTTTGGAGCCCTGGCAAAGTATAGCTTGTTGTGGTCTAAAATCTCCTGGGGCCATCTGTGCAAATGGTGGCACACATCATTACCCTGAATGGAAGCGACAGTGCAAATAATAGAAGTGCATCAAGATGCAATCTCTAAGAGCAGAACTTCCTCAAAGTTGGGTGGAGGACAGGAGACAGCATCCTTTTAAGTGACTGAACTTATGCCCTGTTCCTGTATGGCTTTGAATATGTACAAGGGATGACAAAGGCCTTCTTCTCCACACACAGTAACATTCCTCTGTTACAATAAATGTATCCATTTTCTGAAATTACACAAGTGCTTCGTTTCTCCTTTTGGCTACATATTGAAATATTTGTTGATGCTGGCTGTACCCATAAAAAACTTCTTGTCTGGTACTCTGGTTGCTCAGCACAGAACTCAGGTGTCAGGCTTGGAGACAGCAGTTTCTGCAACGGGGCAAGACACTGAGTTCTCTTATCCTTCTTTCCCACTAAATGGAATTTAAGGCTGTGGCTTTTGCCAGGACTCAGCTCGTAGCTGTCAGATCTGAGAAAGATGATTCAATGCAGATTACACTAGTGATCAGTTGTGCTCTGACTTCAAGGGCTTTTCCATTCTCCACTAAAGGTCAGGTTTCCTGGTTACTTCTCAGATCTGGCCTGCAAGAAGTTACAATGATGAATCTGATATGCAAATTAATTGACGTGCCTCCAAATATAGATACTCCTTCAAGCCTGAAGGTGCTGTTAAAAAGAAAAGAAGGGCAAAGTTATAAAAAATATTACTTTAAATAGACAAGTTAATAAACAAAACATAATTCTGAACTATCATTCCATTTTTCATGTAAGCAGGAGTTAAAAAAATAATGGTATTTTGAAACTTCATCTTTTATAGTTGCACCTGATTATGCATACAAGCCTTGGTTTTCTGAGTAAATGGGTTTAACTTCGATGGTGTCTTTGAAATGACATTATTTACATCCCCTGTGAAATCTGGACTCTAATATTTGTTCATAAATTAAATAGAAAGTGAACTCAGCAGAAGTTCCCCATCTGACAAATAAGTTTTATAGTCACTAAAATATTATATAAAATTACAATTTGAGTCTGTCACATTCTTTTTTGTGAAACTATTTTCTTTGTATAAAACACTAATAATGCTGCAATCTAATGCTGAAGTTCACTGACCTACTGACTTTTCCTAGCATTATTTATTAGGCAAGATAAAGCAATATCAAAAAAAGAGATCTTAGAATACTTACCTGTTGGTAGCTAGGACACTAATTTGTATTAAAGGATTAAATTCACACATCCTGAGGAAAAGAATAACAACTTCCTCGTGCAGTTTTGGTGATTTAAACCCGGAGGTAAAACTTCAGTGAGGAGGAAGATCTCTTCTTTGCCATTAGTTTTGCGAATCTAGCCCCTCATATACATTTCCTCTCATTTCTCACTTGAATGATTTAAGTTGATAAAGATTGTCAAGGGGTAGGATGGAATTTCACTGTCAGACAAAAAAAAAAAACGGAATCTGAATTTGGTGTCATGTAAACCCTTTTAGGTTCTTTCCCCCAGCATTAAAAGAAAAAATATTTAGGGAAGCTTATTTAGCACTCAGAACTGTTAGAGTGGCCCAGCGTTGCCCAACAGTCTAGCAAACATAATAAATTTTTGATACCATTGGCTTACCAGGAAGTTGTTTTCCTAGCCAACTATTCAAGGTTTGACTCACATTGTTAATGAAAAAGAGTGTTCTAAACATCTGTTAGCAGCTTACTTTTAAACTGAAGACAGTCTTCATATCACTAAAAACACACAACACTTCCTCAGCTGTCACAGTTTCAAGCTTCAATTACATTTGGGCTAATGATTCCTGTATGTTATTACCTCAAAAAATCACCAAAAAGAGATAGTATTACCCTTGAATGCAGCTTACTTCTCAGGAACAAGATGAATATGGCACAACTAACACATATTTAAAACAATGATAATAATACTCACAAAAGAAATAATGTGAGTAGTATTTGTTGTCAGAAAACAGTTGTTCCTCAAACACAGATTCTGAATACAGTAAAATACAATGCTGAGCACTGTAGACATGAAGAAAAAAAATGATTTTTTTTATTTTCTTCTGGGTTGCAATTCATAAACCTAGACAATATAATGTGTTGTAGTTTAATCCCAGTCAGCAACTAAGTAACATGCAGTTGCTCAATCACTCCCCACCACACAGTGGGCTGGGGAGGACAACTGGGGAAAAACGGGTAAAATAGAATAAAACTAAAATATTCTAACAATAATGATAACAAAAACAACTGTAACAAAAGTGAGACTACAACAAAACAAAAAAAAAGATAAATAAACCCCAAGAAAAACAAGCGATCCGCAATTTAATATTGGTCACCACCCGCTGGCTGACATCCAGCCTAACCTCAAGCTCTATGAGCAGCTCCCACCCAACTCCCCCCTGCATACTGGACACGAGTTTAGGGTATGGAATACCCCTTCAGCCAGTTTGGGCTATCTCTCCTCCTTCTGCTCCCTCATGGCTTCTTATGCACTTCCTCACTGGCAAATCAAAGGAAGCTGAAAAGTCCTCGATTTAGGGTACGCACTCCTAGCAGCAGCTGAAACACCAGGGTGTTAATCAACATTATTCCCACTCTAAACTCAAACACTACTAAGAAGAAAATTAACTCTATCCCAACCAAACCCAGGATGACTGCAAAACCAGGAAGTGGTTATATTTTATAGAGTACACATTTATAAATTATATATACTAAAAAGTATACACTAATTTCTCCATAATCCCTCTCATTGAGTTGTCAACCCACACAACTCAATTCATTCCAAGTCATACAACCATGTGACATCCACCCTCATTTCATCAACATTCTACCAAGGAATAAAAGACTTTCTTTTTTTCTTTATAGAAAATAAAGAAACCTTTTAAATTGCGCTAGAGAGTAAAACTACGAAAATATTTTGCACCTTTCCACATTAATAAAGAATATGTTCAAATTAAAAATTATCATTAAACTTGCTCAGTGGAAAATTCATTAGATAGCAACGCCTGCATTAAAAAAACAGCTGCTCCTCTTGCTACCTTCCACAAAAATCCATAATTGCAAACTATTATTGTACACATGAAGAAGTGAGCAGCCAGAGAAAAAAGGCCAGTCACTGAAAAAAAAAGTGCCTACTAATTACAGATTCCTATCCTGAACTGCTGAACTGTCCAGTTTTGAATCCTATACTCTGTACTGTTTTTGACAGCAAGGCTGTACATTCAGTTCTATATATTTAATTCATCATTACAAAATAATTTCGGCTCACCATAATAACCTCATAGTAAAAAAACCCTGACCTTATTAAAGTCATTATTAGGGAGCTGGGGCTTAAGACAATTCACAGGACACAATCTTTTTCACTCATGTCCGTTCTCCTTTTCTTTACTTGGGCAGCATCCCCATGTCATTCTCTTCCTTCTAGAGCATCAATATTTAGTCCCGAAAGCCAGACAATCAAAGAAACCAATGTTGCTGTTCTCCCCGTTCAAAACTAGATAACTATCTTCCGTAAAGAAAATAAATTTTATTTCTCTGCATGTATTACTTGAAAACAATCTCTGACCTTCTGCTTTGTTCTATTTGTCACAGTCTTCTTAAAAAACTAAAAGTGATTCTACTTCCATCTACAAAGACACCCTAATTCTCATCATGGCCATGACCATATTGTCTCTGGAAAAATTGCTATGCTGAACCCTGTGGATGGAACATGTCAAGGGACAAGGCTATTAAGGGAAGCCTCCTTTCAGTCTCAGACCCATGAAATGGCTACCCCATTCCCAGACACAGAGAAACCACTGCATTTATTGGTCTTTAAATAAAGACCAATAAATGCAGTGGCATGATTGGAAGACACCAAGAAAATTATAGAGAAGACATCATCAACTTTGAAGTGATATGTGCAGTGATGATGCCAATGATCACAGAAAGGAATACTTTTAGTGAAGGTTTCTATGCTGGGCTTTGTGCTTTTTTATCAAGAAAAAAGGAGAAGACAACTAGGAAATGTACTTCACGTTCAGTTGAGAAAGCGAGATTTACTGGATTTATACTAAACCATGTAATTTCCGCATCATTTTAAGTCTGGTAAAGCACCTGAAAGACTAGCCTGAAAACAAGGTTCATTATTTGGGTTATTTTTGTCCAGACACTATGATTTAGACATATGTTATTACCTGTCTTAAGTACGCTGCAAATCAGGGCACATGCCAAGCTACTAGTTGTACTAACATATTTAGGAATACAACAGAAGTTCTGATAGAAAAAAAAATTACAAAAAATCACATAGTAATAAGTCTTCCTAAACATAGTGCAGATATCTTCTAGATGTTTAAATACAAATGGCATCTGTTAAATTTCTGTTGTATAAATTACTTTTTCCTGAAAGATACGGAAATATTTAGATTCAGACAAACTATTTTACTTATCTTAAGCTTCTTACTCTTTTAGGTAAGATTAACTGCTATGCTAATACCCTCAATAGAAGAATTACTAAAAGCAAAGTGAATGCTTCTCTAAAGTTTTGGGGATTTTTGCTAGTTTCTATTGTCCAAGAAATCCCCATCATGATCCCTGTTGAGTCATCTTTTTCTGTAAAAACTAAAACACCCAAATCTAAACAACACAGGATGTTAACAAATCCAACACCACACTTTTTTTTGGTAATTATTCCTACTTTTTTCATCAGAAGCTTCAGAAAACATATTTATGTGTGACTGCCATCCTACTGTCTCAATCTATAAATAATTTATCAATGAGCAAGAAATCTCTGTTGCTTATTGGAAGTTTGCTTAGGAGGAGATTGAAAGTGGCATGAAAAAATGAAAATATTTACACATTACAAATAAAATGTACACATTTCCCTTTTCTTCTTTACACACTACAACTCATTTATGCATTGACAATGTGTATTAGGTTCTACAATGGTATTCTTGTGATCTTACTACCCTCTCCTAGAAACATTTCCTTAAAGAGATTATAGTTCTGTGTCGTGCCAGTTTTGCTATCTCCAGAGCTTTCCTTATACATAGCTCTATAAAGATAATCCTGAGTAGAAACCTGTAAATTCTGTCAGAAAGTATATGGTGAAAGTATTTATTAAATATGGTTATCCAACTGAACTCAAACTGTTTAAGTAGTGTATTTGCAGATGTTTACTATATTTGTCTCCTTGCACAACAAAATGAAGACCACCAGAACACTGACATTGAGAGCTACTGTAATTTTTTTATAGCAATAAGCAATCAATGTCAGAGGCAAACTACTTATCAATATATGAAACTCATAAAATCTCCTGCTTGTTACTTATGAACTACTGGCCAAATTAATGTGGTGGCTGTCCCAGTCAAGTCCCAAACAGTTTAGATTTGAGAGAAGTAATATGTAGGACCTACAATATGCAATCAAGCCTTTTCTTTTTTTTTTTTCTTTTTATTCCACTGGTTTTCAATATAGCTGATATCTAAGCAAACAAAGTAACCAGGTGACAGGTACAAGGTATCTTGAGATCATAGAAGCCAGTAACTCACATTAGGAGTTGCCACGATGAATGCAAAAAATGACAAAACTCCAACTAAAAAAATGCTAATAGGGAAAAGAATGGCACTGGAAAAAGACCTAATGATGTATCCTGGGAAAACGTGGCAGTCTTGTTCACTGGTCAGAAGCACGTCACCTTTTAAAAGAAGTATACATTAATTTTAAGTAGAATAGTATGTACAGGATGCACAGAAACATATTTAAATTAGCATTTTTAGAATTCTGCAGACATACTTTTGGCAGTGACAATACATTTCTGTTTACCATTTTCAAATTTCAGAAACATCTTTATCAGTAATTTTTCTTTATATGACTTTTCATGTAAAGAATATACTTTTCATTTGCCTTTCAGTCCCTGATGTGTTGGAAAGCTTTTTTGGCGGTATCATAATGTATATTTTAAGACAGAATTGGTTATGCCAAGTGTGAATACAGTCCTGGGAAGCTTATTTATTTACTCATGACTTTTTGGATATGCTATGATACATCTTTCATGAGAAAAGTACTCACGAATATTTCCGGGAGGGTGGTTTTGATTCATTTTGTCTCTCAGACACATGTTTACCAGCTCCCAGAAAATTATTTTTCTCAAAAAATCATCTTGAGCTTAGCTAACATGCATAAAAAAGCAAGAAAGTATCAAGATGAAATCATCTTTTTCTTTGTACAAGAGTATAAAATTTGATGTATGCATTTCATTTCAAATTAAGAAATTATAATTTGTCCTAGTATTTATTTGCAGACAGTAATTATTTGCAGGCTTCTGATGTAGATTTGGTTAAAAAGGAAGTCTAAATATACATAAATGCTTGCTTATCAATTGTTGTACTAAAATACATATGTCAATACGTAAACATAAACATTTATATGTATATTTATGAATTATTTATGTGTCTTATGTATGCGTATACAAATATTGTACATACAGACATGCTAATTTTCTCTTTCTTCTACTCCTTTGGGCTAGATGCAGGATAAATTTTGGACAATATCCAGAAGGCTTCAGCTGTTAGACTGTAGTTTGCAAGGTCACATCCACAGCCATGGCTCAAGTGGCCACTATAGATGTGCCAGCAGCAGCAACTCATGTGAGAATTACACTGGGTGGGTCTCTTTACACAGAAGCACTCATACTTCAGCTTAGTTTCATTCCTAGGAGATACATCCTAATGATACTATGGAAATTACCATGAACTGATGAAGACTTTAATGTCTGGGAGTGGTTCTTCAACAGGAGATATCAATTGTTTAGCTGAAAGTTCATTTAATACGGAAAGTACTTGAGCATTGCTTCATGAGGGGTTATGAAATAATTTGTACTATGTGCTCAGGAGACAACAATCAAACCATAAAGCCAGTCTTGCATATTTTCTGTAAAAGAAAATTTGGCTATATTTCTGTTTTGGTTGCAGATTTTTTTTGAGATCCAAGCAATAATTTTAATCAACATGTCACAAGCTAGCATTTTATTTCACTCTGTCCTTTTCAGGCTCTACAGATTTCTGCTTATTTCCAGGAGTAAATACTTTGAAATATTCAACCTACAAGCCAAAACACTAAAAAAAAATAGAGTTTTGATGCTTGTTGAGGTTCAGCTATACTTGTGAAACAAATAAACCCTACATTGCTAGTGGTGAACAACAACTTGTTTCTTCAGCATCCTTCCCTGGCTATGGAGGGATGCAGATGAATCTCTACATAAACCTGAGGCCTACAGCTGCTCTCCCAAATCAAGGCTCTGTATCTGAGATTCTCCACGGGAATCTCCTATGGTCCAGGGAACCCACATACTCATTCTTACTGCATTTTTTTTAATACAAGAGCTAGCTAATACATGATACTATTTTCATCTTTCTGCCCTTATTTTTGCCTGCCTTTTCAAGCTGAGTCCAATTGAATTTCCTTCATTGGTTTGAATGCATATCTGTGTCAACTAGAGGTAGAACAAAGATTAGTAAAAGAAAGAGATGCAACATTTTATTTCTAATGATTAGTTAAATATAGCTAGTAAAACACATGGGAAGTTGGTTACAAAGTTTGTCTACGTAGCTTAACATGGGCAGCATCAGAGTAAGTAAATACTGAAACAAAAAATATCAAGGATGAAGCAGGTTTGCATTTGAAATTACTGCCAAAGTATGTCACATCCAGCATCTAGTGCAAGGAAGCTCCTTATCAATGATGAACCTATTACCTCTTTAATTAATCTGAGGACCTTGCCATCACTGCCTTCCAGTTCTTGGCAGAAAGTAAAAAGATGGAAGGTCTGACATGTAAGAAAAGATGCCCCATACCCCATGTAAATCAGTATTTTTTTCTGTAAAAATTCAGATTTCATGTGGCATACTTGTGAAAGAGTCAGAAGTTCCTGGAGCTGACTATATGAAACAAACTAACTATATGTATATGCAACTAAATAACAGGGTGATAATAAAAATCCCTGTGAACTCAATGAATAAAAATAAATTACTTTGGTATACCGCATAATCTACCTGACAAAGGAAAAAACCTTTTATCAGTCAGTGAAAGGGACATTAAAATCAATACAACTGAAAGTTCACAGAGAATAGTTAAATGGTTTAAAAGACTTGCATCTGCTATCATTCAAAATTTCTTATGTTTCAATTTTTAGAGTTCAGAGGTTTTTGTATAATTACCTGTCTTAAAGTGACCTGTAAATGGTTTGAAAATCATTCTCATCTTCCAGCTGACAGGTGACCTTTTCTCATTGAACCTGAAGCTAGGAAGAATAGATGATAAGTGAGCTGGCAGCCCTCCACCTCCCTATTTTTCAAAAAAAAAAAGAAATAAACCCAAAACCTATATGGGTGAAAAGAGACATGTAGGACACAATGTAACTATCAATATTTCTTTTTTTTTTTTTATTCTTGACATTTAGTGATCTTTCATCTATTTCAAATTACTCAAGCAATCCATCAGCCTTGTAGGATTAGGCTCACTTTGCAAGCCAAAAGGACCTAAAAGACATCAGAAAAAGCCATAAATTCTTTGATGCACTTTTTCTGCAGTTTGCCTGTTGAGGGATGAAATACTTTGTGAGTCTAGCTAACCACTTGCTGTTCATTACCATGTGCTTTACAGGATTTATTTTTTCTTTTATCATTTGGCACAAATATTTTGCCACGCAAGAAAAAGTATTAATTTCACTTACAGTAGATATATATGGAGATTACTGAAACTACATTATCCTGTTCTCCCTAAACATGCCAATGTGACTAAAGGCACAGAATGATTCATTATTATTACTATTCATTATTATTCTGGTTAGTCAAAATACTCAAATTCAATTCTTTTCTTTAAAAGGGGTTTCTGTGATGTTGCTGGACACTGGGATGTTCTGTGTTTCTAGGAATTTTTAGCTACTAGAAATTATTGAGTAGCTCACAACTGAATCTTGGGCAGAAATCTATAAAAGCAGTAGATGTACTGAGGCCCATGGATAGAGGTTACTACAAGTCCTCATGCTTCAACAGCCTATTGGAAGACTTCCCACTCACCCAAACACAGCCCTTTTCCAGCACAAGGCAGGAGAGAAAGGGTTCCATCAACCGCTTGAGCCTTTCTGCATTGTGAAATAAAAATACTAAAGCTTCTACACATTCATTTACCAAGACTTAATGAGTTACTTTCTTGAGCTCCCAAGGAGATCATGGTATCAGGAAGAAACTGAATATAAACCACAACAGGGACTAAATATATCTTTAGATTGGAAGATGAAAAAAGATCAGGATATTATTTGGTTTCTTCATACGCGTTGTGCTTTCAGCAACAAATATGCATGAAAGAGATCAACCTGGCGAGACATTTACACTGAACACATTTGAAAGTCTTATGGAAAACCCTATGTATTTTCCAGGAACATTAACTTTGGAAAGAGCTCTAATTTTTGATTACTTTACTAGCATGTACATGCTTTCAGGATTATAAAAATAAATACAGGAATTTATAAATTTTGCGAATATACAATGATTCAATGCACACTTTCTTTCAGGGGTCAACTTTTGTTTCAACAGGTCTTGCATATACCTGCACATAAAACAAGAGATGATCCTGTGCATCCTCTCTTAAAATCTACTTGCTTTTTATCCATCACTGAAACACAACAAAACATATAGAAACCAACATCAAAAAGGCAGAATTAGCAGTTTATCAGCAATACCAGTACTTATAGTCTTCTTAGGCATTCAGAATTATGCCTTTTAATTTATTTTGAGCAATCCCAGATATGAGCTTCCAGAACTCTGCTATGTAGGTGTGACGTAACATTGTTATACATGTTACACACCATGTGACAGGAGCAAAAGGGGAAGGAAAGACTGCTGAATCCATAATTTTGATAATTCCCTCTGTTCCAGTCATAATGCACTCTGTTTTGTTTTGGTGGTGTGTTTTGGTTATTTGTGGTTTTTTTTAGTTTTTGTGTGTCCCTGCACATGTGTGCGTATGTGCATGCATGTATGAAAAGAATTGTGTTTTGGACAGCACAATGGAGAGGGGAAGTATTTACTAGAAATTCTTACCTGATTAAAATAGTGTTGAAAAATAAAATGGCTTGGTGTTTCTCCTGCAAACTCAAGGAGAGAAGGTGTAGCTTTGGCGTGATGAAATTTTCTTCACAATTAATATTGAAAAATACATTATTCCTCACTATCACTCCCCTTTTTAAAGTTATCTAAGCGCCTCTTAACTCTTAATGCCTAAACGAGCTTCTAAGTAAGAGCAATACAGTAATTTTTAAGTGATGAAAACTAGAACAGTTGCTTTTATGTCCAATCCTTGTATTTTGCAGCCACAAATATGTCCTGGATAATAACCTGAATTATCTGTATCAATAGTTGGTGTGGCATAGTTACAGCTTGCAAAGAAATACTGAACTTTCAAAATACATTCCCAAGATTAAAAAAATGCATCAATTTGTAAGCATCACTGTAAAGATGCTAAATTTACCTGTGCCATAGTAATTTTCCAATATGAAAACAAAGAAACAAAACCAGGAAGAAATATAGGAAATTCTTAGCATGCGAGCATATATAGTGAGCACTGCGCTAATCTCAACTGTAAGTCAGCAATCAGCTTAAAGCTCAGTGATAATGTAACAAAATCTTCATGCACCATATCAAAACTGCAAAATATACAATGGACAAATGACAAGCTGACATTTTATTTCTGAAAAACCTTTTTCCACATCACCACCAGACTCCATTTTGAGTGAAGTCTTACCACTCCTGCCACCAACACAGAGTGTGTGCTGAACAGTAAATTGCTAGCTACAGCCTTCTGAAATCTATTAAAAGTCTCAGGATAACCTAAATTATTTTGCTTTGAGAACCAAATTTTAGACTATTTTGGGGAATGTCTAAACTTACTCCAGGAGAGAATGGTTGGCTCAGCTGCCTTTGTTGCTGCAGTGAGTGTCAGGTAATTCCACTCATCTACAAGAGAATATGTCTTTACTTAAAGGACTGGGGGGAGACAAGTTAAAAGAGTCAGGACACTTCATCTCCTCTGTAGCTTGTGAGATGCCAGCTTCTGGTGTAGGACCTGATAATGAAGGATATGAAGGCAGAATTTGGTGATGTTTTCCCTCGCTGTTTATGGTTGTTGAGAAAGCTGGCATAAAGCATGACCTGCCTGATCATCTTTGTGGAAGCAGCAGCTCAGGGTCTGAAGGAGATCTGATGGGAAACTGTGGCTAATGGGGAGGGCATTTCTCCAAACGAGTGCCCTTGGCAGTGCACACATAGCTGCTGAACACACTGAAGAAAGACAATGTGTTTGTGGAGGCTGAGAAAGAGAAATTCACTCCATCCTTCAGGCATAGGACACAGCAGATGAAGAAGAAGATACTCTGTCCTTTCAGCATGACATTTGCATTGCTTTTCCAAAATCCAACCATCATCTCAGTACTCTCTCTTCTTTTGCAGCACCTTCCTCTACCAAAATCTCAGAGCAGCCATGAGAGCTGAAGCCACACAGCTACATACAGAAACACAGAGCATGCCTCAGACACAGGGAAGCTGTGAGTTTAAAATGCCTCAGGCAGAGGAAGCAAGTCAATTTGGATTTCTCTTATCTCTAGCAACAGAGGGCAAAAGAAAGGCAGTCTATAAACACCATCTCCTTCTCCAGCAATTTGTAAACCTAGCACATCTGTCCCATGCTTTATTTATGAGTGAATGAAAAACAATTGGATTTGTGTCAGATAGAATATCTAAATGCTGAAAGGAATGACAGATTTTGGCCATACAAATACACAGTTCATGTTTACTTTCACTACAAGTCAAAATCCACTGGCTTTCCTTAGAGTTATAATTAAAAGGATGGATACAAACAAACCCTTTGGCCCTGCTGGCTTGCATTACTTGAAACAATGCCACCTCAGATGGTGGAAATATTGGGAAACTAAAATTGACACTTTTTATTTTTGATGACTTGGACTCTGAGACCAGTACTGCGTTAACTATATTTCTCATGTTTCTAATTTCAAAAGAAATGTCACCATAGAGCTAGAGATAGCAACCAAAACAGTGAACCTTCTATCTTGCCTGTGGGCTGAAGCTAAATTATACATTAGCTAAAAAAGGGAATTACATGGTATGCAAGGATTTTTTACAGTAGAGATTAGAGGTGAATAATTCTTTCCATGTATTATTCTCCTTCCTTCACCCCCAAAATAGCTCCCATAAACAAAGTTCAAAAACTGCAAACTGTTTAACAGTTAGCTGAACACTAATTGACAATGATACATCAGAAGTAGCAAAAGTGCATATTGTGTTTTAGAACACAATTTAATTTTAATTTTTTTAAATTTAATTTTTAAAATTTTTAAAATTTAATTTTAATTTTTAATTTTAATTGAAATACAAGTGTTCTGCTGTTCAGATATTTTATAAATCTATGCATAGAAGCAATTACTAATTTTATTTTTATTGCAGCTGTCCAATAGTGGCACTACAAAAACTAAGCTGGATGATGGTATCTCAGATAATTCTTTTCCCTCTTAAAAAGAAACAATCAGGAAAAAGTAACATAAAAGCTTTTGCAGAAGGATCAATATGCTCTTGATGTCGTTTAAGACAGTACCAGAAAGTTCTCTCTCAGAAAATCACAGGATTAAACAGATAAACCCCCTTTATTTAATAGGATTTTGAAATAAAGGCCTGTTAACTGAGATGGAATTAGATGGAAAATCCAAGGAGGTTATTTATGTTTTCTGTATTTAGTAAAATGTAATTCCTATTACTGATTCCCTTAGTATCCTGCACACCAATGACGATTAATGAAATTTTAATTTCTCATATAATTTGCCAGCAATTACAAAAACTACATTTAAAAGTACCCTAAAGTGACATATTCTTAGTGAATTTAAAATCTGGCTTATATTTAGAAATTGCACTCATTCATAAATATATTTGGTACCTTTCAGAACTTACAAAAATGTATGGGCACTTAAAAAACCAATATAAAAAAACAGCTGAAGTAATCATTGCTTTATTTAATGCTTTACAGCAGATTTTTTTATTTCATACCTTCTGTCATACGTTATGAGTGATAAATTGATGGGTTTTGATGGAAGATATGGAAGTAAAATTTGTATTAACTGTTTCATGCTGAATCATTTATGCTCCATGTGATCTAGTACAGATTGATTTCCACCTTTCAAACAAGCCTTCAATACAGCAGCTACATGAAAGGACACAGCACCTATCTTTGGGTTGTTCCACTCTCTTCATTGTGGTGAATCCCCAGAAAAGGTGGACACCTCCCCACCTACACACTGCTGCACCTGGGCTGACAGTACAGAGCCTGGACACAGGTGAGACATCTGCGTCAGGAAGAAATGATCTACAAGAGCTCCAAACACGACCCCATGGCACAGACAGGGATGACTTGTACTGCCTCTGCAGGCTCCCCAGAGCGTGTCTACACCACCACCACACCCTGCCCCAACATCTTCCTGTATCCCATCTGCCTGGCAAGTCTCCACTTCTCCGAGGGCAGGCAGGCTCACAGTCAAGGTGCAGCCATTCAGCGTGGTACATGCTTTTACTTGGCAAAATCACATTCCGAAAAATTCACAGAACTGAAAATGAGTAATGCCATTTTATTCCTTCTGGTATCTTCTGGAATACTTCTATCAAGGCATTACTTAACGAAGGTGGAATTTGCTTCTTGAAAAAATGCAAAAGTCCTCTCCATGGAAATGTATATTCATAGTCTTGAAACCTTCTCAACATGTTCCTTACTCCTACTGTTACATGACTACTTTGAAAGACTAGAAGACACTCCAACATCTCTGATCTTTTTCTAAAGAGTGACACTGTTATAAAATATTCATGTACAAATGGGCTTATCCATCTAATCTCTCTGGACTTTAATACTTCCATAGGCACTTACGATCCTAACATTCTAATTCTTAGTCTAAACTTAGGTATTTTTCTCTTCATTGTCATGTAATACATATGAACTTGTCACACATGAAGGAGGTGATAACCTCAGGATGGATTGTTTCAGTTATGCAAACTTATGTAAATTTAAGTAACACTAAAAGTAGACTAAATTTCTCTCAACAAATGGAAAATTTTCCTTTTATTTTGTGAGACATCCAAGTTGCTAGCAGTCCTCTCTTCAACTTCTTATCCATACTAATTGTGCCTTCTGCATGGCAGCTGCCCAGCCCTTTGCTCTTGCACTGTTCAATGCCAAATGACTGTTCTGACAAAGCTTCAATGAGGAGAGCACACTCCCTACCTATCACATGCATGTTCCTTCTTCCCAGAAGTGTACCTCACTAATGACTTACAAAATTATAACAAAATTCACTGGTTACACAGCCAAAAATCCACCTCTCTTTTCTGTCATAGTTTCCTCTTGGTTATGAATTCTCATGGATCTTTAGTAAAGTCATTGAGACTCTCATCTAGCTTCTCCCTGCAGTTCCTGAAAAATTCCTCAGCCAACGTTGACCCAGTGTGGGCTCAGCAGATGATTTTCACTGAGAAACATGCTTTATTTAACCATATAACATCTACAGAGTTGCTGAAAATATTATGGTTTTCTGCAGCACAAGCATTACAGTACAATGAATTTACAGTGTTTCTCATGGCTGAGTTCAACCTCGAAGCAAAAATAGATTTGTGGAAGAAAATTCGTTAAATAGTTTGTTCTCAGGTAAATTACACGCCCTGCTTCAATTTAAACAATGAAAAAGAGATATTACTATGCCCAAGTAACATTCCTATAGAATATTGAATTTATATATATATTTCACACTTAAAACAAATGCACTCATAAAAATACTTTGAAACTGTATTTCCAAGTCTTGGTGGTTTTTTTTTTCCCCGATTTTTTTCTAAAATGTAAGGTTAATTAGCAGTAACAATGCAATTTGGCCCTGGTGTCAGATGTCACAGCATTAATTATTACAGAAAATACATAAAACAGTGATACCCAAATCCCAATGCACGGGAGAGTTATTCATTAATTTTAAGAAGGCTTTAGCAAGGAAGCCTAGGTTGAACATAAAAACTAAGATGAGATTTTAATGTCTCTGCATCATTACCTATTTTAGGGTGTATTTCAAACTCATAAAGCATCCAATTTTGTAGCCATGGCAGAAATCACATAGTGGGCCAGAACTATATAAGTTACGTATTTAGTAATTTATTTATAGGACATCTAAATTCAAATATCTGCAAAGGATTGAAAAAGGTGCTCTCATAACTCAGTTTAGTTAGGAAATGCTTACACTACTCAAAATTTCAATGTTTTAAACTTGCTTTCTATAGCTTCATCTAGCCTACAGAGATTAATTGTAACATTTCACAGTACCATTAGGAGGTGTATTTTCTTTATCCCCTACTTAATTTCAATAAAACCTGTTGAATGCACAGCTGTTATACTGATATATTTTAAAGGTAATATGAAGATAATGTAAGACTCTTCAAAGCAATTAGTAAAATTATTATATTTTCTTAAGCCATCTACCTAATTGAGTGCCAAAAAAATTCACTAGTCACCTTGACACTTTCTGGTAACTTTATTTCTGTCTAGACACTAAGCTTTTTACTGATGAAATTTCTGTAAAATACAAATTTCAACAATCTGAAGTGCAACCAACATGTCTAAGGATATGAATTTGTAGACCACACAAGATTTGTACTATCAGAAAAAAATTCATGATCATACTAACATATCAGTAGTCATCTTTAAATGTTATAATTTATGAACATCAGTATAGAAACTGCAAAAATAAAAGTGATTTTCTTCATGTTTGACCTTAACCATTCACATTTTCATAACAGATATTTTCTTAAAATAATTTTATTTATTTAAGCATTATTATCCAATTCTGATCATAACCACAGGGCTGAAATTGGTTTGTACTTATCCCAAATGCCTGCATTTTATACAGCTGGTGACATAATAGACTATGACTCTGAAAGATGTTCTAGGCTACAAACCACACATTTCTGTCTTCATTAGAGACACAGAGAGGACAAATAACATGTCATTTTTAACTAGCTCTCAGCTGAAAATGAATAAGTAATTTTAAACTATTTTCTAAGTAATTGAAATTCTAGAAATTTCTCCTCCAACAGACTTCTCCATAAGAACTCAGAAATGTGGACTGTCAGAAGTTCATTTCTGCTCCAGAATTAATTTCCTCCTATTACCAGACTTGCTCTTAAATTCATCATCATTAACACCCCAAACCACTAATACCGCTTCCTGTCTGAGGTGATCAGAATAGAACTACAATAGTTAAATCTTTTGCACAATATTAGAACTGCAGTCTGTAATACTACTATCAGGGAAAATACAGAATGCCCTCCACAGCGAAGTAAAAGCTTTCACATTCAAAAGCACAAAATAAAGCTGCATTTTGTGGAGTAGGGGAAATGGTGACTGCTGGAAAACTAAAATATAACAGAAGATGGAGAAAAAGCCTGCTTGGGCCAAAATGTATTTTGATTTGCATCAGAAGCATATAAGACAGAATTTAATCTGATTGTACATATAAAAAGGTGCAAACCAATCAAAACCATCTTCAGAGAATCTAAAGTTCATCCAGAATAAGAATTCTCATAGGTGAATATTCCTAAAGAAAAACTGGTACACATGCCAAATAAAATTTCCTATGACACAAGATAATACACAGAAAGAAAATACCATATTTATCAGGATTTTACTTTGCTTTTATAGGTAGGTATCATCAGCCAACTGAAAGTATGATCTCTATTATGTATGTGCCATGCAAAGCAATTTCAACTAGAGTATTCCAAATATTCAAGAAAAGCAATCACTTCCAGTAAAACTGAACAGCAAGAACATTGCCCTGTCCAAGTGAAATATGACAAAGTGAAAAAGGAAATAGTAACTTTGGTTTTGTTCCTGGACATATCTGGCAAAACTCTGAAGTCTGCCAATAGTTACTAGGATTTCAGGTAGTGATGTGGTACAAACCCACTAATTTACCTTAGAAGGTATCATCTGAATTTCACCTATCCCTATGTTATATGCCACAAATAAACCTGATAACACAGATGCCTGGGAAAAAACACAAGTACAGAATTGTAAATTATTACCTTGAAATGTCTATTTCAGGTGACTACTGGATACTGGAGATGCCTTTACTCAATAAAAGCTGCGGTTTACAACCTAATGTGTTTTGGGTTTTGTAGATAGGCAAAGACATTTGCAGGGCTGAGCCACTTTATCTTGCTGACATTCACAGTTTGCTGGGATTCAGAAACAAGCATTCCTGTACATAATTTCTCTGTGAACGTAGATTTCCATACTAAAAACTGATCAGATCAAATCCACTTGCCTTTTTTTTTCTTTAATCTATACAGAGAATGCACACAGAAGAAAAAGGGAGAGACTTGAGAGACGAAAGTAGGTTTTAAATGTTCAAATATCCTACTAGTGGTGAGAAAAGGAATGTTTCTTTCCCTCCTGTGATTGGATTTTAACCCCATCTTCTATTTAGAAGACAACCACGATTCCAAATTACTGTGAGCATGAGATTTTCCTCCATTGCTTTTGCTGAAACTATGCAACTTTTTCAGAAAATAATGCACAAGTCGTTGACAAAGAGACAGCATGACTACAGCTAATTACTCACTACAGACACAGGAAAGATCCTGATGAAAAAGGATTATAAAAAAGAAACACATTTTATAGCAAAACAGTCTTGTTCTCTCCTCATTTCTATCTAAATACTGAGCTACCCAAAAGGATTTTGACAGCTACCCTAGGGCACTAAGCAGAGAAATTATAAGCAAAAATGCTTTCTCAGGACCTGAAATGGGATGCAGTTTTCAGGTGGATTTGCCAGCATACTTCCTAAGCCGAATATGCTTCAAACCCAAAAAAATCTTCCAATTTTCAATGTTAGGGTTCAGTACAGCTTCTAGAGTATGCTAACATTTGAAAAAGGCAATTTGGGTCTTCCGGATCAAAATGAAAATTATTTTGAGCAAGTCTCCCCTCGGTCAGAATATAACTCAAGGCCTCCTCTAAAACTCATCATTACTTGGTGGCTTCCTACAAGTTAACAATCCTCAAAAAAAATTTCTTCACCTTTTTCTAAATAAAGTGTCTCTTTCTTGAAGTCTGCCAGTGCAACAATGCTAAATGTTCTGTCTGTTCAAAAATTTTCATTCCACATGCCCAAACATCTCTCTCTGCAGCACGCTTTGCTCTTCCCCCAAGAGGCACAATCTGTCCCCATAACCTGCTGTACTGCAGTACCTACATAGTGCCCAAAATACATGAAAGGAGAGACAGAGTAGTTATGCCAGCTGCCACACAGACACATACTATGTCCCAACACAGTCATCCCAATTTACCTCATGAAACTAATGGGCAAAAAAACAGTAGTCTCATCATGGAGTAAAGCCCAAGTCATCCATATAATTGACTCCACGGTTTATATTCTTCTTGACTGCTTTGACTGGTAATTTCCTGAGTATTTGCAAGACATTAGTAAGGAGGGTATTTCTGGTAAATGCCTTTTTGTTATACAGCAATGTAAGAAAGCAGGTCCTATTTCCTGGGATCTACTGATGACTAACAAGTAACTAGCTAGCTAACTAGTTATCATAACTACTACTATATAAAGTAATAGTTATTGTAAATATCATAACTACATACAATTATAATTATAAATAACTAAAGAGCTAGCCAGCTAGACAGGAGCAACAGAAAGGGTGGATAATATTTTCCTCAGGTGCTTCTCTGGACAAATTTTCCAGGTAACTGAATGCCTGAAGAGAGAATCTAGATTAGGGAAGCAATCTAGATTAAGTTAAATGTCAATCAAGTTACTGCAGTAAGAGACTTGAGAAGCAATTGAGTGCTCTGATTCCACATAATTTCCAGCTATTTGCATTCATCTCTACATGTAAAGTGCCTGAGCTGCTGTCCATAGTAATTTAATCACCACCATTCCCAACCTTTTATCTAGCCCGAACATTTTATGAACTAGCTACGGGATGATTTTATGCAGTAGTGATTTTCTCTCTCTGCAAGGCAAATGAAAGTGCAAAGTAAATGAATACTTTCATGAAAAACTATTTTATTCTGCAAGATCTGCTGCTATTTCAGAAATTGCAATAATTTCCATCTCTCAAAAGAAAGAACTGCATCATGGGTTGCTTTATCGCAGGTGACACTCAAGACAACAATGTCTGATGTTGCTGCTGGAATATAATGGTAATATTTGCAAAGTGATTCTAAGTGTGATACACTTTATAGAAATGTTGAGTTGCAACAGAGAAAAATGGACTCAGAGGTGGCTAACAGTAATGTAACTTTATCTGTGCCAAAAGTTTCCAACTGAGGCACAGGTAAAACTCAGATTTGGGATTTTTCTTTTTTTTTCTTTTTTTTTGTTGTTGTTTTTTCTTCTTGTTGTTGTTGGGTTTTTTTGTTTTGTTTTGTTTTTTAACAACATCTTGCTCAAACTTTTTGTAGTAATATTGTAGTAATATGACAAAGTTATCCTCTATGTAACTTCTGTTACTAAATTTGGAAGAGGATATATATCTCTTAGGCAACAAAAAAGTAACCCAGATAAAAGCATTATTTTTTGACCAAGTTATTTTCTACATGGCACTTGTCTCTCAAAAACCACCACATACAGTCACTAACTCTGCATACTCCTAAATTAATTCTGTGGGCCAGACCATCTTTGGACAGTACACTGACAATATCAAGGAATATTGGAGCAACAGAAGACACATTTGTGTTCAGAACTGGAAAGACAGGCATGATTTAGCTCAAAGACATTACAATGGGAAAACTCTGGGAAGGAAGTTGAGAGTGTCACTAACTAAAACCAATGAAAATCCTACACGGTTTTATTCTCTGTTCCAACTATAAACAACAGTGACATATGGCACTAATGACACAGCAACACAGCATTTTCATTTCAGTTCACAAAGCAATACAATTAAGAATACATGTGGTGGTGGAAAGACTGAATCAACTGTGGAAAGTGCTCAGTGAACAGCCTGAACGGACAGACTCACATACTTGTAGCAGATATCCCTAGAGCAGGAGAAAAATAGTGCTAAACATGACTTCTGACAATACTCAGTGTTAACACAGTAAGACTGAAACACAGCTTACAAATTTACGAGGAAAATTCAGACTCAGAGAAACATACACTTCATGTTTTTGCGACTTTTCAGCTAATTCAAGAAAATTAAGACCAAACCACCCAGAACCACTGCATGCATGAAAGAATTCCAATATAGCTTTCAACAGCTTGCTATGTCTGAAATAGCCCATGGCATACACATGCATTAAAACCTACCTTTCACAGTACATTAACCTCTGAGCAAAACCAGTTTTAATACATGGTTTAGAAAATACATAGTAATAATCTCAAACATATCTTCTGGAGAGAATTTCCCAATTAAACTAGACATTATTATCAATATATCTGCCCATTAGTGAAGCTCCACATGTTGAGGGATGATGAAACAGGCAGCAACTTTCTAAGCCAATTTTTATTAGATCATTTTAGTCACCTCCAATCAGCTCATTGAGACAAAAAGATCAGAAAAAAACAAACTGGAAGGAATAGGGGGAGTCCAATCTGTATCAGAGCAGACTTAGGCCAGATTGCTTCAGGCCTTGTCCCAAAGAAATTTGAATATTTCCAGGGACTCTGCATGTTTCTATGGCATGCTGAGCCTCTGCCTTCAGCACTTAGTGGCTCTCAGCATAAGAAATGTTCATACATAACTCTGTTCAGAGTCGGAATGTTCAGCTGGAATGAATTTTATTAATTTACCCTTGGGATTAATCCTAGAAATTTCTGTGGTGCAAATCTGTCCACTTGATCACTACAAATCTGTGTGTACTCCTGAAAAGTAGCAGAGTCTGGTTTAATTCTGGAGGATAATCTGTTACAGACTTGTCACAGCACATTTTGTCAGGAAAGAGCAGCGGGGGACCTCATGCACATGCTGCCAAAGGGCAGACCCTGGGAAAAGCTCTCCACCACTGCCCAATGGCTGCAGCAGCACACAGAAGTGAAGCACCTTCCTGTGATTCTGCAAGATGCTTGCAAACTTACACATTTCCAACTCAGGAACTATGCCGCAGGCTTGAAAAATTTTCTGTAAAATAGAATATCGATTTTCTCTGCCAGCTCTGTCTAGGAAGTCTGTTTAAAGAGACAAACTGTTGGAATTTTATAATGTGGATTTCAAACATGTTATCTCAAGTATCTTGAAATATCTGTCATTTGAATGTAGCTAGTTTCAATAAATAATTAATTATTACTTAATTATTTAAAAATCTTATTGCCCTGTTCCTCAACTACACGATTAGGCCCTCTTTTCCTAACTATTACACAAGCTGCTCCAGACAGACCCTATCATATGAATGCCACCATTTTCAAAAGTTAAGCAAAGATAGTAACAGTTCTTAAGAAACAGTGTTTTTAAAACTGTGCACAGAGCTATGATTTCTGTAAGACAGTAAAAAACCCTTATTGTTCTGCTAATTAACCTTTTTTAAGAAATTACCATTTTTATTTTTTAAAGCAGCAGATTTCTTTTTTACTTTTTGTGAGTGTACATCTAAATTGCCATTCATCTTTAACTTTAGAAATGCAATTTTGTATTATCTTGCCCAGCTCAATGTGAAATTCTACTTAACAACAGTATTTCACATACATTTTTACTATTTAATACGACACATTGTTTATCTAGAGATGGTGGGTTTATGTTAAACCCTTAAAATTTCAGAAAAAAACAGGCATTAAAATGTACTTAAAAGCAATGCCCTTTTAAACTGTTACAGGTGACTAACTGAAAGGAGGTATCCAAACTTGAGGAAGTCTGCAGTAATTAATGTTCCAGAACTCAGAGAAACTTTTTCATTGTAGTACAAGACAGCTAAGGATGACTTATATCGTGAGAAAGCTGAATAATGTTTTCAAAGTTGTAATGCACTAAAGGTACTAATTGTATAAATGGTTATACTTAGACTGGTGAAATCCGCAGTTATTCCTGCAGGTGCTGAATTTGGCTATGGGTCTATAACCAACCAGGCTCCACAGCAACAGACTACTTAACATGGAAAAGCAACAAGCAAAAATCTACTGCAGATGCTACAGGGTTTTCATAAAGAAACAGAGTCACTAACTTCTCTTTCTGAAGTGCAGTGTGCAATTATAGAACAGAGCAGCACAGCTTTTTGAGGCTTTAAACCTTCAGCAACACTTACAGCAGAGCACAGTGAATGAAATATTGTTGTGTCACAGATGAGCGCATGGATTTCAAGCTGAAAATTAAATTACGTTTTTCTGTGATTTGTGGTGGACCAATTGCAATTCCATTTCGTTGGACATTTAACTGAAGCATGAAATATTTTTGTAAAAATGTATGAAACTATGGATTCATTTATCAGCCTCCAAATCAGTCCGATACTTCTACAAATTGCTACACAACAAATTCCAGCAAAACAAAACTCCCCTTCGGCCAATTAAATGAAATGGAACAAAAACAGTAACACCACCACCACCACCACCACCAGAACCCAACAAGCAAAACACCAAACCAAGTAACAATACTGTGTTTGTAATATTTGCAGTTGATTTATCGTTAGGTTTAAACTACAGCTAAAATGAAGAAGCCGTCACTACCTATCAGTATTTGCACTATGGAACCATAAATCCAAAGTACAAAAGCAAACACTAATACTTCATATTCTTTTTTTTCAAGAGGTCATTTTGGGGGAACAAATAAAGCAGTGAATGGTATCCCAAGAATAAATTTCCAGAATAAAATTTTTTATTTCTGTAAAACCAGTACGATGATTTTATTATCTTTGAACCAAACAACGGTAACAGAATGTGCCTATACTGAATGAAATTTGATATATACAGTTCAAATGTATAATAAATAGTTTTACGTAGAAAACACTCTGAATTTTTGAAAGTATTGATTGATAAAATTAAAGATAAAATTAATGGTATGCAATTTTGAGCAATTAAACCATAAAAGGATAGAATAACAATGGAAAATGAACAAAGTGTTTGGGGCCTTCAAAACTTCTACAGGTGAGAAGGACCAGGTGAGGATCACCACCCCAAGGTGAGTGGGACCATCAGTATCACCACAAACAGGATGCACAGAGTTGATGCACACTCATCTGGCATCTTTTGCTTTATTTTATCTAAAAGGAGAAAAAGCAGCAGAATTTTTATTCCGAGTACATTCATAGCTTTGGAAGATTCAAGTAATAAATCCTGATTCACTGAATGTTTCAATGATCAAAAATGCAATTTTCCTCGTCTAATGAAAATCAGAAATATCAGTTCAGTTAAATTACACTTCTGGTTATCTGGTATATGTAGTTTAGCACTTAGTCCTGGAAGTGGCTCCAAACAGTGTAAGTCTAAACAGCAAAGCAGCCAAGTAGTGCCAGTTAAGTTAATATAATCTGCTTCTTCTGTTAAAGAGTTATTTGAACTATGATGGAATTGTCCATGTTACATCTTACCAGAGATTTTTACTCCTAACTTATGCACAGATCTGTCACTATAGATGAACCTCAGAATTCATATAATGTTTTTATGTAACTGGTCACCACCACAGCAAAGTATCCTTGAATCAATGCCTCAAGCTGAAGTTTCTGCCTCAACACTAGATATCTGACTTTTTTGAGTACTTATCTTTGTGCTAAATTATTACAGTGTGATTTAAATGGCAAGAGACTTGGATACAGCAAGCATTGTTTTAAGTCTAATCAGAAACATTACCTGGGAAATATCACTTCATGTGTTCTCACTGTAGGCAGTTGTGTACATGGCCTCGAATATATCTGGCCATAATATATGATGGCCATCTAATGACCTCTGTTAGTAAGTATCAGTATTAAACACATTATTTACTGCAGCCATTGATAAGAGCACCCTAGAAGTAATCCTGTAGCTAGTCTCCCAGCACAAGAGGCTTGCTCTCCCTCATTACACTGTGTAAGCAGCTAGTTTCTCTGAAGTTCTGTGAAGTTCTGTGAGAACTTCAGAGTATTTTTCAATCTGGAGTTATGAAAACTAGCTATAAAATTACGTCCACAACCTTAATAACCTGGCACATGCTGAATGAGGTATGCAAGTGCTGTGAAGCAGGCTCTCAAAAACCCCACAAGCTTAGAACGAGGCCAAGTGCAGGGGGGCTCTGCTCCTGTGTCAGGACAGCCCCTGGCATCAACACAGGCCTGGAGAGTGAAAGGATGGAGAACAGCCCTGCCCAGAGACATTTGGGGTGCTGGGGATGAGAGGTTAGGCACGTGCCGCCCAGAAAGCCAAACGTGTCCTGGGCTGCATCCAAAGCAGCGTGGGCAGCAGGGGAGGGAGGGGATTCTGCCCCTCTGCTCTGCTCTGGTGAGAGCCCACCTGGAACCCTGCATCCAGCTCTGGGGTCCCAGCACAGGAAAGACAAGGACCTACCTGTTGGGGTGAGTCCAGAGTTGTTGGAGACTTTTTTTAGTAGTGCCTGCAGTTATAGGACAAGGAGTAATGGTTTTAAACGAAATTAGCATAGATTCAGGCTAGATATAAGGAAACTTTCTTTTATGATGAGGGTAGTGAAAAAATGCAACAGGTTTCTCTGACTAATTATAGATTTCCTATTCCTGGAAACATTCAGTGTCAGTTTGGACAGGGCTCTGAGCAACCAGACGTAGCTGAACCCACCCCTGCTCATGGCAAGGGCTTGGAACAGATGATCTTTAGAGGTTCCTTCTAGCCTAAACAATTCTATGGTTTGATAATATAACTGATACACTGCAAAATATTAAGTGACAGATTCAACATGTTTCAATATTGCCATTTCATATCTTAACGTGGTAGCAAGTAAAAAAAGAAATGTTAGGAACATTAGACATCACCTGCACAGATTGTTTTTAGCTGAAGCAGTAAGATATGTCAATCTCTCCCTCTCTTTTCCTTCTTTTTGTCCCTTTGTGTTTTTCATCAACTGCCTTGCCCAGTAGCTACTTCATAAATGCATGATTCTAAAAATTCTTTCTGACATCTGTTTCCAATTCATCTTTGTTCATGCCCTTTTCAAGCTCCATATCCTATCATCAGTACATTGGGCCCAAATCACCCCTGATGCAATAACCTAGGCACTGGCTTTAGGGATGGTTTTGGTCTTGTCTATTCAGAGGGTTAACTTCTGTCTAAGCTAGTTAAAATAATATTTCAATGCAATTCCCTTTTAACTGTCATGTTCTATAAGATGCATCTGTACTTCTATAATTTCCATTTACTCCCAGGACCACTTCTATGGCTTTTATAAAACATTATCTACTTCATGCTGTATTTCTCCTACTTGAAATCCCAGCAACGCTCTTAGCTTTCCTGTGGTTACGTTAGTCATAAAAGTTCAAAAGAAAACTTCCTGTTTAGTCCAAGGACTTCCAGGCATTATGAGAATTAAAACAAAGCAAAACAAAACAAAACAAAACAAAAAAATAGCACACACACAAAGATATGGAACTAAAGCAAACATCCTCTGCTCATTCTTTGCATATTCAATAGAAAACCAATGAATGTTAAGTGCTTTATCATTTCGCGTCACGTGCCCCTCAGGAAAGAAATTTTGCGAAGAGGTTATTTAGAGATTACCTATAAACCTAATCTAAGGTGGGTAGTCAGACAGGGATGATGAAGTCAGAATATTTTCTGGGTTAGCTTGTTGTCCTTGCATTCTTCTTTCATTCCCTTTTTCTTCACCTCTACTTAACCCTCTACTTTCCACTTGTGTGGTCCTTCCTTTCACTGCCTCTTAATACTGCTTATCCATCTTCTCCAAAGTTCTCCCCTTTTCAACCCTGCAATGGCATGGTGTTGTCTATGGCATTTGGCCATGTAATGCTGTTTCTGAGCTGTAAATTAAAGTTTTGGCCTTTGGAGAGGAGAGTAGGTAATAACTTGCTATTGCCTTCCACAGTACTTGCTGCAATCAGCAGCCCCTTAACAAATGTAACCCTCAACAGGTCCCAGGTTCCAACATCTGATGCCTAATAACCTTGGACAGGTATTAAAGGGACTCAAATCATAACTGCTCAATAAAATTCCATGTCTTAAAAAGGGCAAGAAATAACAGCATAAGCTTGCATTTGTTTGCTACAACACTGTTATGTACAGATGCGCACACAGAGAAATGCTTATACATGTTTTTAAATTTTTCATGTTTAAAACAGTAGCGAGCTTCTCCATTCAAGTTGGAGTTTCAGCTCTTTAAAATAAATTATTAAAGCATCATTAATTATTATGGGCCTCTAAAATTATGTGCCCAGAAAAAGTTTCATACTTTGAAAGCTTGACCAGAGGAAAATTTTTTTCTAGTTTTTCTACTGTTCTGTTAGCAATACTGAAATAATTGCTTCCATATAAATATGGGCATGCCATAATAACTGAGGGAAATAAAATAGTTTTAAAATTTTAACACTAAGCCAAAATAGTTGCTACCGACTATGCTGAAAAAGCATCTAATGCAAAATGAATGTAGCACCTGTGTAGTCTGGACAGCCAAAAAGCTCTCTGACAGTAAGCAAAAGACGAAAAGTGAGCATGTAAAACCTCTGGGTTTTAATACCTCAAATCACTTAAAGCTCTTGGGTTTGGAAAAGCATTAATAAGTAATAAGAAATGACCACAACACTTCTCCAAAGGAAAGAGGCCAAATAAACTTTTCACTGTTGTGCATCACAAGAAACAGATGGTAAGTGATAAACAAGTCACCACAATAAATTGGACCCCTACCAAGAAACTAGGGAGTAAAGTGAGACACTAAATCCGATGTCCCTGTGGCACGTTTTGCTCACCCACTAGATGCATTTCTCTCCCTTTCAGTTCCTCCTTCAGAAATAAGGAAAAATGTCTTCTAACAATCCTTCCCCTGCATTCTTTATCACCTCTTTACACTTCACTGCTGCCTGCCTTTAGGTGGATTTAATTTGCCCAGGAATTAATTCTTCTGGGTTTGTGCTGTAATTTATCACCAGTCTTCACCAAAAAAAAAAAAAAAAAAAAAAAAAAAAAAAAAAAAAAAAAAAAAAAGCTGTGAGGAAGTTAGGTCTACAATGGTTAGCTACATTAACAATATAACATTGTTTATAAATGAAATTTGTACTGTAGGATCTGCTCCATCCAATAGCAACCACGTTCAATTACAACCAAAAATCATGTGTTCTGCTTGCTTATATTCTGTGTCACTTGTAAGGTTCCTCCGAAGACACCTAAAACTAACCTCAGATCCCTTATTTCAAAAAGGATGAGGCAGCTCTGGTTCTATCACAGATAAGAGATTATACAGTGTATCATTCCATAATCAAACAATACATATACCGAAAGTTTTCTGAAAAATTAGTTCCTGTGCTGTGATCCTTCTACTTAGTCCTTTCAACACAAAAGAAACTGGAACTGCTCTTTTAACACAGAATAAAATAAATGTGAAACTGAAATGTGAAGAAAATTCTCTTTTGATTCTGTTCATGTAATGCGTTATGAAAACAGACCACAGCCTGTACCACTGCATTCAAGCTTCATGCTGTGGATATATTTGAGAGCTTGAGCCTTGAGAAGAAAAGCCAGGTACCGAAGGTAGGCCAGCCCCTGCCAATTTCCATGTCACACCATGCTCATGTTAATGGAGAATACCCTTTCTCGCCATCACACAAATACCTAAGCATACCTCCATGGGAAAAAATGATGAACATGCATTGCTCTCCAGCTGCTGTGGCTTTCCCCTGGGCCAGGCTTGGGCAACAGATCAGCTCCACCAAGGTAGAGCCAGGCATGTGAAGAACACAAGTCACTTGTTGGGTTGACCTCAGCTGGCCACCAGGCACCCACCAAGTCACTATTGCTCCCATCCTCAACTGGATGGGGGGGACAAAATGGTAATGGCATAAAGAGATAAGGACAGGGAGATCCTTCATCTATTACCATCACAGGCAAAACAGACTCGACTTGAAAAATTTGATCTACTCCCAATCAAAGGCCAGAGTGGAATAATGGGAAATAAGGACAATGTTATCATAAATGTGTACCAACATCGTTGCCAGCACAGCTTTGGTCAGCAGCAGATCCATCTTTGAGAATGGATCTTCTTTCAGCTTTGTCTGACATGGGGACAACATCTGGCATCGTGTCATAGATGTCAGCCCCACAGCACCCCTCTACTTTGCCACGTAAACTGAACATATGTGGTTACCCAGTCTATCTAAATTTGGGACCCTAGGAAATCTGCAAGTTTCCTAGTCCAAGTCTGTACCAAAAATTACAAATCACTCCCTGGCAAAAGCAAAAAAAGCACAGCAGCGTCCTTAATCTGTTGTTTATTTCCATGCATCAGTTTCTGCAAAATGAAAATTCATGACATAGGTTATAGTTGACCATGTGTGGTCTTATCAACACAACTAGGATACCATCTTCCACCAAACAGCAAAGGCTCACAGGATAGATTAGAGAAAATACAAATCATAGAATTCCAGAATGGTTTGTGTTGTAAGGGACCTCAAAGATCATCTACTTCTAACTTCTCTGCCATGGACAGGGACACCTCCCACTGGACCAGGTTGCTCAGAGCCCCATCCAACTTGGTCTTGAACACTTCTGAAAATGGGGCATCTACAACCTCTCTGGGAAACCTGTCCCAGTGCCTCACCAACCTCATAGCAAAGAATTCCTTCCTAATATCTAATTTAAACCTACTATCCTTCAGTCCAAAGCCATTCTCCTTTTTCTTGTAATAAGTCTTTCTCCAGGTTTCTTATAGGCTCCCTTCAGGTACTGTAAGGCTGGAATTAGGTCATCTCAAAGCCTGCTCTTCTCCAAGTTGGACAATCTCAGTNCCTAATATCTAATTTAAACCTACTATCCTTCAGTCCAAAGCCATTCTCCTTTTTCTTGTAATAAGTCTTTCTCCAGGTTTCTTATAGGCTCCCTTCAGGTACTGTAAGGCTGGAATTAGGTCATCTCAAAGCCTGCTCTTCTCCAAGTTGGACAATCTCAGTCTTTTCTTTTAGGAGAGGTGCTCCATCCTACTAATCACCTTGGTGGCCCTGTTCTGGACTCACTCCAACAGGTCGATTCCTGTGCTGGGAGCCCAGAGCTGGATGCAGTGTTCCAGGTGGGCTCTCACCAGAGCAGAGCAGAGGGGCAGAATCCCCTCCCTCCCCTGCTGCCCACGCTGCTTTGGATGCAGCCCAGGACACGTTTGGCTTTCTGGGCTGTGAGTGCCCATGGCTGGGTCATGTCCAGCCTCTCACCCACCAGCACACCCAAACCCTTCCAGCAGGGCTGCTCTCAATGCCTTCATCCCCCAGCCTGGACTGAAAACAGGGGCTGTCCCAGCCCAGGTGCAGCACCTTGCACTTGGCCTTGTTGAATCTCATTAAGGTCCCACAGACACACTCTTGGAGGTTATCTGGGTCCCTCTGGATGGCATCCTGTCTTCAGGAGTGTCACCACACCACTCAGCTCAGTGTGATCTGCAAATTTGCTGACGGTGCACTCTATCCCTTTGTCTATGTCATCAATGAAGACATTAAATAACACTGGTCC
>VWZS01005691.1:363866-393550 GCA_013397075.1 Rhabdornis inornatus | reverse complement strand
CCTAGAGAGAGGGAAAAAGAGTAACAACACACATGGACCTTTTTAGGGAAAAAGGCCAACTTTATTGAGCGGAGAGCTCATATTTAAAGCATGTTACGAGAGACTAGAACAGGACAGTAGCTCATTGGCTAATTGGGATAAACACCCAGGAGACCAGGCCTCAGGATGTATCCCATGGGAAAAACAACAGGTGTTAATCTTTATTATGACTTCCACTCTGTTTTTCACCAGATTTTAAGGTTTTTTTTTGACCATTTATCACCTTGGGAAATTTCCTTTCTGTCTGCAGCTAACATCAGCTTATTAGCCTGGGAAGCAAGAAGGATTCAGGCTTGAGAGAAAAGATTCTCGAGCTGTAATTTTGCAGCTCTCTCGGTGTCTCTGTCCACATACTAGTATATACAAACGCTTTTCTAACAGTTTTCCTGCCTCAGCTGTGAATTCAGGCAAGATCAACAGTGAAGCTTGTTACACTGACAGTCCTCTTTCTAGAAATGAACGAGTCAATTTATTTACAACCTTATTTCTTATCCCCCTAGCATTAAAAGAAATGACTGAACACCATGTCTTCTTACAGTTGGAGCTGAGTATAAAAAAAAAAAATGGATGAAAATGAGCAATGTACATTAAAAACACATTAGTTCTAGAAAATGTAAATGTCGAGCCTTAGGTTAATATGTATTTATTGTTTTGCTGCAACACTGTCCTTGTTTAATTATTCTGCCTAAGCAATACAATTCAGGCTTTATAAATGCTGTTTCTCACTTGGAGACTTACTCTTAGGTGTGAGTGTGATCACAATCAACTCCAGATTATACCAAATTATAAACTACTCGGAACAAAGTCCTCCATTTTCTGTACTTTTGTACTGAACACTGGCAAAATTGGCCTGCATATCACTGTGAAAAGTTCAAACCTAAATGATAATTAACCAAAACAGATGCATTTTAACACCTCTAACAAGACAAAGTCAGTGTTGGCTGCTGGCTTTCACATGTAGACACTTCTTATTTTTTAAAATTATTCTGCCATCTCTTCTGGTCACAAAGACATGATATCTTTTTCACGCAAATAAATAATCATTTACTCAATAAATTATAACAAAAAATTTTGCTCATTAGAACAATGTGTTGCACCATTAAAAGGAGGACTATTTCAGTATTTACAGCTCTTTTGCAAGTTTTGGCAAACCCCAAGTTTAAATTGTTTTCAAATAGCACAGCTGGTCCCCAAGATTGTCCAACAACAAGTCTGCAAGTTAGACATGATCTTAAAATACTACTTTTGTACTTAAAAATCAGGTCATGACAGAGAAAAAAAATCATCAGTCTTTAAAGTATTCGGGATCCATCCACAAAAATCCATTTGTGTTTCATTCATATCTGCAAGGATTATGAAAATAATTTTAGAAAATAAACATACACTAGAAGCTCTTCTTTATGTAATTCTTACTTCACTGGTATTATGACAACTTGGTGCAGAAATATATTATAAATGTATCAGGAATAGGATACTAGATTTCCTTAATTCTTATTAAAAGGTCTGTTTTACTAGAAGGATTAATTAAATCACATCCTAACCCAATTCAAAATCTTACTTTGATTATATTTCATCCTTAGTTATTTTTGTGAAGCCCAACAACGTATTTGAAATATAACTAGGTGTGTATACATGAAAACATTTCTCCTGCATTCTTTTTACATTTTGTAGAAACAAGCCACGTCAAGGAGAAATTCACATCTCTGTGACTAGGTTGATAATTTTTTTCACTCTCGTCTTTCACAGTCTGACTGACTGACTTGACTGATTTGGGGGACTGTTTCAGACAGCCTGGGCCACTCAGCTGCTTCACTGCTGCACTGCAAAAACGTTTGTAGTTGACTTATTATAGGAATGACGCAGGAATGATCAGCAAAGTTAGGTTAGGATGTTTCTCCCAGAAACAGAGTAGGGTTAAATAAAGTTACATCACCACTGGAGTTTGAAAAGCATCTGCTTATGGCTGCACCTACTGACTGATCCTGAGATCGATACGTGCATAGCTGACAAGCACTTTGGCTGCCAAAAGATTTGTCATTACAGTTGATCTAGAGTACGCTGCTCTGCTGTAGATTTTCCATACAGATATAGAAAGATGGTTCGCTCTGAAATCGTAATTCTTGACAGCAGAGAAGCACTTCCATATATATTCTTAAAAGCCATCCAACACATTCCTTTCAAGTCACCATATAAGTAGAAGCAATTCATTAACACTCTGAACAATTTGTACTGAGTTGTGCCTGTCTATAAAAAATAAAGTTTGACATTTTAATTTTTTCATTGCTTCTGGCATGCTTAACTGATTCTTTTCATCTCTGCTCTCTGTCAAGTACAAAACTGCACCTGCTGGCTACATCAGAAAAGTGTATTTTTTGTCTGTCTTTTAATGAAAGGTTTATCAGTTCTTTCAATGGCTAACAGTGAGCATTAGAGTAAATTACTTTGCCTTCCTGCTTACGACTGTAGTGTTTTCCTTATACTTAGTGTGTCTTCTTTTTAGAGAAATCCAGAATTAATTCAAAGACTTTATACTGTGGATTACTGACTACTTTTCCAAATAAGTTCTTCTTATTGTGAAAAATTTAGATCTTATTTCTAATGTGATTTTATTAACTCAGACAAAATACCTATGCTTTTTTGCAATATTAATGGGTCCTCTACTGTCAGAAACATTACTTCCACTGAATTAATGAGTAAGCTCCCTCTAAACATTTAACCATTTAAGTTAAAGCAAATATTCAGAAATTTTTAAGTTTCAGTATGAAATTACTTTTCATTTTTCTGAATTTGTAATTTGCACTTTTTCTGAAGAACAAGCATAAGAAAAAGGTACTTTCCAGTAACAGCTCACTAGATCTTGGCACTCTTAGACATTGCTTGCGAGGGGGCTAACCCTGGCTAGATGAAAGCGCATGAAATATGCTCTACCACTCCCTCTCCTCAGCTGGACAGGGTAGAAAAAATACAAAAGGCTCATGAGTTGAATCAGGTAGAGACCCCTCACCAATTACCATCACAGGCAAAACAGACTGGATTTGGAGAAATTAATTTATTACAAATCAAATAAGGGCAGGAAAANNNCCTGCTGGCTACATCAGAAAAGTGTATTTTTTGTCTGTCTTTTAATGAAAGGTTTATCAGTTCTTTCAATGGCTAACAGTGAGCATTAGAGTAAATTACTTTGCCTTCCTGCTTACGACTGTAGTGTTTTCCTTATACTTAGTGTGTCTTCTTTTTAGAGAAATCCAGAATTAATTCAAAGACTTTATACTGTGGATTACTGACTACTTTTCCAAATAAGTTCTTCTTATTGTGAAAAATTTAGATCTTATTTCTAATGTGATTTTATTAACTCAGACAAAATACCTATGCTTTTTTGCAATATTAATGGGTCCTCTACTGTCAGAAACATTACTTCCACTGAATTAATGAGTAAGCTCCCTCTAAACATTTAACCATTTAAGTTAAAGCAAATATTCAGAAATTTTTAAGTTTCAGTATGAAATTACTTTTCATTTTTCTGAATTTGTAATTTGCACTTTTTCTGAAGAACAAGCATAAGAAAAAGGTACTTTCCAGTAACAGCTCACTAGATCTTGGCACTCTTAGACATTGCTTGCGAGGGGGCTAACCCTGGCTAGATGAAAGCGCATGAAATATGCTCTACCACTCCCTCTCCTCAGCTGGACAGGGTAGAAAAAATACAAAAGGCTCATGAGTTGAATCAGGTAGAGACCCCTCACCAATTACCATCACAGGCAAAACAGACTGGATTTGGAGAAATTAATTTATTACAAATCAAATAAGGGTAGGAAAATAACAAACAAAAATTCAAATCACTTTCTTCCACTCCTCCCTTCTACCTGAGTTCAACATTACTCCTAATTTTTCTACCTGTTCTCCGGGCTAAATAACACCAAGTCCACCAGTCTTTCCTTGTAGGGAAGGTGCTCCATCCCTCTGCTCAGTTTTGAGGCCCTTCTCTGCACCTGCTCCAATAGGTCCGTGTCTTTTGCGTACTGAGGCAGACACAGTACTCCAATTGGGGGTCCCACCAGAGCAGACTAGAGGAGGAGCACCACTGTCCTTAACCTGCAGGTCATACTTTCGATGTGACCAGGATACAGCTGGCTTTTTGGGCTAGATACACACATCACCAGTTCATGTCCAAACTCTGATCCCTCAGTATCCATTAAGTCCTCAGCAGGACAGCTCTTGATCTGTTCATCCCCCAGCCTACATGGATACTGGGGGCTGAAAAAGCACCTTGCACTTGGCTTTCCTGAACCTCATGAGTCTCCCATGGACCCTCTTCTCAAACTTGTGTAGGTCCCTCTGGATGTCACCTTGTCCTTCGGGACTGTCACCGCACCCACTCAGCTTTGTGTCACCTGCAAACCTGCTGAGGGTGAACTCGACCCCTTCATTTATGTCATTAATGACTGGTCCCAGTACAGACCAGTGAGGTCTGACCTCTGAGGGCACCACTTGCCACTGATCTCCATCTGTACATCAGGCTGTTGACCAGTTCTACTCCACTGAATAGTCTATCCCTATCTCTCCAATTCAGAGAGAAGGATGTTGGAGAGAACTCAGTCAAATGCCCTACAGGACCCAGAGAGATAATGTCTGTAGCCCTTCCCCTGCCCACTGATGTAGTCTCTGCATTGTAGAAGATCACAAGTTGGTCAGCTGTGCTGACTGTCTTGAACCTCCTCCCTGTCCTCCATGTGCCTTAGCAGAGCTTCTAGAAGGATCTGTCCCATGATCTTCCCAGGCACAGAGGTGAGACTGACAGGTTGGTAGCTCCCTTTCTACCTTTTTTTAAGATGGCTTGGTTCAATGTTTCCCTTTTTCCTGTCACCTGACTGCCACAACCTTTTAAGTATCATGGAGAGTGGGCTGGCAACTACAGCAGCCAATTCCCTCAGTATTTTGGGAGGCATCTCATTGGGTTCCATAGACTTACGTACATTCAGGTTCCTCAGGTGTTCATAGACCTGATCCTCATTTACAGTGGGATAGACTTAGCTTCCCCTGTTGTCCATCCACTTGAGAGTTGTGGGAAGAGAGGTAGCCATTGACTGAAGTGAAAAAGTTTAGTGCCTCAGCCTTCTTGTCTGCTGCTACCAGTTTGCCAGTCTGTTCATCAGGGGCTGTATGCTTTCTTTGACCTTCCTTTTCTGTCTGATTTACCTGCTGAAGCCTTTTTTCTTCGCATGCCTTGCCAAGTTTACCTCCCTCTATGCTTAGGTCTTACTGGCCTCACACCTACACAGCTAGGCAATGTCTCCCTAAAAGCTTCCCAGGATACCTGTCTCTGCTCCCATTATCTGTGCATTTCCTTCTTTCCTTTTTGTTTAACCAGCAGGTGTTGATTCATCCACGCTGAGGTCTTGCTCCGCTTTCCAATTTCTTGAATGGGAGGATTGAGAGCTTCTGTGCTCCATGGCTAGATCTTCCACTCCTGTTCTGCTCTCTTGTCCCAGTTTCCTAGGTATGCCCCCAATTAACTTCTCAAAGAGCTGAAAAGTTGCTTTCCTAAAATTCAAGGTGCTGACTTCACTCTTCTCCTGACCTATGATTGGTACTGAATTCCCTCCCGACTTGCTTCACCTTCACAGTTGTCCTTATACAACCAGTACAAGGTCCTGAAATCTAGGGACCGGAGAAATGAGAATAAGGATTAAGGTTCTTCTGGGAGGGAAGAGTTGCCTAGGGCAGGGCAGGCTACCCCCACAACATGAAATTTCTGAATTAAATAGAAAGGAGAGTAATAGTCACTGGTGACTCCATTTTAAGAGGAATTGGCCCAATATGCCAACCAGACCCAACCCACAGCAAGGTGTGTTCCCTCCCTGAGGCCCATGTAAGAGACATCACCAAGAAACAACCCAGCCTCTGTTTTCAGCCTAATTATCAGCCTCCGCTGGCTGTTCGGGTAGGCAGAGCAGAAATGAAATCCCATCAAAGAGTCTTCAGAGAGTCAAGCACCTCCTCAGGGCCTTGAGACAACCGGTCAAGGGATCTGGAGAACAAGTTGTGTTCTCTCCTCCCATTTGCAGGGAATGATGGGGTAGGAAACAGGAAAATCATGAAGAATATTACTGGCTTAGAGACTGGTGTGACCAGCAGAATTTTGGGGGTTTTGATTACAGGTCAGTTTATACAACATCAAGCCTACTGGCAACAAATAGGGGGAAAGGATCTTAGCTCAGAAGTCACCAGGACTTGTTAAGAGAGCTTTAAACTCAATTTGAAATGGTAAAGGGACATAGAGAATTTTTTAACTCCAGTATACAATTATCACTGTATTTGCAGAAAAGAAAAACCAAAATATTCTGTAGCAATTAGAGATTTATACAAAAAGACTCTATCAATACTGTTCTGATTTTCACATGCTAATTTATCCAAGGAGACCAACACACATAACTTTTACTTAGGGAAATCAGCGCTGAACTGGAAATTCTATGAGAATTTCTGTCACTGACTGGCTTTTTTCTTACCTCTTAATATAATCATCATATTAATCTCATCACTCGGGATTTTCAAGCAATGATAAGAACTCTATGTAAAGAAAAACAAGCTCTCATATTGATGTTGTTATCATCATGTAAGCACCACTGAGGAATACACTTAAACACATCTGTTCAAAGTTCTTTTTTTCATAATTTGCCAATTATTTTCCCTTCTTATGCAATTTTTCCCATTACTGCTTGCAAGATTGCATAAAAAGTTATTCAAAATATCAGACAAACAGCATCTAGAGACAGCTGTGATACCAGAAAGCTCTTACAAAAACTTTTTTTTTCATTAATATTATTTACAAACAACAAAGAGATAGATTGTGCTAAGTTCCTTAAAGAATTGCAGTATACACATGCAATATTTCAGGAATTAAAGAATAAACCTCTTGTCATGAGGAGAAGATGCAGCAATTCCTGGGCCTTCACTCTTTATCATTCCCAAGCAAGGCAGCAGAATTATTCTGGTTCTACTCATTTCTCAACTCACTGCTCTTGGCTGGTTATTGGGTGCAATTTATGTTCTACTTTTTTCTCACCTGTCTATAAAAACTGTTTTAATGCAACTGAAGATACATAGTCCTGCAATAACAAACTTAGTCCCTCAAAGCATTAAAAGTTCTAGTCCACCTTCATCATACCTGCATGATGATTCTCATCTCATTTGTACAACCTGACAGGAGAATGATTACCTCAAAAGTAAGAAAACCCTTGCTTCAAAATTTCTAAAGATTTAGCATTACAAGAGGCCAGGCAACTCAAATACAGCCATGCTTCACCACTGAAACAATACAGCTCAGCTGGTGAACACAGCGCAGGTGTCATTTCTTAACAAAGCTTTCCCACCATGTAGCAACAAGAACATTGCCATACATGACAACATGCGACGGCACAGAGAGCAGGAGCAGACTTGCACCGGCTGACTTGAGCACAGGTCTCTCTCCTGAAGCAGGATACAGGGTCAGGGCCACTTATCCCAGCAGCTCCAGTCTCAGCTAACAAGAGAGCTCTTTGACCAGCATGAGTTAGAGACATGTCAAATCATTTAAGATCAGTAATGAACGTCAGCTTGCTTGTGCTCCCCAGAGCTATCCCAAGATGGATTACTACAAATCTCTTGCCAAAATTATTACTTACGGAGAAACTTGCTTTGTTGGGCTATTTGCCACCATAAAACAGGAGATTGAGATAAAATCCCTGCTACTTTTTCCCAACCAAAAACCATCAACATCTAACTGCTGCCAAAGATGAGGCTGTACTGCAGTCTGCATGCATGCACTGCTCCACAGGATACTAAGCCAGTAACACCAGCACTGCTGCTGCTGCTTCAGTTGTGCTGATACAGAAATTTTAGGCTGCAGCATGTAAATACTGCATGAGATATATCACAAGTATCCCTAAAAAATACATGTTTATGTAACAGGTGCCGCATTTTTTTTCACATTGAGTGTTCTAGCAATTGTGCTTAGCAAGGTTTACCATATACATTTCTACCACATGCTTTTGTGCAAGACCTTCCTGACCCTGTGAGAATTATGCTCTCAACAGTACTACTAGTTTGAGCAGTGGATAGGTATTTTGCTTCTGAACACGCACATATAGTCCCTGAAAAAGCATGGCTCACAGCATATATACAAATAGGGTGTGAGGAATGCTGCCTCCGCAAAAATATGTGCCCCATGCTCATGCCTACTTTAAGACTACATCAGACAAGTGACACAGCAACCACAGTATGATTTTACACGCACATGTAAAATTACTGTTTGTGGCCTTACTGAAAGGAAAGCCAGCATTAGAACATCGAAAGAAGGAGATCTGAGCAAACATCCCTATACAAATCTCTCCGGTAATTAAAAAATTCATACTGCTCTCTGCTTCAAAACCAATAAACAAGTTATCTGAAGAATGCTAATAATAAGAGCTGTAGCGTACTTGACTTATTTTATGTCATGTTTTAAACAAAATACTGATTCAATAATAAAAACAGCAATGAAGATCTGGAATTTTTTCTTGTTTTTAAGAAAAATGGACGATGTGATGAAAGATGTAACAAATCCGGACGACAAGAGAGAAGGAGAAAAGTGACTTTTACCAGGTGGTAGAAAGATCTAAGATTCCCACTTTACGTCCTTCAAAAGTATTGTTATTCGATTTTACTCTCCTAGTTTTCCTTTCTTGCAATGCATTCATGTGTTAGCTTTTCTAATGAATGCCATTATTACAAATTAAGTAATTTTCATTTCTTATTCTAATTTTCCTAAGCTTTTCCCCTTCACTAAATTGATAGAAACCACCTTCTCCTATTTGCATTTGAGAAGTCTAGATCTGGACAGTTCAGATTTTAAAATACCTTAGGAAATCAAAGCTAGACAGCAGACTGAAGTGATGGCAAACACTGAATTAAAGCTCTGAGTATTGTTACTGGACTTTCATTTTTTTCAGGTATTAGCATATTTGCAAAACACTACATGTAATCTCAGAGAATATTACATTTGCAGACAACTCTTGTCCAGTTCTGGTTAGTTTATTGGGTTTTCCTCAGGGAGGTGTGAAGCAGACTATTTTGTAGATGTTCAAAATTGCTTCACAGACTTTATATTCCTAATATAAATGTAAAAAATACTGCTGGCTGAATACACTGATGCATCTCATGTCACACCATTTCTATTAGCAGTTTCCAAACAGTGCTGCAAAATTTAAAGTTAATTGTTTCCCGCATTTTGCAAGTTTACCTATTTTAACCTTACTTTTATTCTGACACATTATTAATGTGAAATTATTACGCTGACAAAAATACCTTACAATAGGACACAGGCCAGAGACATTCTCATTAAAACATAATTGATCCAATGTTCGTACTATGATTTAACAGAGACCTTGGCACGTGTATTAAGGAAAGCCCGGGTTGTCAAACTTTGCAGAAAAACAATGTTATTCCATCACATTTTGAAACTCCACTTCTGGCCAAAGATAGCATTGCATTTGAAAAGCTACATCTTTTCATGGCAAGCCATATCATATGAAGATATTCAGGAGGCACGGCGAAAGAGACAAGAAAGCACCTGAAGGAGAAGACAAACTATGAGACACAAGATGTTGGGTACCAAAACGGAACATTAAGTGCTGAAAACTCGGATGCTATTTAAGCTTTCCCGAGCTGAGAACTGTAAAAAACCTGAAATTTACATATCAATGCACATCCACAGAGTATTGCATCCAGTTTGGAAGTGCTAACATGTTCATGAGGGTCTGAGAAGCCCAGACGAGAAATGCCAGGCTCTTCTATCAGAGATGAGCTCATACCAGAAAAATTAATTAAGCCAAGTGAGGTAACACATATGCACCAAACCATAACCCCCTAGAATGACTCAGTTATTTCCTTTAATATTTTATGTGCAATATTTTATTTGCATTAATTTATTTCTCCTTCATTTAAGAATGAAAAAAGAATACTAAACTAGCTCATAACAGGTGTATGATCTGTATAGTAGTGATAAAGTAAGGACAAAGTAAGTAAGTAAAGTAAGGTTTTCTTTTTTTTAAAAAGAAAAACCTGCAGCTATGCAATGTGGATATGTCCACATGTTGTTCCAGTGATTTTAAATGCAGTTTCCAATGTACAAGCAAGGGAGGTGCTGTGAAGTCCCAGCACGTGAGCAGAATCCACCTTCCAAAATCCTGATTCGGGCAGAAAAGATCTCACATAGATGCAGAACGAGTTACTGTCTCCTGCTGTGAGTGCCTGGACTTACTGCACTTGGCAACAGCTCTCGTGGGGTTAAGTACAGTCAAACAATAGTGCATCACGAAAAACACATGGGAGGCACGAGGGAAAAGCATGATTAAGAATTTAGGATGATTTCTTTTCTTTGCCTTTTATGCAGGGAATACTTCATGAAGCTTTAGACCCTGGATGTGTATTTGCACAAAATAAAATATTTGCTTACTGCAAAGGTTTACAAACAGTAGTCATTTGATAGGACTTTTTGTTACATTTATTCATATTATTTTGGTTTAAATACTAGAATACCTATACAGGGAAATATAAGTATCCGTTTAATGCCTATTAATAGATGCAAATAGAAATTAAAATTTAAAATCTGTTTTGTCTGTTTTTTCCTGTTCTGCCATAAAGTACCTTTATATTTCAGATGAAATAAGCATACCTTTTTTTTTTAATATAGCATTTTCTGTTGGCCATTGAGATTATTTTGGCACAAGTTTTGTAAATAACAGATTTATTATCAGATTTTCTTCATTGACTGGATGCTTTTTTAAACTCTAAGTCCCTACAATTCTCTTTGTGAGAATAAAAGGATGTTCTCTCATAAAATAATTAAAAACACTGAGGACTTTTTTTCAACCAATAAGAATATTAATTGGGTTCACCATCAAAATGTGATAACGTGTAAAATATCTTGTTTTGCATGTTAATGCTCCATAATTGCACAGAGCTTTTCAACTTCAAAGCTCTTTACATGAATTAAGTGGATGTCCCTGGAGGCCTTAAGCAACATTTTCTTTGCCTTCAAAAAGAAGATTTGCACCAGACAAAAGCTTTGTGAAAAACGCACGGCTGGGCTTTGTTTTGTCAGTCTACTGCCATTGCACAATGAGATAAAATATCACTACCATTTTGCAGATGGAGAAAAAAGGGTAACTTAATGAGACCATCCATGCGCATCCCAAAACTCTGTACTTTACATCGGTAGTGATGCACTAAGACAGTGAGAAACAAAATGCAAGTCAGTTTTCCAGAGCCACACCAACATATGTTTCAATCACTTCTTTACTTCTCCTCCAAAGACCAAGTTGCAGAGAGTCCAGTGATTACCTCCAAATGCAACCACCCCACATATAGTGAGTTTGCTCAAGCACTCACAAAGAGAAAAAAATGCATTTGCTAGAATTCAGTCAAAGGCTGTTATCTGGTACTCCACTTTGATTCATCAGAAGACATCTGAAAAGTCCCAAAACCCAGGAGAGAAGTGGTTATTCCCTTATGTCAGACAGACTGAAATCTATCACATAACGCTACACAGTATTTTCACATTGAATTGTCTTTTTCACTGGCTTTTAAACCATGCTAAAAATAAGAAACTGCTACAGATGTTTACAACTTTGGTGCTAAAGAGTGAGTATTTTTTCAGCACCCTTTGCCATAAGGGTATTTTTGGTGAGTACAAATAAGATCAACAAGTATTCCTCTTTGTACTTACCATGTGATTTTTATGCCACTTCACTGGACACAGGGTGTAATACATTGGGTCTTTTTATTGCTCAAGTAGAAAGTGCTCATTTACCTATTTATGTTTATATATAGGAAAAAACAAAGAGTTATTACAAGGGGCATACTTCACACTGTAGTAGTGGTAGATTTCCTCAAGATGGTCTTCTGGGGTTTTGGCGCAGTTTGTGGAGGCACAGTTGCAGGTCTTGGAGGAGGAAAGCTGTTACTGGGACTTATCCCCAACCCTCCATTTTCCAGAAGAAATGGAGGCAACGGAGGTGGAGGAGGTGGCAGAGGAGGGCACTGGTGTGGCAGCTTTCCTGCAGCCCGGGCTGACTCGCCGTGCAAGTGCACCTCTCTGTTTTTAATGTTATATCGAACGTCACAGTCGGGGCAGTAGCCGTGGTACTGCACCTTTTCACTGAACCGTACCCGCTCCCTGGCTCCCGGCTGAGCACACCGCTCTTTCTCAGCTCTGTGCACCAGAGGCTGCATCACGACTTTCTCCAGGCTGGCGCTGGCTATGCAGCACATATCTCCATTGGGGATGCGGCTGGGCCCCGCGGGCAGGCCCCCGTTCCGCAGCAGCGTGCCGTTGGTCTTGACTGGGTTGGCCAAAGGAGGCAGCCGGGCAGGCTCATCACATTTGACAGGCGTCAGTCGAGGGGGAGGAGGGGGCGGGTTCGGCTTCCGCAGCACGGTGAGGATGGCTGAGGGGTGCGCAGGGGGCTTGATGAGCGGTGCACTGCCCCGCACCTTGACCTTCTCCAGGCTGGAGGCTGTTGTGCTGCTGGAGCTGCTGTTCAGCGTATCTGTTTTGGAACTGTCCGTCATCTCATCCTCCAGCTGCAGATCACACGTCAGTGTGTCGATCTGGTCAACCACCTGCACAACAGCCAGAGTGAGAACAGTGAGAAAAGCGTACCTTAGAGAAGGCACAGAAAAACAAAGCCATTCTCCACTATCACTTTGTCCTTCCCAGAACCGAAGCATCCAATTTTTTTGAGCATTATTTCTTTTTTCTTGTCAACGTAATAAAATAATCATAATAAAAATGACGACAACAATAATTATAGGGATGGCTAGTTTGCTAGCTCATCACCTGAATGAATACAAGAGAAATATAACATGAAAACAGTCTAGAATGAAATTCCCTTTCTTTCCCTCCAGGGCTTACTTGGTAATGTCATAGTGAGTGAAGTGTAATTCTTCAGTATTACGCCTTGCCTTCCAGTGCAGGAGGAGACAAAATTGTTCAGCTTTGGCTTCGGCATGATAGCTTCTGAACCAAAAAGTTCTGCAGAGTATATCTTTTAGCTCTGACCTTTCAAACACTCCAGATTTAAATATCCATTCTCTGTATAGGTACTATACACTTAGAATCATAAATTTGATACACAATTTTCCGACATTTTCTAACATAAAAGAAACTCAGAAAGAAATTTTCTCCTGCATTATCTCCCTTTATGAGTATTTTCCATAAGATCTAAAATCCTTCAAAACAATCTTGAAATAGCATTACTGAAAGAGAGAAAATGTTGCTTGGTTTCCACTCACAAGTATCTAAGAACTCATGCACTTTATCTGAAGTTTTCCTCTACCTCCCAGAATTCTGGTTTTCGATTCTACATTGTGAGATCTTTTCTAGTGTTCAAGACTAATTTTTCTACTAATTTTTTTATAGGGCATGAAACCAACAGTGCGTTTACTTGGTAGAGAATTTTTTCATATAACAATTAAAAGCTCTTTCTGAGAACTGCATTTAGCTCAGTACCCACGTGAACAACTGTAGTTATAAGCTACACATAACTACAACAAATACCCCAGGAAGTAGCACTAGTACACGTTTAAAAACTGATCTCTGTCCTTCACAGCCTCACAGGATGCACATAAAGTAATCAGTAGCTGAAATGTTGCTAACTAACTTTGGTGCATTAGTAAAACCTGTGCCATTGCTTGGGGTCTTTGTGGGAGATCTATGATGTTCTGGTAGAGGCAACCCAAAACATCTGAAATGAAACCAGATTCGGCCATTGTGCCACAGAAACTTTCATTTCTACTTCCTGCTTTCAATAATTTGGTGCTGATACTGCTGATTTAAAACTAAGACTACTTTTAGGCATATGAACCATATATTAACTGCAAAAAAAGTGAAAAGCCGGCATCTGAAGGCAGTGACTCTTTATTCAGTCAAACCAGTCACCCACTTACGTGCCCAGTAGTAAAAGGTACATATTAAAAGCAAAACCACCATAAAAGGAAGAAAGGACTACAGCTTTCACTGCTCATACAGTAAGCAGAGTTGCAAAATACAAAATCAATAAAAATTCATATGCAGCAATTCAGTTCAGTGCTTTCCTTCTCCTAAAACCAGCAAACATGCAAATAAGCATCATTCAGAGAGCTTTCAAGCATCTTCGAAAAAACTTTACAATATTTTTTCTCAAATAAACAACTCATTTATTCAGTACTCCAAGCCCACTATCATGTTGCACTCAAATTTCTTTTTCTCAAAAAAAACCCAAAAAAAAAAAAAAAAAAAAAAAAACCAAAAAAAACCCCCAAAAAACAAAAAAAAAACAAAAACAAAAACATACAAAAAACAAACAAACAAAAAAAAAAAACACACAAAAAAAAAACAAAACAAAAAAACACAAAAACAAAAAAACACAAAAAACATATCTCTCTCTCTATATATATATACACACAAATCCTTGAAATAGTAAGGATTCAAGAAATTATTCCAGAAGTTGAAATGTACAATTCAACTCTACTAACTGTCAGATCCCACACATCCCCTCCAGGGTACAGTGTATAAACTCTAGAAAATTTCAGAATGGGGTAGAGAAATTCTATCTTTACCAAAATTCATTGCAAGAATGACAGTTTACACTGAAAAAACTCTTATTATCACCTTCCATTACATAAGCAAAATAAGGCAGAGATAACTTCTCAGAAGATAACAGGAACAAAGAAAAGGAAGTCAAGTTCTGGTCAGTAAGCCTGAAATTTAAACATTCCTCTGCAACCTAAGTATGGATTTGTGTAAATATTAGGGTCTGCCTATATATCGCTAAATATCCTACTGCATCCTATCATCTTTTATTAAACTGTAACAGTGATAGAATGGATTGATGCAACATAAACCAAAGAAATTCCTTGGCAAGCAAACAAATAGAAAAATTATGCATTGCAGGGCAAAAATGTTCTCAAGAGTAACAGGAAAGTCTGTTATGAACTACGCTTCAAGTTAATGACTACAGAGTTTATCTCATGCCTTCTGGGCAAATGTGCAGTACACATCAGGATTTTTTTTGTCACCTACCCATTTGTAAAACATAAATCCAGCATGAAGTGGCTCTGAACACAACAGCACAGTTTATCTATCCAGATTCATTCCCACCACGAGTTCTGAGTGTGTACTGTTCTTTTCTTTTTCTTTTTTGTCCCAGAAGGTAAAATTTAAGTAAGATGAAAAAGCAACACGAGAACTCGTGACTAACACAGTGAAACTGTTGTAGTTAGAAAGAAAAAAAGAGCCCTTATTTCACAATGCATCTTCAATGAAATTAAGAGAGAGAAAATTAATTAAAAAAAACCAAAAAACCAACAAATAAACCTGCTCTAGTTGTGCAGGAATGTGTCCATTTTTTCAGTCCTGAATAAAACAGGGCTTGATTCACATGTACAAATGTTGGGGACACATAATTTTATAGTCCAAGGAGCTCCTTAGCCATTAACTGGATTTGCGATCTGCAGATATGCCCACTTCTACCCTGCCAGCAGTATCCTGAGGCTTCAAGCTCTGTAGAATCCAGTGTGATAGTCCTGAATGAACCAGGACACCAGTTTATCCTTATTTGCTTTCTAGGTTGGTACTGAACAGCAATATTAGGTGCCCAGGGCTGGATTTCTCTATCAAAATCCAAGATTACACCCTTAGCAACATGCATTCGGACTCAGAAATTCTGTGCTGTAACTAACAGAGCATAGAGAATTAATCAGTAAAATCAAGTTCAGGTAAAAAAGAAAAAAATACTATTCAACCCCAATTAACAACAAAAAACACCTAAACCCCCAAAAAACCCACTGAAGTTGAAAACAACTTGCAATGCAAAGGTATTTCAGACTTAACCTGATCCTCAATGTTACCAAATTTTTATATAAAATAGCTTTAAAATATAGAGCATAAAGTACTTCTTTTCCACTGAGGTTGAACTGCAGCTCCTGTTTAAAGGAACTTCGGAATCAAGTCCAAGGAAAGGTCTTGTGATTATCAAAAGCAGCCTATGCTGACCTATTATTTCCATCATTAGAGCTGTACTTGTAAGTTTTATCTAGTTTTCACCTCCTCTGTTGAAGGCCTTTTGTGGGCAAACGCCCTAATCTTATCAGGCCAATACTCAAAACTATTTCTCACAGGATGCCAGGATCTCATTCCAAGAATCCAACTTCGTAATCTTAAGACTAAAACATAATACAGAAAGTAACACGTACTTGTACTTCTTACTTATATCCCTAAATTTCTCTGAAAGCATCTCTACAATTAGTCACAAACTCATTTCTCAACATTTCTTTGTGTTTCACCGTTTGCAATACACCTCCAAAAATACATCTATTGAGAGTTTTGTTGTCTCCTCACAATAAATGCTCCACCAGGATTTTTTTTCCTTTATTTAGAGGAAGGTACCAATGTTCAGTGAATATATAATCCACTGTCTGCCCTCAATCCACCACAGACAATTGCTGAGCCTTTTTTGCAACCCTTAAATAAAAAAGCAAATTGCTTTTCAGGAAGGAAATTAATATACACTTAAAGATTCATGATTTTTTAAGTTAATAGAAGTAAAAAGTTTTATATTTCTAAAGATACCAGCCATTTGTACTGTTTTTAATGTTTTTCAAACATTCACATGGATTTCAAAACTAGATTTATTTTTTTTTTAATTACTTGCTTCTGTACAGGCTAGTAGCTCTCAAAAAAGGTGCATAAGCATAATGAACTTAGGCGATATTACTTCTGAAATGGAATAGGTGTAATTCATATATTCCTCTTTCGTACCACATCATAGCAGTGTGCAGCTATGAGATTTAAAAGTTTGCTGGAAGTTTACTGGAAAATGAATAGTTATGGACAGATGCTGAATTTGATTTTAAATCAACCAAAATAAAATCATGCCATGAGACTAGTTCTCATTTTGAACTAAAGAAACTAGTGGTGAAGTGAAAAAAATTAGGTGGACAAAATAAATTGAAAAAAATTATCAATTTTTAATAAAAAAATTAATAAAACAAGAATTTAACATAAAAAGGATTTTTTACTTTTAAAACAATGCGAAAAACTTGTGAAGTTTGACACAGACAAATATTGCACTTCATGTGCAAAAATTAACTACCTGACAAGCCACAAAAATAAATATGGAATTAAAAATAAAAGAGCCATCAGCTCTACCATGAAGAGGATGCCTTTAAGTAAAGGACTGAGAAATATGCTGTATCAGTAGCTCTAGCATCTCATGATTGCATCTCTAATCCTACAAGAAATTGTTCGCTTGCTGTAATTAGTAGTGGAACCTTCTAGAGAAGCTATCAAATAATTTACATTCACATCACTTCAGCTTATTATTTCCTGTACAGCTATTAGACCTTTGCTGACAAAAATGAGTGCTCAATATATATAGGGAATGTGAGATTAGCTCAGCTGGTCAGATCATGCTGCTAATAACACCAGGGTTGTGGATTTGATCCCTGTACGGACCATCCACTGAAGAGTTGGCTTTGATGATTCTTGTGGGTCCCTTCCAACCTACAATATTCTGTGATTAGTTCTGTGATATCTAAGGACACAAACAAAGCTTCTTCCTTACTAAGAGCCTGTAAATCCTGAATTACCCCAGAGTTAAAAACAAATGAAACAGACGTCTCTGTTAACAGTGAGAAAACGAGTATCTCCCTTTACAGTTTATGCTGCATAGCAGCAGAATAAGAACCTTTTTTCAGGTGGTTATATTTCAGCTTCAGCCAATCCATGGTCCTATCTTTTGTATTTTTTCTACAGCAAACTTCTCCACAGTGCCACCTCTCCCCTTCCCCCAACCCACAGAGAATAGAGCTTCCAGGCCAAGAAGAACCAAAATTACACTAGAAACAAGCTTATGAAGTTGTGTAAGCTAAAAAATTGCCAAAAAAAAGCAAAAGAAAAGCTGTAGCCAGAGAGGCAAGTGGTCTACTTAGTACAATATTGTGAAAAATTACAAAAAGCAGGTGCTCAGGCAACAACACTAGAAAAGTCACACAGAAGTATTTGTGTAGAGCCTTATTCCATTCTCAGACAATTTCTAACTCAAGAACTTCCTAGCAGATATTGTATTAAGCAGATCTTGACATACGTATCTACAGTGAACATCTGCTTGAACCTGCATCAGCTTTTGGCATCTGCAGTTACCCACCTTCATTACACAGATACGCCACCCACACCTCTTTCTGCCTGAGAAAAAAAACCAGATGCTTTTACAGACAAAGTGCTTAGTGAACTTGCATGATACTCAAGCTGTAGCTGTTTCGTGAAACTGCAGCCACAGAGGCCCTCTCAGTCTTGCAGTTGGGTTGTGGGTTGGTTTTTTTGTTAGCTTTTACAAGGTATACATTAGCATCTTCATATGTGAAGCTGTATTAGTAAGTAATGTCTGTTCATGCTAAAATACTGTAACATAGCACTGGGGATTAACTCAGTATTTGAGTAAATACAAACTTCCAAGCAGATTAGTTCATCTTTCTCTTCCAGTAGTATCTCAGCAGCTCAGTCACTCACTGCAGCAGCAAACGGCAAGGCTGGTTGAAGCCTGTCAGTGTTAGGGTATCCAAGAGATCAGCCCCATCCTAAGCAAAGTTAGTTCAGTAACTTTGAACACCAAGTCAGGCTGGAAATAAGCATGAAAATGACAATATAAGACTATGTTGGGCTCTTGAGAATCTAACAAGGCCATGAAGACTCAGCATCATAATTCTGAATTAGCAGTTCAGGGGAAGCAAACTGGGAAGCCCATATTCAAAGTATTTTTTTAAAAAAGACCTTTTTCCACAAAGAAATAATAATAGAAGAAAAGAAACTACAGCAAGCTGCTCCCCATGTTCCCCTTTAAGAATCTGACATAGCCATGCTAATTGTCCTTTGAACCCTTCTGGATGAAGTCTCATAGGAATGCTGTTTGGAAGAACAGAGAGAGACATGCAGGCAGATATGTAGCATGTATCCATAGCATGATGAATAGTACAATTACAATTCTTGCCACACACAGAAGAATACTGATAAAATTACAACAAACAAAACAGAAACCCTGAAAAAATAAAGTAACAAACAAACAAAAAAAATCCTTCTGAGAAAAGCAAGTTCCAGTAATATTTGTAACAAAAAATAACTGTTCTAAAATATTAATTGAAACAAGTCAGCATTCCTTTTTTATGCCAACAAAATTTCACACTTCAGTGAAATACTGGAAATGAGTGACGTAAAATACATCATCTCATATTTGGCAATATAGGAAAATAAAACAATTTTACTAAAAATAAAGAAGATTAAATCTGTTTTGTCACATCTAGATCATCACAGAATGATGATACTTGTCTTAAGTACTTGATTACTCTGGCAGGTAATGCAATGATTTCACATGTAGCTTGTTACCCAGGCTGGAAGACAAACTGCAACTCAGGCTCAGCACTGTGTAAGCACAGCAAACCAGTCCATGGACTTGAAATAAATAGCGAGTGCAGTGTATGTCTGCATGGGCAGCAGTGCTAACCAGCTAACCAAGTTAACCCCGTGCTACCCTGGAATATGTTCAAAAGCAGATTGTGAGAGCAGCAAGTAGGTCTGGTACAGCGTGTCCTGAACACTAAAAAAGATGCGGAACTAAGATAAAAAAAGGGCTTTTAAGTACTAAAGAAATTAATGAAGACTGCATTATAAAATATAAGGAAAATTTGATTTCATGACTTACAAAGAAACCTGCAATTTAATGGGGAATTAGCAATTGTTCCTCTACTGTTTGTTAGACTGATGTCAACTATACTCCTTTCTTTTTCTTACTCTTCAAATTTAGGTTTGACACGGTAGATGTAGCCTGCGTGACTATTTAAGAAGAATATCCACATTTTATCTTTATGTTATTAGGTAAGAAAAAAAAAAGGGTAAAACTGGGCATGTCAGATACACATTAGATACTTATATCTGCATACAATTATTTTAAATTCATTGGCACAAAGAAGGAAATTTAAAAGACAAATTGCTAATCAACATTTTATGCTTAAATATGTACGCAAATAAAAGTAAAAAGTCTTCCCTGTAGAAAACTCAGGAGAATTAATATAGAATCCTTGTTTACATGTTTCAGTAATACCCTTGCAGCTTACTACTGCTTTTCTTTCTCAAAACATGTAACAAAATTGAAAATGGCTGCAGGTTGACAATAATAAGGAATGGTTAATCTGTGCATTCTCATTACTGCTAATGTTTTCTGGATAAACATGTTGTAAACCAGCTGTAAATGCAATAGTACAAAATCTTAGAGATTTTAGTCCCTACATAACAACCTTCAATATAAACAGTCATTCACGATGACTACAAATACAGTGATTTGCCTAACTAGAAATCATATTAATTTAAATGAGTGCTAAATATTTGTCCTCTACAAGCTCTTATCTATTAAGGTAAATAGAATGTAGAAGTTCTAAAAGTATGTTAATTAATGCTAACCATGGAGACTATGGAGATTGGAAGTTCCTTTGTAGGATTAGAAAAATCACATATTTTCATAAATACTTTCCTAGGTACACTCTTCAAACACATTAATAACAGTTATTGTTAAGAAAAAGAAAAGCCCTTGTAACATAATAGCTCTGAAAAATAATTTGAAATATTTAGCATACCCAAAAAGAATTTGCTGAGAAGCTGATAAACAATTCCACTGCAATTCTTTTGTTAATGCTAGTCTTAAGCACTAGGTATATTTCTCTAATTTTAAATAAACCATCTCACTATGTAGAAGATTAATTGACATCTTTCCTTTTCCTCTGGCCCTCTAAAAGAGACTCCAGAAATAAATTTTTATCATCCTTTTGTACTAAAACCAAAAAAGACATTTTCCAAGAACAGCCAAAATATCTTTTCTGAGACCACATATTAGGCTGTTGGATTTTTCGATTTAAAGGATTTTATTAGTAAAATACTACTTTTAGTCTAGATGGCCTCTGTATTTTAGTATTTCAGCCCCATTTAGCTTACATTTAAGTCCAACTGAAAGGTGCAAAAAAATTTACATTAATCTGAAGGTACTAACTCCTGTTGGACACTTATTAAAATATGGTTTCAACTGAAATCAACAGAACTAGAGGATTTAACTGAGTAGACACTTCTAACCAGTCCTTTTGCCTTCAAAACATGACCCTAAGTTGCACAATCCATTAAGTTTTATTTTAAATTAAATATTGAACAAACATTTAAAGCAAATTTTAGATGAAGCGACAGCATTCTCTGCTTTTTACACTCAAAAAAATGGAAAGCCTGCTAATGCAATAGACATTTTTCAGACATATCTGCAATACTCTTTCTGTTGATAAGTCCTATCCTTGAAAGAGGTTCTGTATATGCAACAGGTTGAATTATCTGCCTAGATAGAAACAATGCTATAGGTAATGATGATTATTATTAGAAAGTTTGCAACTTTTTCTTCTGGGAGATCTTAAATGCACAAGCTCCCACCTCACCCTCGCCCTCCTAGTGAGCTGCCCCTAACACCTAGAAGTAAGAGTACTACAAACATTGTTCCAGGAATGAGAGAGCACAGAATATTTTGCAATATTGAAGGTTTCCTGGAACGCAATCTGACTTTTTCCATCTGGATGTACTGGGCAGAGTACATTACAGGAGATAGCCCATGGTGAGCTTACACCACTAATAAAGAAAAGTAATGAATCAGCAAACTCTGTTAACAGAGAAAGTAATTGCCATGAACTATAAAGGTTTAGAGTGAATACATGGTTGCCTTCTAATTATTTGTTGTTCCAAGTTAAATGACCTCTGCTCCCACTGCATCACAACGTATTTAAGTAATTTCATTAAAAAGAATATTTTATCTTAACATTTAAGAATACAATTTTTTCAGATTCCTTTCAGCAAAATGCTACATGGGCATATGAGAAGTATATACAAAAATAAGAGTTTTATCTCATTTTCCGTTCTATATATGAAACCTTTGTTTATTAGACATCTAAAACTGAGCCCTTCAAGTGATTACGACTAATGTATTCTAGACAGTGTAAGCCAACTGTAGCTAAGTATTTTTTAAATGAATAATATAATTAAATGATTTAACAATAATTACACTAGCATACTAGGATTATTGTCAAGAGAGCTATTTAACAAAATTCAAAGCAAACAATGTTATGTTACATGTTTATATAGATGGCCAGTTATTTTACAGTTAAAGCTGAATTTAATTGACTTATTTTAGAATTCAAAAAAAGCTGTCCCTCAGCCTTCCAGTCCAAAAAGAAATTAATAAATACCATAAATTGAGAATGTATGAGGAGCAACAGCAAAGGAGCAGAGTTTATAGCTAATGTTTGCAATGAGATACACCCTGCTCCGCCAATTAAAAAATACAGCAAATAAAAAAAAAACAAAACAGGAAATCTCTAGCTCAGGTATTTTCACCACTTTTGAAGGAAACAGTAATTGCAGTGCACCAAAATACAATACTGCAGATGTTTTTTTCAAGCAAAGACTATTAAATTTTTGTCCTTATAAGACCATTAGCTCTTATTTTTGGCACAAATAGCTGCTGCTCCAATTCTGTTTCTGGTTGCAGAACAGACAGCTAATAACACAAGAAAACAGAAATTTTCTTTGCTTTTGCATAACCTGCAAAGCTGCTGGGCCTGTTATGCCTGCAACATACTTGCACTCCCAGCAATACTGAACTATTAAAAGAGAATTTGGGCAACCTACAAGGTACACGGTGCTGCACTCAGTACCACGACACTCTGTTCTTACTGCTGGTGGTCAGTCCTCTCCTGTGTATTCAGTTCAGATGCTTCTGCATCTGTGGCAAAGGTTATCCTTGGATAAAGTTAGTTTTGCTATTTGTAATGTAAAAGAGAGGTATGACTTACAGAGGTATTAATGAAAGGCTGAAGGTGAAATTCTGAAGAGGTCTGTTTTCCTAGGTAAGTCAATAATTGCCTTACAGAAGTAAACTACAGTAGTAGAATACGTTGTGCAAAGAGTAGAAAACCATTTCCAAACAGATTTGCAAAGCACAGTGGCGAGCAGGATGGGGGAGAAACTGTCTTGTCTCAGTAATGCAAATAACAAACTGCAGCCAAGAATCAGTACAGCTACCACAAATTTCCAACCAAAGATAAAGTCAAAATGATTCACTCCTTCAAAAGACTTGTTGATGCTTAGTCTTTGAAGCTTGCTTTTGCTTTTTGGCTTTTCTACAGAGCATTTCAGTTGAGTTAGCATCTTATTAAAAATGATATGGAATATTTATTTTAAATTTATATATTTCAGTAATTATTTCTATACTGATTTTGACAATATATGGAAAATCTGGTCTAAACCTCAAGATGAGAGGAAAAAAATAGCTGTCTATATTTGCTGCACCTTCCTTTCACAATGTCTTCTGGGGTTTACAAGACATGAATACTTTTTCCTTCCTCTCCCTTTCCCTCTTCCCCTCCCTTCTTTCTTTTATCTCTCTCTCTCTTCCCTCCTCCCCTCATCCCCCCCAATATATCAGAAGTTCTGCTGAGGTCAATTACACAATGCCTCAAGTACTAAAGCATTTCTTTGATTGCCATCCACATTACTAATCCACTTTGAAGAGTCCTCACATCTTGTCCTTATAATCCTCAATCCCCTTCTTATAACTGTAGTACCTGTGGCAGCAGGAATGAAATGTTTTGTACCTAGTATTCTGAAGCAGTCCTTAGATGTAAAGATGTAAAAAGTGGAATTTTTCCAGTGCAGCTGGCAGGATGAACAGAGAACCACCAGAAAGACAGATCAAGTGCCCCCTTCTGCTGCTATCCTATGGAGGTTGTCTTGGTTGGCTCTGATTCAAAGAACATAGTTAGTGAGAAGAGATGTTAAGCACAAGAGACCTCTGGTGTATGCATTGAAAGATACCGTGAATCTCATTGGACATATTGCCATTTAAAATGTTATCAGACAGCATTGAACAAATAGTTGTTTCATTTTCTGGGCTATTAGTGAAAACAAAATTATACAGGTAAGGTTTAAAGCCGTAACTCATATTTTAATACTGAGGCCTATTATTCTAGAGCCAATATTTTCATTTTTGGCAAAGCAAATGTAAGTTGCAAATGTAGACACTTGGGGTTCAGACCTAAAAATGGACCTGAATACCAAGATAAAAAGCGTATCTTTTAACACAAGAAAGCGCTGCAAAATATGTGAAAAATATAATCTGTGTTTGAAAAATAAAGTGATCCTGAAATGCCAAAAGAAAGGTAAGTATTGCAAATTATTTTAAAGTTTCAAATGAACATTATTAAAAATACTATGGACTTGCACTTAATTTTTAAAAGGCATAAGAAATGTTTTGACTAGGTTCAATCAAAAGAACTACATTTACATATGTGTTTTAAGTTCTCAGACATTAGGCACCTTTAAAAGAGAGAACCCTTTATACACAACTAGGTAAGTTGCATCTTCCTGGTAGGAATTAAGACATTTCTTTTGGGCTAGACGTAACATATTGAAGATGGTAATTCAGAGATAAAGGAAAATTTAACATTAAATTAAATTCTGTGAGTTCTGAGGGAAGTGGTAGACAAAATCCATCATGGATTTCCCCAGTGGTAACCCCTATCCATTGTACTTGAAAAATCATCGCAGTCAGGTGAAGGTCCTGACAACTGGAAAAAGGGAACTATAATCCCCATTTTTAAAAAAGGCAAAGTGGGAGACCTATATAGGGAGATACACAGATATATAGGGATATATAGAGCAGACAGCCTTAGCTCTGTGCCAAGTAAGCTTATGAAGCAGATTCTCCTGGAAATCATGCTAAGGCACATGGAAAACAAAGAGGTAATTGGAAGGAGCCAGCGTGGCTTTACAGATGGGAAATCTTGGCTTCTGTGATGGAGCTACAGCACTGGTGGATAAGGGCAGAGCAATTGACATTGTCTACCTGTACTTATGCAAAGCTTTGGGCACTGTTTCACATTATGTCCTTTTCTCTAAATTGAAGAGATGTGTGTTTGATGGATGGACCACTTGGTGGATAAACAACTTCCTGGATGGCATGGAAAGATTTGTGGTAAAGAGCTCCTTGTCCACACGGAGACCTGTAGCCAGTGGTGTCCCCCAGGGTTGGTGCTGGGACTGACACTGGGACTGATACTGTTCGACACTTTTGTTGGTGACAGAGAGAGTGGCATCAAGAGCACCCTCAGCAAGCTCCCTGATGACTCCCAGCTGCGTGGAGCAGAGACATGCCAGAGAGAAGGGATGCCAGCCAGAGGGACCTTGGACAGGCTTGAAAAGTGAACTTCAACTGTGTGAACTTCAAGAAGTTCAACATCATACAAGTGCAGGGTCCTACACTCAGGTCATGGCAATCCAAGTCACACCCACAGGTTGAGCAGAGAAGGGACTGAGAGTGGCCCTGTGGGGCAAGATTTGGGAGTGATGGTTGATGGAAAACTCCACATGAGCCAGCAGTGTGTGCTCACAGCCCACAAAGCCAACTGTGTCCTGGGCTCCACCAAAAGCAGCATGGGCAGCAGGGCAGGGAGGGGATTCTGTCCCTCTGCTCTGCTCTGGTGAGACCCCACTGCAGTGCTCTGTCCAGCTCTGGGTTCCCAACATGAGAAGGACATGGAACTGTTGGAACAAGTCCAGAGGAGGGTCATGAAGTCAACAAAGGGACTGGAGCACATCCCCTACAAAGCCAGGCTGAGACAGCTGGGGCTGTTCAGCCTGGAGAAGGGAAGGTTGCGTGGAGACCTCATGGCAACCTTGCAGGATCTGAAGGGGCCTGTAGGGAAGCTGGAGAGGGATTCTTCATCAGGAACTGCAGTGACAGGACAAGGAGTAATGGGTACAAACTGAAAGAGAGAAGGTTTAGATTAAATGTTAGGAAGAAATTCTTCACTGTGAAGGTAGTGAAACGTGGAACAGGTTGCCCTCCTGAGAAGCGGATGCTCCATCTCTGGTCATGTTCAAGGACACGTTGGATGTGGCTTCGAGCAAACTCATGCAGTGGGAGGTGTCCGGGCCATTGCAAGGGAGTTGGAACTAGATGATCTTTAATGGCTCTTCCAACCCAAATCATTCTCTGATTCTATAAATAAGATTTATATTATAGGGATGTAATTTTGTACATTTAAATTACTGCCAGCTAATACTTTATTGGTACAACATTAGTTGTACCATCACTTAATAAATATTGTTATTTAATATCTGTGGGTTGTGAAACACACCAACTACCTTCTTAACCAAAGTACTAAGGAAAATATCAGAAGATAAAAAACCTCAACCTTAATACATAAACAAGGATCATAGTTGTATTATTCCTAACATCTATTCATTTAAAACAAAAGCAGCTTTACAAAACACTACAGACATTGTTAAGTGTATAGATTTTCTTCATCCGTCTCTTTCATATGCATTTTTTTTTGCAAGTGCTGTTACATGCTTATATACACTAATATATTAAATTTTACACCTGCTGTCAAATATTCATAATGTATCCAGGCAACCTGGTGACCACTGTATTTTGATTTTTCTTTCCTCTACGCTAGTAAAATCCAAGGGCAGAACTACATTTTTTGCCTAACAGTTACAATAGTGGCCTTTACAAAACTTTTTTTACTTACAAAAATGCACTGATAAAACCATTACAAAAAAAATGGGTCCACTGATGATTCCTCTCCCCATGCTTACAGCAGGTAGTTTTGTTGCTCTTGATACCTCCTAAAGTATTTCTAAGATCACATGTTTCCCCCTTGCCCAGATAAAGAAATGTAAAAACAACATGATGATACTGCAAAACCAAAGCCATTAAGTCCTTCAACATGCTCCTATCCATTCAGAGGTATTGCAGCAGTAGAAATAATACTTAGTTTTTTTAACAAAAAAATTAAAATCACAGTTGTTTTGAATGTAGTTGCTGCGGATTCATATTCTTCACAGGTTATCCAAAAGGAGACCACAGCAAATAGGAGATCACAGTAAACAGGAGATTGCCCAGTGGTTTCTAATTTCCACCTCTGCTACTCATGTAACTGCTGTGTTAACTCAAGAAAAGAGCTCCATCTTCATGTGTCACCATTTTTCTCTTTACTATTTATTCCTCATCCATTTACATTGTATGCTCTGGAACAAGGGAAACACTTCTCATACCCAACACTTCCTGCAAAATGTGTGCTACTTTTTACAATTATTCTGCTACAGTACTGCAGAGTGGAATGTTTTAGGCTGATCTTGTTGACTAATAGAATCTCTTGACAGCATGATAAACAAAACACTTACAGTCAAGTACAAAGTCTAGATGTTCTAAAGTTCAAATACCCTTTTCATTGGCATTTCCTTGCATCATATGCATTGGAACATTTATTTAGGAAAAAAAAAGACAACAACCAACAATAAAACAAAACACTCAAAATTCCCTACATCTAACAACATATTGGGGAATTATATTTTAAATAACATCTATTGTAAGCTACTGTGGAAATTACATGTTTTCCAGAGCCAAGTGTAAGTACATGACGTATTAGGCTATATAAAAGTCTCCATGGCAATTCTGAACACATCAAACCATTTATGACCACTAAGTGATGTTCTCACAGACACTGATCAGGATACCCAGCACTGCTTAGAACTTAGATCTTGCTCACACTCAAACATTACACATATCTGCCTACGAAGTGATATAAACCACTCATCCAAGAGTCCAAACTTCAAGAAGAAAGCAGAAACCCTTTATTTTTTAAGAAATCCAAAATAAATATACACATTAATTGAAAGATTAAATATTTTGCTGCATAAGAGCTGTAGTACACATAAGAACAGCTGTGTTTAATGCATTACAGAATACCACCTTTTCCCACAGAGGAATATCAGAACTTATATTGAGCATTTTTTCCAATCAACAAAATGCACTGCTACAGTGCCTCAGTGACTAGCAAAAACAATTATATGCTACACAAACATGCATTCATTTCAAAGCAGAAATTACATCAAATATTATTTAAAAACTCTGTATGTTGAATCCATATTATATACCAACAGTCACAGAAGAAATGTAATGAAGCAAATTAAGCATTAAAATTGCTCAGCTTATTCATGAGATTGCATCGTGTGGGCTGCCTTATGCACAAGTACACAAAGAATTCAAAATTTTCAGCACCTCTGACACTCAAAAACATAAATCCCAGAACGAGAATAATGTAATGTACCACACATACGTAGTCATGGTAGCATTAAATAAGCAGAGAGTAGAAGACAGAGAATTTAGGTTTGGTTTTTGGGTTTTTTTTTTTGGAGGGGAGGTAGATTTTTTTGTTTTGTTTTTTGTGGGTGTTATTTTGGTTTTTTTTCTGGTTGGCTGGTTGGTTGGTTGGTTGGTTGCAGGTTTTGTTGGGGTTTGTCTGTTTGGGCTTTTTATGTGTAATAATTATGAAATAATAAAAGTGATTGTGGTATATAGTAAAGATTTTACTTCTACTGAGGCAGAAAATATTCAGCACTTTCAGAAGCTTAGCAAGGAAAAAACACCCTTATGTCCAGACTATCTGAGTTAAGAGGCAGAACAGAGTCCTGACATCTAAAAGATTGAATCTTTAAAGCATTACAACAGTAGTGTGATTTGTTTAAGAATGTACACCCACATTACAGATAATGAAATAAAGTTTTAGTTCTCTCCTTAATTAAATCAACCTATTTCTATTCACTGACATCAGATTCTGATTCTGCAGGTGAAACTATGTTTCCTTACTACCAGTAAGTATAATGAGAGGGTGGCACGGTTATCTCAAAAAAGAGAATAAAGAATGCATCATGATGATATAAAGGAAGCAATAAAAAGGGGAATCCATGAGCCAAGATATCATAGAGACACAGAACACGCTCATTCATGCTGACAGTTTTTACTGATGGAGTGAAAGAGAGCTGTGGAGCATAAGAATCTGTATTTTTCTTCACTGGACTGTAGTAAAGAGTGACCCCTTATTAGGAGCAAATTCACTAATACAGTTCTTTACATTGCTATTAATAGCCATAAAGTTGTATTTAATCTTCTTCTGTAAGAGCAGAGTTTAAATAAGAGAATTAATGAACATATAAACAAATAATTCCAGGTTGTGGAAATTAATCTTCCAAAGAATATATTTTTAAGAGTCTGTAACTATTGTTTGTATCCACAATAAACCAGGAGATTTTACTGAAAACTATACCTTAGAGTTTAACTGAAAAAAAAACCCTAAGCTTGTCTAAATACTGAAGTGCATCTCACTTCCTGATTAACATGTTTGCTTACAATAAGCAGCAAACAGTAATATCTTTCTAAGCCTGGCTGATGGCTGGAACAAAGCAGTCTGGCTTTCAAACGTACAAGATCTTTACTAAGCAGGAATAAAGAGAAAAAGGACAAGGATTTTAGGTTTTATTTCTTTCCAACATTCTGAGCAGTTCAACTCCTTTGTATATATATCTCCTTCCTTCTCTCAATAAGATGAAAACTCTGAGAGAGAAAAAAATTCAGACTTGCTCATCCAAATTCTTTACTAAAACCATACATTCCAACTTCTCATTTTGTGCATTCTACCAAAAAAAAAAAAAAAAAAAAAAAAAAAAAAAA
>VWZS01005691.1:350555-363859 GCA_013397075.1 Rhabdornis inornatus | reverse complement strand
AAAAAAAAAAAAAAAAAGGCGAAAATTAATTCTTGTGATCTCTAACGTCAGGAGAGAAATCATTTCCTTTCATCACAGAAAATGAAGACATAGCTGTCTTTAATCCATGAGTTATGAAAAGTTTTGATCAAAGAAGCAACATTCAATGAAAACCAAATTAAATTCTATTTTCTATTGACTCACATTGCCTTCTCAAATATTTTGAAATATATTATATGCAAATATTGCAGCTATTCATTACAGTGCCCACTTCTATTACATTATTTTTAATCCTCCACCTTGTTTAAACATGTGATCAAAACTAAACACAGTTTTCAGAATTTCAATATCTGAAATTTCAGACACCTATTTGCTTTTCAAATCTTTCACTGTTATCTTTTGCCAAACAACTTTCCTGCAGTCATGGGTTCAGTAAAAAATATTTAACATTTGAGCCAAAGAAAGAGCAAAACCATGTTAGTTCAAAGCATAACTGACATTTACATTGGCCAACTTTTAAAGCAGCTATGGCTTTACTGAATAAAAATCATGTTATTAAAATGCACTAATAAAATAAAATGAATGATTTTTTTCCATTGAGCTCCTGTTCCGGTCACCAGGACAGGCTACTCTGTTCATATTCTTAAAATCTGAACATGGGGATTTGCAAATTGTGATTGTTGCCACGACATCAATGTTCCAGATTGCATCACTGTGAAGTACAGCAGTAACTGCACTGACAACGCAAAACCAGTCACAAAAGCTTTCATACACAACAGTACCATCCATGTGCAATATCCAAGCAGCAACCAAAATGTAAGAACCATTCAGATTCCTCAAACCTCGGCAATCATTAGTAGCACCCAACTCTAAGAAGAAACACACATGCTGTCTAAATAATGTTCCATGCTTCAAAGCTACACAAGTCTTAATCTTCAAAGTAGTGAGTGTATCATTAAATGACAGAAAATACCCTTGCTGTTCCAACAGACAATAAGAGAATAAGCAAGAATGAATCTTTGCATGGGAAAGTGTAACACACCTGCTTGTCTTGGATGTCTGATACCCACAAACACTGAAATAGGGAGACTGAAAGGAAAAAACTACCCTACAGTGAGTACAGCTGTACAAAATTAACACTACTTTACAAATCAGCCAGTTATCCATATATATCCATATTTCCTCTTTCTCACTTTTGAAAGTACAATACTAACGAGATGATAGATGGAAGACTTTGAAGAGCAAAACTTCTAAAAGCGATGCTAATCTTTTAATTTAACTTAAAATCTCTCCTGAGGATGTTAGGAATCCATTACTGCTAGAAATTGGAAAAAAACCAAAAAACCTGTTCATCATCTAACTGTAAAATGGCTGTGAAACATATTGTGAAGCCTGGCAGAATGAAACCTCCACCTTAGCTTATTCAGCACTCCTGTACCAGTGCTATTTCCAGCTGCCACGCAGCACCATCACCTTCGCATGTGCCCAAGCACTCCCCCTGCACTGCCCACCCTGCAGCCCACATTGCATCATCGTGTTTCAGAGCAGCTGTAATGTTCTGCTGGCCTAATCACATTCAGCAGACCTTGAGGACAAGCCTAACTCTTCTGACAGCAAAGCCATGGATCAACCAGCATCATGTCAATGAAAGGAAGCTCATGTTGCCTTGTGGTCTCTCCTGCACTTGTGCACAGCTGTGCCTGTGGAAAAGCCTTTCCAGTGGCCTGTGATAAAGAGAAGAGAGACTTAAGGATGGCTGAAGACTTCACAGTAGCTTTGGAGCTACTTCAGACATCAAAAGTCATTTGCATTAACTGAAAAGTAAGTAGACAAAATCTCCAGTCTCCAGGGCTCGTGCTGGATCAGCAATGCTCACACACTTTCTCCCCCAGCCCTGGAATTCCCAGCTCTGGACACAATCCTGCATTTTCTGTTAGTTCTCCTGAGATACCTGGGAGATGCATCTGGCATCTCTTGTCAACTGGTACTCTATTGAAGTTTCCCTTATACCATTGTCTATCAGTTTTGGGGATAGAACAGCAAATAAAAAGCTTCTTTGTCCTTGCTATACCATAGATCATTATCAGGATTGATTCTGAGAGAGGATTCTGTGAAATTATTTTTATTAACTTCTGAATCTTAAACCGTAGAAAATAATTTGCCTGTATTGAATGAAAGAACTGTCAGCATAAGAAAAGTTCTAAAGATATACTCAGTACTGAAAAATACGTGTTCTTCTAATCTATTTTTTTGAACGCCCTAAAAATGACATTTTATCAAAAGATAGCTATATACTACTATATATTTGATAAATATACACAATTTATTGTGTTTAACATATGGTATAGCTTTACTTACTTTCTGAAAAGTAGAGTAGATGTATTTGCATTATCCTGGTTTATTTGGTTTGAATTCAGCATTGTTTCTGATTTTTCTTAGTCTGCATTTGCACCTGATATACTACCACTGATAAGATGCCAAGGTATTTTACTGATCAATTGAAATTCAGAAACAAGTCCTCACCTTCCCATATCCCCCAAACGTCTTGCTTGCAAGTACTAGTAGCATTTCCTGGTGTTGTGTAACATTGTTTTTTAATTTTGTGCCAATTTAATGAGACTGTGTTTGGAATGATACTATGTTACAAAAAGCAAGCTGGTAAATAAATTTCAGCTATATTCTCTGTAGCTGAGAAAGAGGACTCGAGAAGGTTGGCTGGGCTATGAGAAAGGCGAAACACATTACTTGGACTATTTTTTTTCACCTTCAAGAGATGAGTAACTGCCCAAGCAGAAGCCATAGAATTATGCAAGTTCACACACCAGTGAAAATACTACATTTGTCAAAGTAAGTGTTTGACTAGGTGCTATTCTTAGAGCATGACAGAAAAATTCTCAACACAATTTTGTGCTTCTACTAGAAATGCTGGCCTAGGTCTACAGTAGAAAATATGATTTGGGTTTATTTCCCTGCAACACTTCTTACACACCAGAGAAGATTTATATAAAAAGGCTAAAGAGTACCCAGAACAGTCATAACTGTTTTCTTTGAGAAGATCTAGCCAAACATGAGTTAACTTTTTAATACATTTCATTGGTCAAACAGCATTTGTGAGGTGATTGGAAATGAAAATAATTATCCAAGCAATTCACAGGAGAATTAGGGTGCTGACACAAGGCTCAAAGCCCATTTCATAATAAAGACCCCGCATTTCAGGAAGTGTTGACTAGCTGTGAATGTCCAGGGATATTGTGAAAAGCCAGGAATTTTAACTGCTTTTAAATTCAACTGTGTGGGAATATGCCATTTAAAGCATTTCACCCTTACTGAATATACTGCTTCATCTCAAAAGCATTAAATCTCTATTGTGTTTGTCCTGTGTATGACAAATGCAGCTTATCATAACACAGGACTATTTTTCAATTCATACGCATATTATATATGGTATATTGTGAACACTGACACAAACTCACACATAAACACATGAAGTGTTCAGTTAATTTCTTGCAATTACATGCAAAACAATTGTCTACAGAACCACAAAATGCCTAACTATGGCATCTAACAGAGAATGAATCATAAGGAAAAATTTAGCTGGTGCTAGTGATGGGGGGAGATATAGTCTCCTACAAATTTGGTTTGTCACTAATGAAAAATATACCCCCTTTCTTAAAGATGTACATTCTTTTCAGAGTATGGTACATATATAATGTCTGAATGTGGCAGCATATTGGATCATTTGAGATCACCTAAGTTGTTTTTAGAATGTAAAAGCTTCTGAGAAGTTTTTAAATTATTAAAGCACCAAACAGATCTAAGAAACTCCATATATAAGGCACTCAAGGTCTGATTCCCAGATCACATTTGTAAGGACCTAGGCAGCTAATAAGCCAGGACCATAAGGCCAAGGAAAGAACCTGCAGATCTGGTGAGAACAAGGCAGTGAGGAGAACAGTGAAGTTGCTGGAGCAGCCGCTGCTCTAGCGGGAACTTCTAGGTTCTCTCGTGCACTACCTGTACCCCCTGCAACAGTTTCCTCATGCATACACTGAGTCAGACACCATCCTAAACTTAATTAGAACATAAAATAATTAAAAAAAAAAAAATCCTATTATGCCTTTCTATCTCTTACAGTAAGGGAGTCAATCCTGGGAATCAATGAGAGTCATGTGGACAGTCCCAGCCCAGGGAAAAAACTGCAATGCCAGTCTCCTGCTCTAGACAAGAACTAACAAAATTAAAACGTTTTTTTTCCCCTTTCTCTGTATGCATCTTATCACACAGAAAATAATAAAAGTGTATGCCGTGATGTCAGTCATGGGAAATGCTTGTAAAAGCACAGCAGTTTGGGACATTTAATAAATGAGCTTGACAAAGCATTGCCAAGATCTTATGCAGTAAAATTTTATGCAGGATCATCACAAAGGATTTAATAAGCCTGATTTCTATAGTTGAGGCCAGAGCTCTGTGTTGACTACTACATGACTACTTTTATAGTAACAGCATAAATTACTGCAATTCCATGCTTAGATCTGTATGCTGAATTCACAAAGAGGCATTCATTAATTCATTAATACTTGTGATTATAAATGACCTATTTACTCATTTATGGAAAGAAAATCCAATGAGTTCACCACTAGAAATATTAAGGATATCAGTACATAAATTTTCCTTTAAACATCCATCCTACAAACCCAGAAGAAAAAACATTTGCTGCTCAAAATCAATGATAGATTAATGACCACCATAAGAAAGACAATCATACGAATCTTTTACTTTTGGTGTTCCTTATTGCCACTTTCCAGGTAAAACGACAGTCTGCAACACCAATTTCTTAGAAAATTGCTAAGATTTACACTAGACCGAACTCCACAGAAAACTGTTTAGTGTGGTGTGGAAGGTCCTTCTGGCATCAAACGGGGCATCATTCCTCGTAACTCCTTTTCTTTTTCATGTTACTCCCTGGAAATATTCAACAATGCCCGGAATCTTTGTGGAACAGATACAGGAAAAAGATAATTAAAATTTCAACAATTGTTATGCGATAAAAAGCACCATGCTGCTTGTTTTTTCAGTAAGATTTAAAAATCAGAATCAGAGGAACACCCCCAACTCCTTTTTATTTTGAGATTAATAGGCTCATAATCACAATTGTTGTTTTCCAAATAAACTGTAACCTTACATGTTACAAAGTGTATGAAATTCCCTGAATACTTCAGTACAACTGCACCAAGCTGAAATGCAATGTTTTTTCTCCTTTCCTTTCTTGTTCCTCCTCTGTTACTGAAAAGAACATGTTATGAATTCAGTTAAGAAGGGTCCCAGCACAGGGTAATGAAATCTACAAACCAAGTGAGCTAACAAGATAAGAAGTTTAACTCCAACAAGAATTTAGTCACTGATTGCAGGAGGCCAGTGAATATATCCAAAATCAGCTGTATTTTGACCAGTGTCCTCAATTCTGGTCACTCATCCCAAAGACGACACAGTGGAACTAGAAAAGGTAGCTAGAAGGGCGACTGAAAGGGCAACAAAATGGCTTTTGCACAAAAAAGAAAAATCAAATACCCTAGATAGACTAAGTTTCTACAGCTTGGAAAAGTGACAGCTGAAGGAAGATTTAAGCAAATCACAAACTGCTATTCATCAACACCTTAGTATGAGTGACTAATCTTTTTCCTATTCACTACTACCAAGGAAAAGATTAGTCACTTGCTCTTACAATACAGAACATAAGAATTAAATGAAACTATCAAGATGTAATTTCAAGACATGGCATCACTAAAATTCTTGTCTTAGCTAAAATCAGCCATTCTTTCGTATTTCCTACACTCCTTCATTTCAGAAAATCCCTCAAGAAAGTCGACCTATAATTTGAACACTTTCAATAGATTATATGTTCTCGTCCAGTAAGTTCCTCTTCTTTTCTTGCACAGAAGCAGAGTTCGGGAAATACCAAAGTCCTAAGACTGAAGGTAAATGTTAGGTTTCCAGCCATGCACCATCCCCTGACTTCTTAATCCAGAAAGGCAGAACCATGACTTACTGAAAAAAATCTGCATATTTGGGGCAATTAAGTAAGTCCAAGCTTGGTCTAAAGAGTGGGAGAGTTGTCCTGTTCTCCTGTGTGAATAAATGTTAAAAACATGAAACAGGAAAGACTAATGAAAAGATAAGAGTGAACACAGCTGCAGATTATTGCACTGTCAAGAGGTAAGACAATGTTTGGACGCTTACTGATTTAACTGGTATGTCCAGCAGCCCCTATCAACCACCCCTCTTGAGTACATGCAGCCTAGAGGCAGACGTCCATCAGGATAAATGGAATAACACGTTTGATGACACATTTCAGGTGTTAAAATTGATACAACTGGCTCATTGTGATGAAGCTATGCATCAGTTCAGTTCATCTGCAATACTAGCACAGAAAGGAAAATCAGTTGTTTGAAAGAAAGAAAAGGCATGCACATCTAAGAAGAACACTACTTACAGCATATTTGCTTTATTTATTGTAACATTCACCCATGTAAATTCAGTCACCTCTTAAGGGAATACAATTATTCCAGGTTAACACACAGAAATTAACATATGCTTTTATTTTTCATGCATTTTCAATTGGCTACCTTCAGAATATATGACTTCCTAGCACAAAACATACTAATTTTATTGGGTTTTTTTTCTTTAATGAAAAGCAGGAAATAGAAATAATAAAAAAAAATAGAAAAACCAAAAAACAAACTTGATGAGTCATAAGTTAATGATGTGAAGGGATGAAGTCAGTGTAAGCATCAAGTATGTTTAATTTTTTGTCTCATGTCTCTTCTACATGTTTGCTGAGCTGGCAATAATTTCCTAAACTTCATCTTACAGCTGGTGAGCTTCAAGCTACCCTTTCCACAGAACAAGTTATATAAACACAATTTCTGTACTTCAGTTTCCACTTTATGCAGCAGAGGGGAAGAATTGTGTTACTCCTGAAACTTTATTTACATACCTTTAGTGAGGAGAAAAAGAAGAAAGTGATCTTGATTGCTATTTCCTTTTACCCTTAACATTCTCATCTGGTAAGACTAAAGATTCTTTTTCCAATTATGTACTATGCCTTTCCTTGCCTAACTTGTTCTGAATTCTTACATGCTTTGAACACCAGGTTTCAAAAAAAAAAAACAAAACTCTATTTTAAATGCCGTAATTGAGTAACACTATATTCTGGGAAATATCTCCATGAAAGGAAGACCAGGGTGCCTCAGCCCCAGTGTACAGGAATTATCCCTACAGATGATTCAAATTAAAGGCAATCATTCAGATTTTAATTATGAAGTCCCTCTGACTCTCATTTTGGAGAAACTTTAAAATATTGCATTTTGATGCTTCCTGAACATGTACTTTCTCCTTCACATTTGGGAAACATATAATGAGTATTACCCATACCCTAACCATGCCTGAAAGCAAATACCACAATAGTTTGATGGAAAGAAAACCAGCAGTGAATACACTTGGAGGCTAATATGTGGGCCATCATGGTCTGTTGTTGGAAAAACATGACATTTTCAATAATATGAAGCGTACTGAAGTATTCAAACAAATGGAACAGATGAGTTCAAACAGTACAAGCTTTGCTTAGATGGACTGACTGAATTAATGAGCATCTGACTTCTATTCACATCATGTTGACTGTAAGATAACAACTGTGATGACTGCATGGCTCAAACCTCCCAAGAAAGAGCTGATCTTTTCCTATTGTCCTACTTTGCCTGAAGCATTGCTTTTCTTATGTTGTTGTATAAGGCAAGATTTCTTAATTTTTTTGTTCAATATTTTTAAAGGAATGTACTTGAACTCAGGTTTCCAAAATAATGCTGACTGGAAAATAGGGTAAAGCGTCTCTCAGGAGCGCAAAATCTTCTCAGAAGCTGGCTATGCATTCAGAAATGTGGATATAGCATAAAGGACTATCAGACTCAGGAGGAGTGCAAAAGTGGGTAGTTGCAATTTTGGGTATATTAACCACTACAACTGAGCTACAAAAGCCAAGATTTCTCAGCTTACATTAGAATCAACAATCTCTATACATCATTATAAAATTACTCAATTTCTCATGCATGAAAATAAAATGCCCTATGAATCTCTTTACTGGAAAGATATTTCTAATTTAAAAGTATTAGTGAGCAAGTATTTTTATAAATGGGAGCTGATAGCAATTATCATCATTGATGTGATTTACTATTCAGCCTTATGTATTTGTTGACCTCCACCGAGAGGTCATCGATTCCAGTTTCTGGAATTAAAGGCATGAATTTCCCATCAAATAACATTAAAGAACTTTAATTTTTCCTCATAGCTTCAGGCTACCCTAGCAAATTGATTTAGAGAGAGTAGAACCTAATTTCAGTCAGAGGCCACAGGAGAAGATGCTTTAATGTATATTCAGTTTGTTTACTATTGTCTGATGTTTAATTCTATATGAATGGGCAAGCTTATTTTCAAGCCACAGAAGATCTCCCCTCAGCCCATAGGCACAGACTTCTGTACCGTGGTGGAATAAGTGACATTTCCTCTCATCCAGCTGCCTGTTACCTACCCGCCTGAGAACAGAGTCTAAATTCAGAAACCATCTTCAACTGCACACTAGCCAACATTGTGACTAACAGTGCTCCTAGTTGCACAGAAAAAGATTAAAATTTAGTAAGTGACATCCGTGAAATTTCAGTTTAAGTCAAAAAATTAAGAATCACTGAATCTAAAAAATTTCACATACTGACAAACCGAGAAAGTCCTGAAATCAAAAGTCACCAAATTTTATGAAGATGCATTCACAATGATTACGAAAAAAACAGAAAGCTCAACATGCAGTCAAAAGACAAGTGTAAGAGGATGGGAGGTCACCTGAAATTTCCTGTTCGGGTTCTTAAGCATATCTTTAACATTTCCTCAAGCTCACAAGAAGTATCAGCATGGGTCCCAGCCTCCTAGGAGACAAGGACAGCAGGGAAGTTGCAGCATGTGTGTGCTGCTGGACCACTCATGCCACAGAGGAACGGAGCAATCTGGACACAACCAGAGGTGAGAAGAGAGAGACGGACTGCGCCTCCCCCAAGGACTTGTGGCTTCACAGGCCTCAGCCTCTGGAGGCACCAAAGGCAGAGCAGGCAAAGTCCAAAATTATCTAAGTGGAAGACCCATGCAGAAAGGGGATGGAAACACATGACTTCTGGCATTAGGTGGCTAAGTGATTGGAATGCAACTTTGCAGAGGACTTGCTGGACACCACGCTGACCATGTGCAAGCAGAGTGCCCTTAGAGCAAAGACAGACAGCAGCCTCTTGGGAGCTGATCACTCCCCTCCACTCAGCATTGATGAGCCATAGCTAGAGCCCAAGGCACAGTGCTGGGCTCCCAGAAGGAGACAGTGGGTCTTGCTGTGAGTTTTTGTTTCGGTTTGCTTATCTGTAAATTATTTTTAAAGAATTCACATCAACGTGGCAGAAAATGTTGCCTTGTTTAATAACAAATTGGCAAATGCTGAGATTTTATGTGTTTCAGCCATAAGAAAAGATTGTTAAAAAAATTCTGTAAAATATTTTATTGTTCTAAATCTAGTTTTAATATTATTATTAACAATAACTGTTTCAGAAGCAAGGCTGGAAAGATTTGGGGCCCCCATAAAAGTTTCTATTTGAGGTACTGTGCAGTAATCTTGCAAGAAGCAAGATGCTCCATGACATCATATGTAGATGGTTCCTTCATGGACATTGCAGAAGGGTAGAAGTGACCTAGATCCAGTGCCACTGCACACATGATCCTAACCACCTCTGATACTCACAGGAGGAGAAGTCAGTCAGGCTGGCAGGGGGCAAGTCTAGGTTTCATTTATATGATAGTGAGAAGAGACAGAGGGACCAGCAGAGAGGCTGGAGAGGTTATGGCATGGATGACTGAGTCCTTGCTACAGAAACATTTATGGTATTATGGCAGTAGCTTCCTCTCTGGACAACTGAGAGGAAAACACTGACAACATTTTACACGAATAGACAATACCTGAAGGATTTTTAATTTCATAACAAAAATGGATGACTCTCACCTAACTGTATGCAAAGGTCACTTTTCTAGATATTCACTGATGCCTGCCAATGGGACAAGCACAGCAGTTACATATCAATGTAGAAAGTATCAAATTTGGATAAAATTTGTTTTCAGATAAATTTGCATAAAACTGGTTAGTAATTTGGATGATGATGAACTCATTGACAGACCACCATAACAAGAGCCCTACACCTTCCTCTACTTATCACACCCTCTAGATTCAAAAGGTGTTTGAAGTTACACTGAAAAGCATCTTGCAGTGTTGAAGAACTCAGCACCCAAAGGCAGTCAAAAACCTAGTCATTCTTCAACCTACCAAAAGGGATGACTTATTCTGATAGACTGGAAGCAGTTTTTTGTTTTGCAGGCTTATATTGCCTAGTAAGCTTTTCATCTTGAACTATACATTTCCTGGATTTAACCCTACTTCTGAAACCTAGTTCCCTTTAAGACTGCTGGGCAGAACCCAAAAGACAATCAATACATAGTGGGATCCAGAAATGCCAGAAGGTATCTATACTCTTTCAGGGATACAAATCTGACTCCGACATTTCTTTCCACCTTAAGAATTAAGTGAAAAAGACCAACAAACATTTCTGACATTAGTGCTGTTTCATTTAGCTTATGGCAAAACACGGTACACATCAACTGGAGATGAGACTTGATGTCTCTTTTTTTAATTGTATGTATTTGTCTTTTGTGGTCTGGCATGGAAAAGCAATGGAACCTCTAAGTATAATGAAACATTAATATGAAGGCCATAAATTATCTTTTCATTCTGTGGATTGAAAGACCATGTATGTGTTGAGAATTAAAAAGGAAAAAAATGTCTTGGAATACAATTGTAGGCTCACATTTCAACATGATTAAAACATCTCTTTCAACTCTGTTCTTGTTCTGCTATTCCTCAATATAATCACATTTACTCAATACTGAAGTTTAATTGCTTACCATTACTTTTCCTCAGCATGGGAACTCCTGCATGTCTGGAATATCCACAAATTTTTAACACATGACCCATATCCTTATTAGCAGATAATACAAAAATGTTTTCAGATATCCTCTCTTGCTTTGAGTGTGATTTAATTATTTCTTTGAAAATGCTCAACTGCATTCCCATGGTACTTTTTGTTTTTAAAAAATACCTTAATAACCCTCACTGAAAATAAACAGTCATAGAAAAGAATCTCTTTCAGAACTACCGGAGAATTTTAATAAAAAAAATCTTCTTAACGTTTTTCTTAAAACAAAAGGAGAGGAAAACAGATTCTACAGCATAATTAAAAAGCCTCTCTAAGGCTACTTGTTAATGAAAAATAATTGAAAGGGTCTATGAATCACAAAACCAATAAGCGCCTTTAGTCAGTAAATATACAATAGGTACTGCAACTAGAAGCTGTCTCCGTATCTTTGTTAAAGATTCTCACAGATCAATTAAAATTATCAGTTAAAATTAATTAGAAGGGAACTAAATTTTAATGTAAAGTTACTACTTTTTGAGGTTGATTAAAGCAGTGCTTAAATTTTTTTTTTACTCCAATGAGTGAGTTTTTAAAATCTATTAAGTATGCCCTGCTTTCTAGAACCCCCAGAAAGCTGTCTCATCATCTTTGCTGTGAAATTTCTTAGACTTGATTGGAATTGCTCTCCTTGCAATTTGCCTGTTGTCCCTGACCTTTTTGTTATGTGTGTCTGAGAGGAGCCCACTTCCACTTCCCCAAAAATCTTCTGTAAGGTAGCAGGAAATGCTCACTAGGAGCCTTTGACCTCCTTTAGCCTCCTCCGCAGAATGAAGGAGCACAGTTCCCCCAGTCCCCTTCTTACACTCCAGGCAATCACCTGGAAAGCTATCTGGGCTCTGCCCAGTTTGTCAACGTCTTTCTCTTTTTGGGGCACCAAAATCAGACACAGGCAGCCCAGATATGCTCCAACACACACACTGCAGCACTGCTAACCATTTCTAGTTTCAAGACCTTTCGAAAAATCAGTTTCCTTTCAGATCACTGGTTATGATTGGAACCCAGCATTAACTCTACAAAGCAGTTAAAACTGATCTGCATTACCACAAGTAATTTCATAGAGTTAGAGAGGAGAGTGGGAATGACACCAACAGTTGATTTTGAGAAAAATAAATCATGTATATAAAGGAGTGGTAAATACAAAGCCTCTTCCTCAAGCAAGCCTGCCAAACTGAATTTATCAAAGTAGCATTTGTCAAGGAAAAAAAGAAGAACAAGAGCAAACACCAAGTGCAGGAGAACCAATGTGATTTACAGAGGCAGTCAGCTTTAGTCTCCCTCAGGTACAAGAGACGTGATTGCAAGAGCAGAATTCCTTTCGCTTCAAATTGCTTTCGGAAACAGAGAACTAGGAGACTGCTGCTGACTGAACAGAAGACCTTTAGGCGTATCATGAAGAAAAAAGCATTTCAGATGCTCAGCAGCTTTCATGGATTTACTAGATATTGTTTGTAACATGTCTGGCCAGCATTTGGGATACATGCTTTGAATGCTGCACACCTAAACAACCCATAGGCTTTGAGCACACAGGTGCAGTTTAGGGGATGATGTAAGAAATATTGCAGATTGTAAAGACATTCAGTTCACCTACACAACAAATAATCTCAACAACAAAGTATTAATTTCCTCTGCACAGATAAAACAGCCTAAAGCAGTAACCTAGCAGCACCAGAGTCACAGAAGGATTTCACAAAGAGAAATTCCTGATAGTAATGACATATCATTTTACTGATCACAATTTTTAATAATCTTATTTGATTACGTTTCATTTTTCCAAAGTGTTTCTTGGGTTCTGCTTGTTTGTTTTTTCTTTTGTTTTATTTTTTTGCAATAGTTTCTAGGTTCAGTAAATTCTTGAGATTTTCAAAAACTAAACTATTAATGATTTATATAAATAATGTATTATTTTTAAAAAAATTCACTGATACACTGGTTCATGTTCTATAATTTACAGTAAAACTTCCTTGCCTGAGAAGTTGATACTTCTTACTGGAATTTCGAAGAACAGTTTTATATTGTCATAGACAAAGCATTTCTAACTGCATGGCAATAGCCATCTGTTTTTTTGCACTTAAAGAAAGTACTTGAGGATAGAAACAAATCTTTTATTTCAAGAAACCTGAATTTGTTTGGTTCAGAAAGCACTGGGAATTTTTTATGCACTTACTGTTCATCATTCATCATTTTAAACAACTGACATTGTTGACATCAAAAAAAGTGTCA
>VWZS01005691.1:313821-350544 GCA_013397075.1 Rhabdornis inornatus | reverse complement strand
TGTCAGTGGAAAAGTTTTTTCCTTACATTTCAAACACAAATGCATACAAGCCACTGACAAGCCCTCCATTTGTGAATTTTGTGATTTTTCCAAAAAAATAAAAGTCATCTTTTTGCTTCCCATTTTGCTGCCTGCATCTTTCCTTTTTATACATTTAATGTCTACATATTAAAGAAACCCCAAACCCTATTAATGTTCATGGTGCAAGTAATACATAGTTCTGAATAAACACACTTCAGAATGCTCAATGAAATTTAGTCAGATTTTTCCTGATTGTCAGACATATTTTAAAAGGTCTCTAGTCTCTAGCCATTTATATTCCCAGAACAAAAAAAAAAAAAAAAGCAGTTTGAAAGACAGCATATGGTTCTCAGACAGATTCTATTAATATAGCTTCACAGGATGCTGGTATGTACACACAATTGGGTAATTTCAATATGAAATAGAATGCAGCGGGTCAGCAACAAAAATTTCTGTGTTCAAAATAAGAATTTTTGCATATACAACTCAAGTAAATACCACAGTATAAAATAACTACCAGTGGCGTAGGATACAAAGTTCTGAAATTTCAACCAAGACCTACTTCTTCCCTTACAGTTTCAACAATAGATATGCTCTACCCCTTCTTTTGTCAGAGTCTCTCATAAAAGGTCAGGTTCTCCCATGCCAGTGTGCTTCTCTGTTTCAGTGTCTGCCATCCTGAAAAGCACAAATTTCATTTTCAGCCGAAACGTGAAATGCAGAATTTTCAAGGTTATTAGTCTTCCAAAACTCTTTGGCTTTTAATGGCAGCTAAAATACTATCCCTATTTTATCCCTATTTTGATAGCTTCCCTTGGTAGATGCTGATTTTCAGGCAGGAAGTTTATGACTGCCTTGGCAGTTTCAGAGTTTGTCATTTCTGATTCATCATTTTCTGCCATTCCTAACTTAGTAATACTGAGATAATCAAGAAAGAAGGACTGGTGTCATAAACATTTAAAAGCTGCAAGAGAGACTTGAAATTTATTTCAGTAATATTGAGGGATCTGATATTTCCACTGAATTCTCTAAACTTCAATCCAGCAATGCCTAGTTTTGGAGAACTCTCACAGTTAAGCCAACTCAGAACAGTCAGTAAACAATGCTACTTGAGTTTTAATTATGTTTAAAGACCTTTGGGGAAATTGCTAGACATATTCCCAGATCTCACACTTAAATAGCCATTTTTATGTAATATCTGGTGTCCAAAGATTTAAAACCAAGTTCTGTCACATTTTTCTTAAACTTTGTAAAATTAACAATGACAGAAAATGGTACGAGAACACAGGAATTCCTGAAGAAGGCTAACAGCGATCAGTCTTTAACTTCAGAAGCAGCATTTGGTCTTATAGTAAGACATTTCTTTATCAGCTGAACCAGAAAAGGAACCATTAAATGCTATTACTGTCTGCTTTCTTTGAAATAAATTGTATCTTTATAGCTAGCATCTCAGAAACCTAATTTATCTAATCATGTACAAAATGTTAGCTTCAGTATAGTTCTGCCTTTTTTGAAAACATTCTCCAATATCGTTCCCATATTAATATTTTAAGAAAACGTTTATAAATAAAATAAACCTTTCTAAAATAAATAGGCCGCATTCTGTTTCCCGTTTTTTTACTGGAAAAAACCATGAGTCAAAACAGAAAACCACTTAACACTGGTGTCTCAAGAGCACTAAGAATGCAGAACAAAGGAGTTCAATCTGTAGAAGCTCATGATGAATCACCTGCAAGACTTTCACTATTCATCCCATTGGTATAGGAGAAACAAGAGACTTCAGACTTCCCTCCACCAGCAGAACAATTATGGAGAACCATACTACTGAATTTCACGATTGCAATTTGTTTTCTATATTGAAATATTCAAATCCATATCCAAGGTCCCATGCCCACATAAAAGAATCCATACACTTGGAGGAAAGAGGACAATTACATGACTGTCATGTACAATTGTTTCATTTTTCTGGGCAGACAATCAAGTGTCAATTAACAGGCCATCAGCTGACCTAAAGATTACAGACACAACAAAACTCAGGGTTCTGGGTTAGGCTTTTTCAGATATGAGAGGTGTGATTTTTATTTTTAAGTGGTACCAACTGTCTTGTCAAAGTGCATCTGCCCCATTTACACTTAGGCTAAAATGGGAGTCCTCTAGAGCAGTCTGGTTAGCTGATCCTCATTTGTAGGTAAAGAAGAAAAACATGGCACACTTTTCCTTCATCCTCTAGCCCATGGTGATAAGCTCTTTCCTACAATATCTGTTAGCAAAACCACTGTTGCACAGTAAATACAGGTTTAGTGTAGTATTGAACAAGAAGTTGTCCTATAATCACAAAGCTTCTCCCAGCCCAGATATGCCCCATTTTACTGAAAGCATGGTTTCACTCAAAAGTTTTCAAAGAATGAAAATTTTAACAATAAGTCTTATCTGCTCTCAGACACTGTATTTAAATGGTTGTACTTGTTTCAGAAAAAAAAACTGGTTTTCAGTAACAACAACAACAAAATAGATACAGTAGGAGGAAGATAATTCCCAACTCCTGAATGTTGCAGATGGTGAAAGATTTAGGTTTCACCTCAGGTGTAGAAACCCTGGTAATGAAGGACAGGTAGGAAAAACCCCCAACATCCTTGAAGCCTGTAATCAGCTTCATGAAAACAAATCTATTGCTTGAGAAAACAGCAACTTCAAGAGTAAACATGCTTATAAAAAAGGGAAATGGTATTCTGTGGAGTAGTGGTTTTGTTCCTGTTCTCTGAAGCCCAGGGATCCTTAATATAAAGGTATTTTTCTTATTTTATACCTATCAACCAGTGTAAGAATCATGCATTTCCCAGCTACTTGAAAGAAATTTCCTGCTCATTCTATATCACCTCTAATATCTTCACTCCACGGCCTCTGATTCTTCTTTCTCACAGAGTTATAGCAACATCTATATATTTCAGTATATAAAGAGAAATTAAGCCTACAATTATACAGGACACACTTAAGATTACTTTCACTAGAGATCGAGTAATCTAATTTGGTTCAACAAAATTATGAAAAGACTGCAGCTGAAAATAAGTTACAAAAACCATGAGGAAGATCAAGATGGTGCAAATTATCATGAATGAAGATATACACATAAACCTGTCAACAATACTTTTAGTGCCTGTAGAGTATTAAAAAGATTGGGCTACTTAGAATTAGGAAATGTAGGGCTAATGTGAGTAGGACACTTCAGAGTCCGCTTGTTTGACACTGCACAGCTGTCTCTGTTCTGTCTGAACAAAGTAAAAAATACTCTTACTGCAGAACATTTTTCTGAAAATCCTAGAAACACGGACCACATAGCAAGCTTTTCAACAAGGCATGGAACACTCCTGGTCTGAACCCATTTCCTCCAAAGAATGCGGCCTAGAATGGTCACATTTTAATTCATTCGCAGTTTCAGGCAATAAAGAGCGAAACGAAAGAAATCCCATGAAGTTCTAACATTAGACTTCAATGATAAGAATGGAAGCAGCATGACAAATCAGTATGGAAATACAATCATCACCCATGTTTCTGCAGCATTAAGACTTCCAGGTTTCTCCAATCTCAGGTCCAGCACACACAGACCAATCACCATACACATGGTTTTGTTTGCATAATTACTATGTCCTTTTTTCTCTGGCTCTTGCCCTAAAGCAAGCTTGAAAGCTAGTGACATACTCCCCATGCTCTGCTGTCCCACCTTTGAGCATTTCTAGCCCCTCTGTGTTCAGTTTCCTATTCTTCCCTTCTGGTGCATTCCTTTAGAGCCAACATTAACAGCACTTTTTAGATCTACTTCTTTTTACATGAAATGTGGGGGGTGATGCTCCCTGTTTAATAAAAACATAACTTTGATGATGCATATCTCTTCTCCCTTTGAAGCTGTGTTACAAGCTGGAAAATGGCAGAGTTTTTGAACCCGTCTCTTATTATCATACCTCTACCAGGCCTTTAATTGCTTCACAGTTGGCTTTCATACTCATTTAAAAGAGCTCCTGACTGCTAAGAATTCTTTAAGACTGTTATACAACAAATTACTCATCATATGAAATATGCATTGCATGTGCTTTGTATTGTCACTCTGTAGCCCTGTGTCTACAGTATCACCAGCACTAGTAATACATGTCCTAATGACTCTGAAAGGCCTTGGGACTTGTAAGGCTTTGTCTAAGTATGTCTTGGCTTGCACAGAGATTTGATTTTGCTTAATTTGGTTTAGCTATAAAAGCCTAGATGTCTACTGTCTACTTGGTTTTTCTTTTAATTTTAATTATCTTTGAGTAATCACAAGACATAACCATAATTTTTATATAGCTGGTAGTGACAAGCAGACTGAGCAGAATTAAATACTTATGACCCTGTTATAATGATGTCATCAAGCAAAAAGCATGGTGTGGCAACAGCAGCCTCAAGAGTGGGGAAACTGGATGAAGTGCAAAGGAGTATGAGCACTGTACCACAAGAGTAGGGTAGAGGATTACAGTGGAGATCCTGTAGCTATAAGCAACGTTCTTGCAATCAGCTGAAGTTATTAAAAACTTAGGATCTAAAAAAAGCATTTTTTTAGGGGCAGAAAAGGGAACAAAGACCAACTATCCCATATACAGAAAACCCACTGCATCTATCAAATTGTGACAGAACAATATCATTGAGCCTGGTGTAAAATGTGGTGCACACTCACCCCAGATTTCAAGGAAGGAGAAGGAGATCCCAGCAACGTCACAGATTCCTTGGCAAAGAGGAGGAAGAAACACACACTATGACTGTCCTGGCACATGGTATGTGAATGCTGACAGCTTGCTAATACCAACACCACCCACCCAAAACTACAGCTGACCACCTCAGGGGACCACCCCGTGATGACAGAGGTTGGTTGTAACACCAAGAAAAAGGCAGACAGGAGAAAGGGTGTCTGTAAGAATTGGAACAATATTGTTAAAAAGAGTGTATGTCAATCGTACGGACCTGCTACAGACCTCAAAGTTCATTTCTCCCACTGCATTGCAGACTGAGTTTTGATGATTTTGAATGGACTGCTAAACAACTGTTTATGAAGATTTTGTGTGCAGTCAGTCTCTTGGTATCTGGCTCCAAAATCTTTAAACTAGAGAAAAACTGTTTCTGAAAGATGTAAATTTGTCAGGCTTTAAATAAAACTGGCACTGGTAAGGTAGCTCATAAAATTTAACCAGAATCCAGGTTCCAAACTGCGAGGGCTGAGGCAGACATGCTACAGCTCTCAGATAATCTTGCTAAAACTCTCCCCAAGATGTTGCATTTTGTGCAGAAGAGGGCCTTCTCAAAAATTAACTTTGAGGCTACTGGTCACAAAACTAAACACTAGCGTGTCAATGCCAAGTTTAAGCTTATATTTTGTAAAAGGTTTGCACTAATCACCTGCCAGCTGCACAGCTAAGGAAGAGGCCCTTCACCAGCTAGGAACTACTCTGCAGCTACTATCTAAAACTAAGTGTGATCCTTTGAAAAGGAAAAGATAATGCAAAAAAAAAGTATGATCTGGCATACTCAATATACATATATGTCTAAGATGGTAGAGCAAACCCTTGCAAAAAAGGTAGCAAGATTTACCCTCTTATTACTCCACAAGAATATAATAATCACTAGCAAATGAGGGATTCATGCAGAATGGCTACTACCCAGCCAAAACCTACACAACCATACAAAATGAGCACTCCCATGAGCAACCAAGAATTCAGTCCCATCAACAGACCAGATTAAGGAAGCAGTAATACCAAAAGACTATCTGAGGACACATATCCCACCAAAACCAAATCCAAAACTGTTTGGAAACACAGAAAATTAGCAGGTGAAGCAGGGTCCATCTCCCTCCCTATGCAAATCTGGCAGGGACTGCACGTTTTGAACACCGATTTCTATCTGCGTGTGTCTCTAAAAGGTGATCAAGAATTTCCAGATAATATCTGCCTACGTACAAAGCAAGTAAATTACCTTCAGTATAGTACTAAAGGCTTCCTAAGGCAACTTTCTCTTTAAGAAGCAAAGAACAGTCCTAGTGAAAAGGCAGCAAGTATCCCCTGGAGAGTCAAAATAGGTCACCTTCTTCCCTATGTACATCTTAGGCAGCCTTCAGAGAGGTACTTGGGCAGGCTCCTGGAACTAAAAATAATGTCTGTGAAGATAAGCATTATGACCACCGCCAGTCCCAAAATAAGGTATATGAAACTAGGTAGGGGCTAAAATATGGTGCAATATGCATTATTCTTCATCAGCACAGCTGCAGGAGCACAGGAATGTGCAGGAATACATGCCACAACAGAGAGAGGCAGAGGTGAGGCAGCAGCAGCAGCTTGTCACTAAAAGCAGAATAACCTGTTCGTGAGAAATTCCAGAATTCATGCGGACATAAACACTGTTTAAAAATACACTCCTCCTCAGCATTAGGAAGAACTGAAGCTAAACATTCATTAAGAAGCTTGACAAAACTGCATTTAAGATTAAGGAAAATGAAAAATCCCATCATCTCTCCCTCAGGGTATTCTTCCTTGCAGTTACTGCTGCAACCGCAGCTCACAGGGATATACCAAATCCAGCTTAAAATTGCTAATAAGGTCTCCACAGTAACACACAGCTCAGCCTTTGCGAATCATCTCCATGGATAATAAATTGGTTACATAAAACTTGGGTGGGTTTTGCACCTGATATGCTCTCTGCGTTGGTACGACAATGCTTCTTGAAGAATCTAGTGCAAGCCACAGAGCTTTTTGGACACTTAATAGAATAAAAGCAGGGGAATTTAGAAGATGGTCATATTTAAAACCATAAGAAAACAACTTGGCAATGTACTTTTGTGTGACTTTGGTTTTCATTTGGTTTTTTTTTGGGGGGGTGATGCCATGCAGATTTTCTGTCCTGTGAAATTGGTGAGGCTGCAGATAGGAGCTGTGAGAGAGAACTGAAGTCCTGCCCCACTGTGTTTTCCCACATCAATTCAAGATTGATGTGTCTCCAAGTAATTCAAACTGCCATTTCCAGCTAAAACTTCTTTCCTCTCTATCACAAAAGCAGTAACCAGATGGTGCCAACACAGCAGCCTCACATGTTGCCAGACTGTCCAGTATTCTGCTGCCCCTCCCACATTTTGCGAATTTGAAAGCTCTCCTAATTTTCCTCTCATGCTCTGGGACCCCAAACATCAGAAAACTCTGCCTTGCCCCAGCCAGGAGCTTCAGCTCCATGTGGAGAATAAGGTCACAGAAAAAGCACGGAAGTGTAATGCTTCATTGCCCTGGAAGCTTTGCTGCACTCAGGACAAAAGACGTACTTTTCCAGATCCAGACATGTTTTAGCTGTGATGCCTCTCTCATTGTGTCATTTGCTTAACACACATGCTTCTCACATGGGCCAGCATATCAATAGGAAAAAGGAGGAATACTGTACCTGGATAACCATCTAAATCTATTATTAATAAACAGTAACATTTTATGGTATTTCATACAGTGACAGACCCTTTTGTAAAAAAAAAAAAAACCAGAAACAACGATTTAATTTATATGAAATAAGCAACTTAATCATCATTCCAAAAATCACCTTAGGATACAGTATTTTACAAATAAGAATTGTAACAATTATAACAGAAATATTTGTTGAAAAAGACTGCTTTAGCTACCTACAGAACAGTGCGTCTGCCACACATGCACAGAAACAGCAGCACTTTAAAGGCAGTACATACCTGAGTAACTGTAGGGTCACAGAGAAGATATATAAGTAAGTTCATAAGGAAAATCCACTGGTGAGATTTTTATTTCTTTTTTAACAGAAGAGCAGTATTTCTTGCCTAGCAAAAGCAGTACAATTTGCTTCAAATACCAATGAGATTAATTCAGACTTCCATAACTTCTTAAGGAAACGTATATTAAGAATTATTACCCGTCATGCCTTCTTAAAGTTATGGCTATTTTTTTGAAGGTAATACGAGGAAGCCCATAGCAAAAGAACTGAGATTTGAAAGCAATCAGTACAGGTACAACTTGTCAGTTATCTGTTCTTTAAAAAAACCTTTAATCTGAAATTATTTTGACACTGACTTTTGACACTTACATGGACTACCATGATTTTGGGGGGAAACCCCTCCCCCAATCTCAAATATTAGTTATTTAAAACATGACAAGTTGACTGCACCGCAGATAAGTACAAATTAAGTATTAAATGAACCTCTCTAATGGAAGTTCAGAGAATATTTTAAAAAAGGATGAAATCAATGTTCAGAAGTGGACAGTCTGCCTAGCTATGTGTATTTTTTTTTTTTCCCAACAGGCAGGCTTGCTTATCATTTTATATCATAAACCTGCAAGGATTTTTTACAAATTATAATGTTTGGTTTCAGAGCCAAATGAAATTTGTAATTTGACCTTTTCCTGAAATTTGTGAAAATTTTAAAGTCCATCTCAGAAAAACTGCAGTTTCTTCTAGTTTCTTCTAAACTAATTTATGCATTTTTGTGAGTCTATCAAGCCTTTTATTTCAACAGTTCAAACATGAGACCGAACAAAGGTATGAAACTGAAAAATCCGAGCCAGACTTCTTAACTACCTGGCTGAGAGTTTAGGAACTTTTAAGTGTAATTGTAGGTATTGAAGTCTGATCCTAACAGTCCACAGGTTGCCAGCGCAAACCACTACAGCAGAACTTATCAGAGAGCTTTTACTCCTGATACCAAGTCGCTAAACGTGCTCGTTCCAGTTTGCAGTCTGTGTTAAAGTAACTTCTGAACCATTATGTATCAATCTGGACACAAGGGCACTAGCTGTACAGAAGAATATTTTCCATCCACAGGGCCTAAGGTATAATTCTACAGCCACGTTCTCAGCTTGTAGGAGAAACAGTTGCATATGAAGTATTTTAACAGCCAGCTGGATCTTATTAAGAATATTGATCAGCCATGAAACATCAGACTTGTGCAGCTGAATATAAACCTAATCAAGCAGTTGCACCCATGATTTCTCTAAGCTGTAAGGACTCTGAGGTGTTTGATGCCTGGGCTGTAATTTGTTATTCTGGTTTAGGTTTTGGTAGTTTGGTTTTTTACATTCTTAATACAAAACACTAGGAATTTCACCTTCAAAAAAATTCTCATTGTGAACTGAAGTGACAAAATACAGAACATAATGGCTGGCTTGTTAAGTAGCAGCTGCTGCCAAAAACGGTGGACAACTATATAATGCAAAATTTATTTCTGCAGAGAAAAGTCTGACCCCAATGTCCTGCTTCTCATGAATCTTGTTCTTTCTTAACTAGAAATAAATAATACATCAACTTACAGTTGTCTGCTGCACTTTGTTGTATTTTCTTTTGTTACCCTTCTGTAAAGAAGCAACAGCAGACATGCTGGCAGAAGCAAAGAATTGCGAATAAATAGGAATCCAAGTAACATGAAAGAATGGAGACATGTTCTTCCTAGCACAAGTGAAACACAGACCACTGAAAGAGGTAGGTGTGATTATGGCATAAGCATTTTGAAAAGCTGTGATATGAGATAACTGGAAAAGGATGAAAAGAATACCTACCTTTTAAAGTTTACACTACTACTCCCTGTAAATTCCCTGTAAATCCAAGGAAGTACTGGAAACCCCTAAATTCCTAAAAAAAAAACAAAAAACGCTGGAAGAAACAGTGAAACTGAGTACTTGTAAACAAACAAAGCAAGAGACTGATGAGTAATAGCCAACACTGGCTATTCCGGTCAGGAACAAATCATGGTACAACAAATCTAATTTGCTTCCATTACATGGTACAAGTATAATGGATAGGAAAGACACAAAGATGCAATAACTTGTGGTCTTTTCCTCATGTGTCATCCTCTATGTTTGTTACGAAAACAGTCTGCAACAGGTACAGGTAAGTTTTATTAGTGGCACCCACTGCCACTCCTGTGTGTCTACTTAAGACTAGAGCAATTAAGGAACAAAACAATAAACTTTTCATTAACCAGGGAAAAGGGAGAATAGGATGTCTCAGAAAAAAAAGGAAAATCTAGATAACATCTAATACACGACACTGTCACATGTCTTGCAAATAGATTGCTACAGAATTTAGGCATGACGTTTTCCTGCACAACACATCACGGTTAAAAATGTCCACATGATATCGATGCTGTAAGCACCCGAGTCATTCAAATGCACTTCTCCCCATTTTTCTAAGTTGGCCTCTGATTTCAGGTACTGGAGCCCAAAGTAAGACGCATAAAATGTGAAGGTTTCTCCATGTCAGAAATAATATCACACTTAGTGTCTTACAAAATCCTTCTCAGTCACCCCTGCCACCCCACAAGCTGAAGTGTGGGATAACCCTGAATAGCAGAGAAACCCGAGACAATGATCCTGGCACCCTGCCATCACTCCCACAGCCTGCTTTCCTGACAAAAGAAAACTTGCTGCAGGTATTCGCAGACTACAAACTACCTTGTACAGGCATCCCACTGCACCACCAGCAAAACTCACTGGAACACAGTATCAGAACACCACCTGCAAAAGGGTCACTACCACACCAGAAAAACTGACCAAATCAGACAGTTCAGGTATATGGCTTAGGTCTGCTGCCATCCTGCATTTTAAGTAACAAGGCAGAGGAAGGGAGACTATCCTTTTCTGTATCCACAGGCACTGGCAATTTAGTTGTTTTCTAGAAGAGGATTAGAATTTAAATCACAAGCTCGGGATGTGATCTGAAATAGGTAAGATGCAAGCCAACACTGTGCCGCTTCTACATAACAAAAAATAAACCAAGAACACCCCAAACTCCCCCAATCCCCAATATACCAGGAAGGCACTACAAGAAAGAAAGAGTCTCCACATTATCTCTAACTTTCCAGGTGTCTCTAACATTGCCAAAGAATTCAAAGCTCCAGCAACTTCCTGGATTCAACAACGCTATAAGCTGCTTGTCACCTGTTCCTGAACAATTGAAGCTCCACCTTCAGAAGCACTCTTCTCTTTAAAATATATTTACCTCAGAAATTACAATACATTGAAATGGACAGGGTATTTGGCAAAAGAATAAAAACACGTCTGATACAGAAAAAAAAAAAGGACTAAATGTAGTGCAACAGCTACTAGAAAAACTAGTAGGAATATGGGTTGTCCTTATCTATAAAAAGTATGTATAATTTTTTTTTTTTAATTTCTACTTCCACAGTATGACAGAAAAGATGCATCTGGAAATCTGCAGAAATTTACAAGAACAGTAACCTCAGCTACCTTATAGCTTAATCAACTTTTAGGTGCAACTTTTAGGTGCAACAAACTTCCATGAATGCTTAAAGATACTACAGTATTAAATAATAAGAAAATGTTTTTGCATATAGCCATGCTATATGAAGGATTTTTCTCTGCTTTATATTCAGAATTTCTGGTACACAATAAATTATACTAAGTAAAATAGTTCCCTAGGATACTGTGATATTCTGTATTTTGCTATGATTACTCTACCCTGGCAGACAGATTAAAGTGCTAAGATAATTTCTGTACCAATCCTTGGAAATTCTTGTTTCCTAAAAAACACCTAACATGCAGTTAGTGGCAAACTTCAAGTCAAGAGAAATATTAACATTTCTCTTATCTCACTTCATTAAGTGCAGATTTAAATTGTCTATATGGGAAGGGCTTTAGAAGATTCACTGAAAAAAAATAAAATTAAAAACTGTTCATAAGACTCTTGGCTAAATTCAGAGACTGTAAGAGATGGAGCACCAGATGTGAAACAGGGTAGATGGGTAGAAGAGCTTACTTAGAGGGTTACAGGATGTACAGGATCACAACAGGACAGCTAAGAAGTTCACAATAAAAGACATACATGCGCTACAATGACTGAAACACTAAAATAAAACCTATTTATTTGACTGACTTTGTTTTAAGTTGAAAGAGAAGGGGACAGGAGGCTCCCTTCGAGCATGGGCGTGCCATGAGCTGCTGCATAGCTGGCATAGCCCCACAGCGTTAAAAAACACTTCCTGACTCCGGCTGTGTTGAGACAACAGTTTAGCAGACGTGGCAAAGAATTTCTGTCACCAGGTAGCCTCACACACAGAACAATGACTGTGCTCTGTCCAATCTCCTGTGTAAACAGACAAGGAAGGACTCTGACACCAGAATTAATATATACCAACAACAGGTCTGTGTCATGGGTTCTGCATTCGAGAAATCCAAGTGACATCTGAAACTTAACTTGCTGTTCTTGATGCTGGTGTAATGCTTACTGATTTTGGAGGAAGCAGAGCAGACCTACTCTCCATGCCTGTCCCAAACCCAGAAGAGGAAAAGAGAGAACCTGAGCTTTTGTGGATCAGCCACCAATTTCACGTTGCCATTTGCATCAATCATAGTTTCGTATTAGTAAAAGAAGCGGATGGATGGAAAAGTATATCATCATGTCAGCATCTCACAAACAGAACACCTTTCTGGCAAGTCTCTCTACACAGCCTTCACAATTACGCTAGCAGAATTCTGCATTTCAAAGCAAGGTAACACTGATATCCTTAAAAAATAAATCCATACAACTTCTGAAAGAGTTAGAGGGAACAAGAATTATTCCCAAAACAGACGTATGGCTATCAAACTTAGAAACTAAAATCATGTTTAAATAATAACTTCAAATTTCTAGACGATTTTTTAAACTCCAATACAGTGAGTGAGTACATGCTGTCTCAATAACTGTGTTTAAAGTGGTGTACTATTCTTCACTTATGTATCTTCTTGATTTGTGACCTTTCTTAATTAACAAATTGAGTAAAACATATGGAAACTTAACGATAAAAAGTGACTTGAACTTTTCATAGACTGCCATCAGCTCCCACCATTCTGCCACATAAATCTGCTACGAAAATTTTTTCAAACATCAGTTAAAAATAAAACTACTACAGGTTGAGAGGGGTCAAAATGAAGAATCTCTTGGAGATATATATTTCTGGTGTGGCTGTCTGCATACTACATATTATGTTAAAGACTTAAGAACAGCTATAGCTAACAGCAGTCTCACATGGCAACAAGGAAGGAAAATTTTGTATTCTGTCTTAGGAAAGAAATATGGCGCTTCTGCAGCAGAAAAAGATTCAGAAGTGGAATGAGTGTCAGAATAGGACCTCATTCAGAATGCCTCTTCGTTTCATTAGCTCCAAAAGATGCATGACTGACAGATCGAAAAACAATATCATATTTCTTCTACCCGATGCGAGTTTGATACAGCCAGAAGATATGCCCCAGAAATTTCACTGTCTGTGTACTTTACTTCTGACTTACAGAGAGGCCAATTCACACTTTAATCTTAAATTCCTTGTTATCTTTATTAAAACTGTCAAGATGGGAACAAATTTGCTCCAAAAAGGAGGAAATACTCAGATACAGCCACCTGACCACAATAAATCAAACAAAAATCATTAGGCTGTTTTACCAAACCACCATATAAAAATTTCCAATGAGTATAAATCTAGATGTCATCCAAACAACCCATTCCTTATGTTGAATGATCAGCCACTAAGTCCAGTAAAACTAGAAACTATCTTCTTTATGTTTTTCTGCTGCTTACTTATTTTCTTTTCTGTAGCTCTCTTTCCTACTGGTCTTGCATATAGCACAGTATACTGTATCACAGTACACTGAAAAATAGAAAAAGGGATCAGAACATTTGAGAACAGTTTTCCAAAGCTGCTGACAGATGTCCCTGTAAAGAAAACTGGAGTGAATAAAGTCACTGAACACCTAAGAAGTGGAGAAAAAGTAATCTGCTTAAAGTGCAGCTAAGAGGACTCCATTAAGAAACCTTTGTAACAGTAAGGGCAATGGAACACTGAACCGGATCAACTGAGAATTTGGTTTAGTCTATATATTCCAGAAATTCATAGAAGACATAATTCTGATCCAGTCTTAGAGCATAGAAAGAAGAAAGGGATCATCTCTTACCCTCCCTTTCAATTTCAGAATTGGAAAACTAAACTATTTAATTTCTTCAGGAAAATGTATATGAGAAAATCTGTTTAGCATAGCACAAAAAAAAATTCTCTTAAATGAGAAAGTCTACAATTTTGATTACTACTTGAGCTATGCCTTCAAGATTTTGTACATGTGTATGTACTGTTAATGCTGTAACAAGTGTATCTCAAACTTTTAACACTGTTTTGGTTAACACAGCTTGATATTGATAAAGATGCAGACATAAATCACCTTAAAGGCACTATGACTAAGGACTAAGAAAAAGAACTAAGAGATACTTTGTCTCTAACAATACAAAAATAAATGCTTTGCCATTTTAGTGATCCTTACACATCAACACACATGCGACTCAATATATAAATATATTTCACTATCACATATGTCCACTTCAGCCAAAATTCTCAAGCTTTCTTCAGTTTTACTCCTTCAGGCGCTAAAGCATAAAAGATACATACAGTAGAATGGGTAAATAGTTGCAATGTTGTCCATTTGTAACACTGGACTAGTGCAGATTAGTCTCAACCACTTCTCCTGTAATTCTGCAGACTAAAAAAGGACACATATCTCCCAATCTACCAATTTTCCACCAACTTTCATCCCTCCCAATATTTCTGATGAAACCACCCCCTCCAGGGTTTTCGCACTTAAGGTTGACCAGCACCCAACAGCCTGCTACTTCCCCACCCACCAGGTACTACATGGCTTCTAGATCCATGGCTGAGGAAAAGTGCTCATTTAATCAAACAATGGCAGAAACACCTCATCAGAGGCTAATCAGGTATCTGTGCTAAGAATTTTTACACCAAGTACGAAGATAAGCAATCAGCATTGAAAATTTCTGCAATAACTGAGAGACTACACCAAAACAGAGGCTAAAGCCTGCTGTGGTTTCCCTTGGCTGCAGCCTTTCCACTCTTTCCTCTTTTCCCTGTGTTCCAAAATAAATCCTCCCACCAGCAGAAAGCAATTATCACTGTTATTTTTAGACACCACCTCCCATACACTTCCTGACATTTTCTATAAGAAAGTGATGCCTCTGCTGTTTGTGAAAGAAAGAACTCACACTAGGAAGGAGCTGGACATCCCACCTGCAGCCAGAAGGCAGGATTAAAACCCACACAGCACCAAAAGCATTTTCTCCTGACCAGTTCAGCCCTGATCCATCTGCTGACTGTTGCAATCCCTAGTTAAATGTACCCGCATCTCCTGAATTGTTACACAAGGAGCTTAGGTACTCAGGTCTGTGGTTTCTCGCTTGTAGCAGCTTCCTATCTACTCCGCGCAGAGTACAGAGGTCCCAAGACTCCTTCCACACATACAAATGCTACTTCTTCACAGAACATAAAAAAGGTGAGATCAAGGCTTACACTTCAGGAGCTGCCAGAGGAACACAAATAAATAGTTTCAAAGAGCATCCATGATACATGACAGTCTTCACATCTGTATTATCTTTAGTGGCTACTTCTTTAGTCAGTGACTTTGCATCCATAGCACATCTACAAAGATGTGCTCACACACACAGAGGCAGAACACTTTGAGGACCAATGAAATGTGAAAAACTAAATTTTCACTTTAACAAGTCACAAAAACTGAAATGTGTTTAGACAAACATACCACCAAATACAAAATACATCAGTCAATGTTCTTAAGAAAAATTGAGAAGTTTATGGCTAGTATCAAACAAATAATAAGAATTAACTGACTGCCTTTTCAAACCATAGCTTGTGAGGCCTTTTTCCCTTTCCATCCTTGTTTGAATGTCTCTCTTCAAGTGGTCCTTAAGCAGAATCAGGTTAATCAAAAGGTTAATCAAAAGCACCAAAGAACAAGAAAAGCAAATCACGATATCATGCATAGAGAAATACAAATTAGTGCACAAAAATATCTCTCCTCCTTCTTTTACATGAAATTGATATACTCAAATAATTTCTTTTTAAAGGTAAGAAATCAAATATTAAACGTCTTTCTTCTTACAAAAATTAAGCTTTCTCTATCTGCAAGAACCAGAACACTAAATCATATATGCTTTTCCTGCAAGTTTTAGCGCAATAAGATTTTGACTCTTCCTGATAATTGTTAATTTGATCAAAACATGGAACACTTTTAATTTATCATCTTTAAACTTTATTCAATGCAAACCACTAGGGTACCCATAGCTGTTTCGGGGGTTACTGATCAGGGACAATTTGCTCAATCAGGTTGAAGCGAGACAATGACAGCCAACAGTTTTCACTCCTGTGCTAAAGAGACAAACCCCTCCCAACTCTCAAGCAAGAAGCTCTTCTCCTCAGCTTACTTCCCTTTCTAGCCAGGCTTCCTTCAACTCTTTCAGTATCTGTTACCAGTGTAGCAGGAAAAATAAGTATGTCCCTTGTATAGATAACTAACCTGGGCATTGCTAGATGCATGCAAGCAACGTCTGCATTTTTCCTCCTAGTTGTTTTACTTTTAGAACTAGGAAGAGTCAGTAAATACAATCACACTGCCATTCTCCTTTTCCTTTAGTATTTATTCTTCAAATTTCATATCCTTAAGTACTCTGTATCCATTTCAATGACCAGGCATTGTAAGGAAAATTAAGGTTTTCCTGTGAAATTAAATCATAGAAAAAACAGGTAGGAAACCATGAGATGCCTTTGGAAATAGTGTAAATCAAATGATGGAAACACATCTATTTCACTTGTTGCAAAGTTAAAATTTCCAGTATGAAGGAGACAACCTGAATTTCCAGCACAGGTTTGATTTACCAACATATATTGGTCACAGAATAGTTAAGTTTGAAAGGGATCTCAAAGATCTCCTAGTTTCAATCTACCTGCCATGGATAGGGACATCTTTCTCAAGACAAGGTTGCTCCAAGCCCCATTCAAAATGGCACTGAACACTTCCAGGAATGGGGCATCCACAATTTCTCTGGGCAGCCTGTTCCAGTGCCTCACCATCCGTACACTAAAGAGTTTATTCCTAAATTCTAATCTAAACCTACCCTCCTTTATTGTAAAACCTCCCCTTGTCCTGTCAATACATCCTCCTGTAAGAAGCTCTTCTCTGTCTTTCTTGTAGCTCCTTCAGGAAAGGCAAGGCCACAATTAGGCCACCCTAAAGCTTTCTCTCCTCCAGGTTGAACAACCCCAATTCTTTCAGCCTTTTCTCATGGAAGAGGTGTTCCATCCCTCTGATCATCTTGGTAGCCTCAAATCAAAACTAAAGACAATACTAGAAATAATACATTAAAACAAAAGAAAATAAAAAAATAAAAACAAGAAAGAAAAATACCAAACCAACCAACCGAAACTAAACAAAAAAAAACAAAACACGGAAAACAACAAAATGTATTGCTAACTTGCTAAGCCAATCCATGATTTTAGTATCACCTCCTCCATGTAGTGACTATTTCTGACTGCCCTTTGTTGGTGTCCTGTTTTGGCATCTGTTCACAGAACTGTGTTTGCCCCAGCTCTCAAGCCCATGCCAGCTGCCTGTGACCACCTGATAGAGCTGCAGTTTAGCTGATTCTCTGCTGGGGATGCAGCACTGGCCTGGATTTGGCCAGCAACTCACATATTGGATTTACCCATATTTCACTCCTGTAGGGGAAAAGTGACTTGGAGTGAGTACTCCCATAATTTTGTAAGATCTTTTCAATTCTGATAAATATATATACAACACCTTGTTATGCTAAATAGAATATTTCTCCCACATAATCTTTTCTAGTTTCATATTAAGATTTTCACATGATACAAAATCCTTGCTCAATTGCTAGTTAGGTTGCTTAGAAAAATCCGATCATTGTTCTACAAGATCTGGTAAACTACTATAATTTCAACATTAATTTTTCATAGGAGTGATCTGAAACAGCTCTGAAAAGGTCTGAAACAGATCAAATCACCACATATATCCGTAAAGATTAGAAGATGCATCTATCTTTAAGTTGCCAACCAGGAGAAGAATCAGACAAGGCATTTTGACTGCTAACCACAGCTCAACACTCATAGTTCATTAGTAAAATATAATGCACAAATTTCTTTTTGAAAAACACTGAATCTCCCACATAGGTATTCCTATAGCTGAGAAGAAATTATGTCAGTTTTTTGCAATGAACGCTTTGTTCCAGCAGCTGAGTTCCTGTAAGTTGTCTCCCAAATGAAATACAGTTCTTAAAATATAGCAAGCACATGGCCTGGTTGTGGTATCAGTGTATAATTTTTTAAATTCCAAATTACTTTCAGCCAGAAAAATGCATAAAGTTGCTCTTTATTTCCACAATATTTCTCTTTTAAAAAACCCTATCCTTTGATTTGCAGGCTCTTAGGAACAAGAGTAATAGATTGGTAGAACTAAATGCATGATTGGTTTCACTGTAATGCCTTCTGTACTTGTACTAAAAGCCAGAATTGCCTTGAGAAAGCAGCAATTTTTAAAAATCTATATTAAACTCATAGAAATCAGTTAAAGATGCAATGACACAACATAGTGACATTTCTTTAAATGTTCTTTAAATGTTTCATTGCATTTATTTACTGACAAGTCCAAACTCCTCATTCTCACTCTCACTTTGATCTTTACTTTAATGAGCAGTTCATGCTTTAGCCATTCTCAAACAAAGAGTTTACACATTTTATGAGGAATTCAAGCTTGCAAAATCAAATGCAGAGGTTCTGTTTGGCTGTTTTTTTACAAACACCTACATCATTAGTCCTAAATTCTATCAACAGTTAGTCATCTCTCAAAAGAAAATTTCTCTTTTTTCAGCAAATCAGAGTTCACTCCATTGGTATATTTGTCCTCAATAAATCCAAAATAACATTCACCACCTCTGTTCCCTTCAGGTGGTTCTCAAGAAGAATTGGTTCCTTTAAGCATTTTGGTCTTGTATGTAATTTATACTGACTTTCAGTCATCTCTCCCTGAATCTGGAAAGATCTGTCCACCCTCTGCCCACATGTGCAAGAGCAGCTGCAATGGCTGTCATTATCAGCAAGTTTGCAGAGCAAAATCCTACCTCCAACTCATCATTTATATCAAAGAGCTTCCTACTTTCCCATAACTAGTGAATATATATCACAGAGGTTTAGTCAACACCTCCAACTAGACCTTCTTTAAATCTCTGTGTCTGCTATAACAAAATAATTCTCAGGCTCTATCATCTGTGACGAATGTTTCTCAGATTTCAGTCAAGAAATCTGTTTTTCTTGTTTTATAAGGATCACAAAACTTTGCTTGAAGTATGTGATGATAAGCCCACAAATTGAATTTTAATCAATCCATCTGATTTTATTTTTGAGTGTTTTTTTTCTCTTTAAAACTGCCCAAGAAAACCAACATCTACAGTTCCAACACCTAAAGCTACAGGGGTTACAAATACTAACATAAGTTCACTTAACTTTCAATCAGTCCTCCATTTCATTGTGATTAGGTATCGCAATAGTTTGAGAGAATCTTAATAGGTGTTTGGCAGTTATTTCTGTTAGTCTATTAATCAACGCAAAAGCTTTATTTCTTGAAAAATAAAATCCATGCCTTAATAGACCATATATATCTATTTAATGGTTGCAAAGTACACCAAAGATTATTTATCTGTGGAGTTTTTCCAGTTACTTACAGAGTCTTTGCTTATTGACAATATTTTTTCAGTCACCCTGTAAAACTTTTCTCCTAAGGACACAAAAGATATACTTATTAGAAAATGATAAAATTAAATCTTTCTGTAGACCACTATCATGATGTTTAAACTAAGTGCCTTCATACCAACATGCACAAGATCTTAGGAACCCTTAAATCACAGATTACTGGCATAATGGACTACATCAGCTTGTGTCAATTCCTACTTATGTTACTTTAATCAGGATTACCAGCACGGGAAAAGTATCAGACCTTCAAAATGCCTATTATGCCGTATTCTGTAAATGAAACATTTTCATAAATGCTAATACTGTACTGTGTATTAGCATTATATTTTATGTATCACTGCCCCCCTCCAAACTGAGTATAAATGAGCCACGTGAACACTACTGTCATAAATATGCACACTAAATAATTTAAACTTACAATATGGTGTTTTGCTTTTACTTACAGCAGTCACAAATATAAGAGCTACCTGATAATTACTCAAGAGCAGCCTTCTCCAGCCTACAGAAAAGAATTTAGGTATCTTTGTCTACATTAAAAGTACTTCATTTCCTGGTTTAAATTTCATAATTAAGTTTAAAAATATGGACTTATTGAAATAGAATTGAATATGACCATGGAAGATGTAAATACTTTATTAACATCTTACTCAGTTGTGCACTGCCTCTGAACAAATGAAAGCATACCAGACGTATCAATCCACATTTAAATACTGCATTTTCTACAATATCTGGGTATGCTAACACAAGATGAGACACATGTTGCATACAAAATTATATTAAAGTACATATCTGTGTGACTTCAAAGTAAACTACAGTAAAATTCTGAAAAATGCTCCAATTGTGATCTCAATAAAAGAAGTAACAAAAGGTCATCTGAGAGGGAGCTTATGGCAGCCAAAATTTAGAAAGATCTCATGCAGCTAACCTACTCAAATATTTAATTTTACCTCTGGAAATTAATCAAAACTAGTGATCCAGTTATGACTCTTAAGCCTCTCAAGAGAAGTAAAATGAAAACATTAGAATTTGACAATACAGCATTCCAATTTTTCAAGTCTTGCACTTAAGATGAATCCAGCTTCACCAAGGTTCTCTTAGCTGTTTAATGAATGACTCCATAAAACTGTCAATATTGAAAATCTCATATGAGTAGTGACTACTATTATTCTCCTAAAAAGAGAGAAAACGTAGTCAGCTTCCATCAGAACAAACATCCCAACAATTTGAAATATATTAGTACTTGATATTCACAGGAGATCTTAATATTCAGAAGAAATACCACAACAAGCAAGAAAGTGTAAAATTAACAACAAAGACATCAAAGGCTATCTTAGTATTTTTACTGACAGCTTTTGAAGTCGAGAAATGACATTTCAAGCACGGGAACAGGCTGCCCAGGGAGGTGGTGCAAACAATACCCCTGTGAGTGTTCAAGAAATGAGAGGATGTGGCTTAGTTGACATGGTGGTGCTCTGTCAAAGGCTGGGCTCAATGACCTTGGAAGTCTTTCTGAACCTTAATGATTCTATGAAATACCAACTTTTTAACTTGCTCTTATGGATCTTATAGTTGATCAAAATGTTTTATTCACCCACTCTCGGCACAAGGCAGAATTTTTAAAGGGTGGGTTTGGCCCATTGCCAGGTCTGGCTCTGTATCAGATCTGTACCAGAGCAGCTCCATGTGCTTCTCCTAGTCTCTTTATTAGTAAGCCCTCTCACACTACTACTGCACCTTTCTGAATAACCAAATGCAAAGCACAGCACACAATGCAGAAATCACAGGTTTCTGCACTGAAAACAAACAAAACCCCCAGCTACAGAAAGCAGAGTCTGAGCATTCACAAAGGGGAAAACTGGAACAGAAGTTGTGGAAATTACTGATTTCTACACTATTTATTTGACATTTTCTAGAATGGGAAAACTAAAATGGAGATTTTTTTTACTTCAGCCCAAAACATGCCCCCAATCCATAATAACTACAGATTTCTCAGGTTTGGAGAGGGGTTTTGGTTATTTGTTTGCTTGTCTAAGCCTAGCACAACTTCTGTAAGAAGGAAAATTGAACAACAACTCCAATCACATTTTCATAGCATCAGTGAAAAGATATGTTCTTTTTCTAGAAAGGAATATAAACTATAAGTATTGTCATGATAAAAAAGGTAACATGTAGTTCTCAACATCCAGGATCTCAGGAAAAGGCATCCTTTTTGTACTACAGAACAATTACTGTCTTTACATTAACATTAAATCAGTTTGCTCTAGACTAGAGTTTAGCTCCTGGTAGAGAAGACTAGTTTGTCAGGACTCAGAACATTTACACAAGTTTGCTTCAGGTGCTGCAGCTGCTATACCCAGACAATCAGCAAAAAAGTTGCAAGACTACCAAACCTGAGTTCTTAATTTTCTGTTGATACTTTCAGTAACTCAAGCTGTGGGAAAGCTTTCTAGCAACATCCTTACAAAACTCCAATAATCTTAAGAGACTCTTAAGGACACAACCATCTTGAATAAAGGTGCTGTGCTCAGGATATGTGATTTTCACTGTAATACTTTTTCTTAGCAGGTACAGATAATGCTGTGGTGGTAAATGATGTACAACATTAATTGTTTTAATCTAGTGCTTTGAGCATTTGAACCACGTATCTTCGGTGCACTTCCAGGAAAGACCATCATTCTCTTTCTAATCAATGGCTTGGATATGTAGCTTGAAATAGCAGACAGCAAAAGCAATCACATATTGTAAAAAGGAAGAGGACTTCCTTGCCTCTACTCAGCACCCAAGAGACCACTGAGTCCAGTCTGGGGCCTGTTACCAGTAGGAAACACTGACAAAGCACAGTAAGCAGCTCAGTGAAGGCACACCAACAGGGCTGTAGCTGGAGCATTTCCCTGCCAGGAGAGGCTGGAGGAGCAGGGCTGGTTCAGCCTGGAGAGGGGCCAGCTCCAGGGGCACCAAAGAGCTGCTTTAGGGCCAGTGAGGGATGCCCATGGAGCTGAACTCTTCTCAGCAGGGCGTGGCAGGAGGGTGAGGGGCAAGTGCCACCGGGAACAGCTTGAAGGAAACATTCTCCCTGAAGGACAAATGAGTGGCGGCTCAGGCTGCCTGGTGCTGTGCAGGCTCCCTCCCCCCTGGGCCCCCTGGTCTGCTCCTTGCTGCAAGGACAGCACCTGGCAGCCAGCCCCTCCAGCTCCCTGCCCTCAGGTTATCCCACTGCAGCCAGAGGCAGCCATGAGTCTGCAGGTGACAGACATCCTTGGGCACAGCCAGAGGATGCAGCAAGGACAGGCAGCACCCAGGGAGTCTTCACAGACTTCACGGGTTTTAAAAACACACAAGAGCCCAGACGTGGATTTCCTGACAAGTCTAGCAAGTGGCTAATGTGCAGAGTGTAGATCAACGCTGGCATAATGGTTGAAAACTGTAGTTGCGCTTTCAGTGTTGTTAAAATGTACAAAAAAGATTTAATGTTTGCAACAGTACCATTCCGCAGTGCATTGCACATGCCACGCTTGATCATATTTTACCTGATACTCTGCTCTCAGATACAGGTCTGTAAGAATGTTGAACAGAAGAGAAAAATCCTGCTTTAGAGCACCTCCACTTTTCACAGTACCACACAGTCCTCCATTAAAGACATTGATCATAGAAACTGATACACCAAGTTGTTTTTGGATTCAGCAACTAGTCATATAATGGAAGACCAAATAAATAAATCAATTACATAAATAAATGAAAATAAAATACTTGTCTAGTAACTACTTCTCAGTGACCCACTGAGGCAGACCAGAAAAACAGGTAAGTAATTCTATTCCACAATAATTTCACTTCTCTGTATAACAGAAGAAATAGAACCCATTCATTTTCACGAGCATTTACAATTGGCATGTCACCCAAATCCTGATCAGTACTTTCTTTATGTGCAATTTCCACTTTCATATGTAGCAAATTTCACCACATACTAGACATTTTAATGGTTCTCTATCTTAGCTGATCCTCTCAGACTCTCGATTTTTCCACTTTGAAAAGCAACCTAAAATTGGACACTATATTCCAAATGAGTAATTTCTAACATACCACTTTCACATTTTAGAGTTTCAAACCTCCTCTTAACATTTTCAAGAATCCTACTTGCACTGTCAACTCCCGTTGCAAGATGCAGTTAATGCTTCGATCAAGCTGCGATGTTTTCATTGAAAGAAACAGTAACCCTCTAAGTACTGCAATTATTTAATGAGTATTAGAGATGATGCACGCATGTAAGTGGATGTCAAGGCAGAAAAAAACACTTGCTGAATATCTTAAATTTATTAGGTCCATTTAATAATAGCTTGGCTCTGGTGATATAAATACTGGATTTTCATTATTGTTGCCAGACTGTATTTTTCATTAACAGTATAGGCCAAATAAACAACTGCAAGAATTGGGACATGACAAGCTAGGACTGAAAGAAAACCTTTCTCCAGGAGGACACGGAAGTGCTGGCACGGGGACTGTGCCAGAGACTGTGCATCCTCAGGATGAAGCCTCAGGCAGCCTGGCCTAACCCTCCGGCTGACTCTGCTCTGAGCAACCCCTTTCACCAGGCACCCCCCAACCTCCCAAACATCCAACCTCCTTCCCCGATGAAGTAGTCCTGTGTTTGTGATTCCTATTCCTGTGATGGCAAGAGGAAGAAGCTGCCCTTAAATCTTCTCATGCCTTGAGCAATAGGAGGAACAACCAATGTCAATTACTTACTTCCCTTACAGACAATCGATTCCCCCCAGACACCATAATGTCCAGACCTTTTCAGTTTTATCTATTTAATAAAAACATCACTGTGACATTGAAGGACCATTCCAGTTTAAAAAACAGCATGCCACCTCTAAAATTATGATCCAATTGTTTTGAATTGAAAAAAAAGAAAATGTCAGATGCTTTTTATGATTACATGAAGAGTTTGTCTAGGTTGAAGGTTTTTTCTATAGAACACAAGTTAGGCTTATAATTACCTAGAGTTTCTACTGCTTCAGAAATCTGTGTACAGCACTCCATTTTGCAATACAACATTGTGCTAATGTCAAGAAAGACCTGACTTTATGCTATTGGTCTCCTCAAATCAGCTTTACTTACAAACACTTGAGATCACTTCTAGTATGTCACAAGAAGCTTTAAAAAAAATCTTATGATGCTATTGACTTGTTCTTGAGACAATTTACAGAAAAGTCCCTGTGGAGGTGTGGAAAAGGAAAACAACCCATACAAATCTAAAGGGGATTCTACAAAAAAGACTGATCTATTTTCATCAAGTACTGCACCAAAAATATCTAGCTGTTGGCTAGATGAAAGTCATCAAGTATTAAAAAGAACAAAATACAGCAGTTAGAAAGGAAACATACAGGTCATTTGAATTATGATTACCCCGGCATGATGTTAATTATTATCATAGAAATACCAGTGTAACATTTTGGGGTTTTATGTAAACATCAGCTTCCAAAGTGGATGCCTTTCTTCCTGTATTTGCAGCAAACCATCCACTTTTAATACAATTTTTTGTACTTTTTGAACTCAGGTTTTTCTAAAGGTCAAAATTCTCTGCTTTCAAATATAAATAGAGTTTATATTACAGTTTGAGTAGCTGAAAAAGTAAGGGATTTAGCACTGGTGTACACTTAATTCTCAAAACATTTGAGTTTCAAATACATTTTTTTTTGTATTCAGGTAAAGCCCAGACAAGCTGACAGTCCCTGTCACTTAAACTAAAACATGTATTTTGAAAATTCTGTCCTTCTTGCTAACTGTGTGCTTGGCTGGATGGTTGGTTTTGTTTGTTTGTTTGTTCAAAGAAGAGCAAAGCAAGTGGCACAGCAAGTACTTCACCCTTGCTTCTGAGATGTTTGAATGAACTTGTATGACAGAAATTCCATGACTAATTCAACTCTTGAAACTTTACAGTTACGCAATGCATTCTAACACCAGTGAGAATTAGTACCTTTTTTTCTATTTTAATTTCTTTGTGTAAGTATTTTGAACCTCACATTCTGGTATCCAATACATAAGGTGCATAAACGTAGTCTCCTCTTCCTGGTGGGCTTTAGGTACTTTGCTAGTGCAGTCAACCTAGTTTTGTGCCTTGTTATAAACATTAATATATTACTTACAAGAGTTTCTTTCTGACAAATCAAGAAAACTAACAAGCTATGGAAGTACAACTACAACAGATAGGACTTAGTGCCTCACACATACCTGTGCACATACAACTAAGTGACATTATATAGTGATTTGACCAGAATAAACACTATTTTTGATGATTTTATACAAACCGAAAATGATTAACACAAGCCAAGCATCTAACTGGGGTGCTTTTCATATAGCATCTCTGAGACAGAGTCTTGCAGAACTGTACTAATTCATTTATAAGTCAATACGATATCTACATATACGGAGTAATTACACTAACTATATATTCCATACACATTATAGTCTGTTCACCGAGGCTTCATGATTACTCTTCACAGGTTTATGATTATTTTTAACTAGCAAGTTCAATTCACACTTTGCGGTGTTTAGAGGAAAAGTGATTAATTATAGTGTTTAGGAACTGTACTACTAGAGAAAATTAGGAATGCCTGCTCTGCAATCTACAGCTGTAAGTCTATCTGCCATGTTGGACTGTGCAACTGCTGTGTTACTGTGCTACCACAGCTGTCCCAGATGCACACATATTTCCAAGTGCACCTCTTTATACATATATATATATATATATTTATATATAGATTTATATATTTATATATATATAAGTATAATGGAAGCCATTAAATTCATTAAGTCTCTCCAAGATGTGATACCTGATTTGCTATTCAATAAACTGGGAGGGGATATACTACTGTACCCTGAATTGGTACTTGCCTTGGCAAAGGTATCATTTAGAGAAGAGTTTAAATTACATAGTATCCATTTTAATAATTGTTCTAGTAAATCACAATCAAACCATTGAGTAAAGCAGGTCATATAAATCCTTACTATATTTTTCAGGCAAGACTGACATGACCCACTTTCTGTCCCGAAATCAATCTTATGCTCAAGCTGTAGCATGGGTAATCCATTCAGATATCTGCCTAAGCATATCAAAAAGGTATAAAGGGAACCATCTTGAGGGAAAAAAGCTGTCTTAGTTTAAATCTGTGTTTGACAAGTGATGTGAGGGTTAAAGGAAAACAGACTATAAACAAGACAGTCACTAGCAAAACCAGCACCTGGTGAAGACAAGCAGAAATAAAGCTGACAAATACTATACCTGTACATTTTTAATTTCTTTGTCTTCTGCCATTGCTAAGTAGAATAATGCTCAAAATGTAAATTGTTATGAAACAACAAACTAATTTTCAGGAAGATAAATCAACAGGAAAAACATTATCTAAAAAAAAATCTAGAAAGATAGTACAGGTAGCCATGGAATTGCCTACAAGGCATGTTTGTATTTAGGGTTTTTTTGCCACAAAGAACACACCTGGGCCAAGCATCATACCTGAACAGCCTTGCCTGAATTAGGGGGTACATCCATCTGATGCACCATTTTTCCAACTCCTATCTAGATCAGGAGGACTGCTTTCAGTCTAGTAAACTGTGCTGTACAGCAGTACAGAGAATGCAATATATGGTTATCTTGTACCCAATACTGCAATATTTTGCTCAAACCTGCAGTGCCAAAGAGACCCACCCAACAGACCTGCTGCATCTTCTTTGGAAAACTCCCAGAAGGCTCAGAAGGAAGATGTGTGAAGGAGTGCAGCATCCCGTAACTACACCTGCCTTGGCCTGGCCTTGGTATGACCTCGCTCCTGTGGCAACCCAAATCACAGGTGGCATGTCCTAACAGACTGAGCCTTCCCAAGCCCCTAGTGTCACCTGAGACAACCTGAAATAAAGGCAAGGTAAAGATAAAAAATATAAGTATGAAAGTTATGCAAGTGTATGTAGTATAAACGTAAATATAAAAATTATCTAAAAGTATAGCTAAAAGTTTTCAATGGGTTTTGACAAGGAGCAGACTATTGCAGAAAGCTCTGATCTCTACAGTTTCTTTTATTCATTGAAGGGCTTGAAAACCCTCACAGGTTAAGGCTGGGGAAGCCGTGTCAAGAATGCAGCAATTTGCACATATTGGAATGTGGATGAAGTTTTCCAGTAACTTCTTCACTTCCCTTTATTTTTATTTTAAGATTAAAAAAATGCAGAGATCCATCACAGAACAGGACTATGAAGCCTAAAGGATTTAATCTGAGCTTAAACTTAACCAAAAACCCCATTAAAAAAGATTTTAAAATAATTTTCATATCAACGAAATGGCACTTTTCAGGGAACAATTCTGTTTTGTCAGCTTTGAGTATAAAATATGTAATCTAATTTTAGATCTGCAACAGAGTGGGTCTTTTCACTTCAACAGGCATTCACATCTTTGAAAGCAAATTAAGTTATGCTTGTTTGCCAAGCTTCCCACTGTCCTGCCCTATAAAAAACAAATGGGACTGTATGCTTCCCCAAAAAGACTTGATGTTCATCATTTCACACAAACACTGTTTTCATTTACAGATCTTTTCCAAATAATATAATATGCCACGACATAAAATGTAAGAAATAGTAATGAAATTAATTCACAAATACACGTACTGAGGAAGAAGAGTAGTAAGTACTGGAATCTATCTGTAAGATTTGATCTCTATTATGAGTGTCAAAAAAACCCTGAATATAATTGAAATTATTTTGCTAATTACAGAATGGGTAAGGTTGGAAGGGATCACAGTGGGTCATCTGTCCCAAGCTCCCTTTTGAAGCAGGGCCATCATCATGGCTTTAAACTCAAAATAACATATATGCTGACAGTTCACTAATCTGCATATTTTTCCTCTACCAAAATGTTAATTACCCAGTGCTGAAATTGTTACAAATTATGATTTAATAACCTACCAGGTTTGACACCCCTACTGTCCTCCTTGCCAAATACTTAGGATGTACCAAATTTCACCTCATTTATTTCATTTACAAGATATCGGATTGAAATGGTGGAGCATTTTTAATAAAATAGTCTTTTAGAATAAAATTTTAAAATAAGGAGCAAAGAATGATGAAGAAAACTTCTGTATTCTAAGTATCTGTGAAATTTAGACAATAGTGACCAATACCAGAACATTTAGGTACTCACTGCACAACTGAAGCTCTGCAAACCCAAAAGTTTAGGGCAAGTAAGTATTTTTATTTTTCATGGCTGACAAAGACAATGGTGAAAGGAAGGAGTTAAAGGTTATTTTACCTAGGTTCCATAGTTTTATGCCATTTGAAGTCTAATTAAGGTAAAGCAGATCCTCTGAAGTGAGAACAAGTTTATCTTGTTTGTTTTTAAGAAAAAACAGGTTCTATTAAGTAAGATGGAAATTACGATGATGTAAAGGCAACTTACTGCAAGCCATGTCATATTTCCAAAACCTTAAAAAAAAATACCCCAGAACAAAGCCAGTCTCCAGATATTCAGGCACTAAAATACCTTTTTTTTTCTAGGTATCTTTGGTCAAACAGGTCAGAACACCCATAAGATGCCTAAAAACCTAAGAAAAAATAATTCTCCAAATTACTACTAATACTTCTATCTCAGAAACAACCCCTAATACCATAAAAGATTAAAATCATGTAAGATTAAAAGAAAGGAAGGGAAATCACACTCAGCAACTTTGAGAAACCCTGAACATCTGAAAGATTCATCCATTTTGCTTAATATTACTGAAGGTAGTCAGCACCCCTGACACAAGATCAATGGAAGGAATGAAGAAGTAAAAACTGTGTTCAGAAAATAAATCATTTTTAGTTATGGCTGCTATCCTTTCCATTCCTAACCTTCTAAATCAAGCACTGAACATCTGCAATACTCTGTGAAGAGATAAAATTATAACACACATTGGTTGCACAGATAGAAGTCCTTCAGTTTCTATTGGCTAACCTGCCTCTAATCATACTTCTGAATGATAAATACATGTCTAAATGAATTTTCCTTCACCACCATCCTGGTCACACATTCTCTTTAACATAATAATTACAAAATCAGGAATTACAAAGATTCCAGATGATGTCATTCTACTTCAGTTACTAGAAGAACCTGAAGAAAAACACCAACAAACCACACCACCCAAATCAGCACTCCATGAATGGTAACAGAGCACACTACTCGTTGCTGAGCAGAAAACTGGGAATTCCACAAGCTTTGTGAAGAACAGCAGCTTTGGTTCTGAGAGCAACTCTATCAAAAGTGCTCTGGCTGGCCCAGGGAGCATGTGGAAAGCTTAGCAGAACCTACCTTTGTGGATGTTTTGTAACATCTGGAGTACTTTTGCCAAAACCACTTACCCTATGAAGATGCAAAACTTTAATGCTTCCATTTGCATTGAGAATAGTGGATGCAAATCAGGAGACCCAAAAACCTGTCTGGAAATACGTTGTGCAAGGTCTGCCTGCCCACTGGCTTCCAAGTCAGAAATTCCAGGCAGAAAGCCCCCTATGCAGCTCCCTGCAGAGTGGGTATGCCATCATACCCTTTCCAGATGAACAAACTGCACTTGGGCTGATGAAGAGCACTGCCAAGCCAGGGAGGTCAGAGACAGAGGACGGCCTGAGGAACACCATCCCAAACCAATATCATCATCTCTCATAGTGGACAACACTATGGATGGAACAACTGAATTCCTGGAAGAAACCTGATACTGTTTCCACGAACATCACGTCGTGCTGATGTTCATCAGTTCATTAATTAAGCTCAGACAACACACATGGGATGCAAAAGAAGCACATTGTACAGCTGCCTGCCTCAGCAAGTCCCACCAGGAGAGCAGTAAAACAGCCAGGATGCACGTGCAGTGCTCTGTGCAAGACAGCAATTTCACCTTTGTGGGTTACACCAAGTATTCCAAACCGATTCCTTTTCCTCCTCCTCTCAAATAACACTATTGCTTTAGGCCTCATTATTCACCTTTTATGCTGCAAGTTTGGAAATCTTTCTCTGGAGGGCTAAAGACATTTGCATAATGATCTCTGCCTCAAGAGAAATGTTTTTAATTATCACAATAATTTAGACTTTTTTTAAGTACTAGAGAACTAGAGAATTTTTCAGACCTTCATTTTTAATGCACTTAAGTGAAATTCAGCGCAGAAAAAAAATAATGACATTTTGCCAGAAAAGGGAACTCGATGATCATCAGTAGGTTCCCATAATCTTCTTACAGGAACATGCAACTGATTGGACTAAATCACTTAAACATACCAGAGGTGGGATTCACCAACCCCACAAAGAAAAGCTCACAGAATCAGAGCTGCTCAGGACTGTCAGTCACGTTAAAAAAAGACCAAGTTACAGTCAATAATTTGCTTAATCACTTCCAAGAGATCTTCTATTTTCCAAATTGCCCAACTGATATGCAGCGATGAAACAAGGAAATGATGAGCCTAAGATGGTTATTTAAATGAATAAGCCAGGTAGTTTCTATGAGTATTTATCTGCATCTGAAAATAAATCATGTACTTGCAGATGGTTCCTAAACTGAGCTTCCAAACACTACTTATTACAATATATAAATTGTCAAACCACTCCAGCAAGCTGAGAAGTATTTCCTGAACAAACATTTCTAATCCATTTCAAGGAAAATGGGAGGAAGGGTAATTGAAAAAACAAGATGTCACAGATACGATAAGACATATAAAGTCTAGACAAGGAAAGGGAGGCTTACCTCTGCCAAAACACTTGGACAAGTAAAACCAATAAAGTTGTTTTCAAAGCTGTGTTTGTATTTCAGTCATGTTCTTCTATATCCCCTTTCTTTTTCTATCCCTGCCTCAAGCTAGATGAAACAGATGAAACCCTTGGTGGGGGGGGCACGAGCATTTCCCACACGCATATTCTGCATAAAACAGAGACAAAACTTGAGAAAGAACAATCACACTTTAAAATACTTGAAAAAATACATATTTCCAGGTGACACTACAATGCTGGAAGTACAAATGCTGGGAGTCTCAATGAACAAATTAATCCACATTACATCAGAACACAATTTGTTTCATCTTCCCAATGCAAACTCAATAACAACTTATACCTAATTTTGAGTTAGGTACCTTTTCCATGTCGTTTAAAGAACATTGACCAAATGCATTCTGTTTTATTTATATGGTTCAATAAGATTTCTAGAGCTGACATACAGCACTTGCACCATGTAAGCAAAAGGACCCATCTGTACCATCAGTCTGGGTTTTATCCTTAGTAACTCTGAATCTATGGAAATTCAAGGCAATTATTAATCAGTGATACACTAGAACTCCTTAAAAATTAGTAGGTAGTTGGCAGATTTCACTAATAAAAGATATACTCAGACAACAAGAAGAACATCCATTGAAAGACACAACTTTTAAATTTTTCCCGATGACTCACATGGTTTTTAGTATATTAAGCCACTTTGAATTAATTCAGAAAGGATTATCAAACAGTATTAAGCCAATTTCTTTTAATTCCCTTAACAAGAAAGGAACACATATAAATTCCAGCATAGAAAGGAAACTGAACCGAAAAATATTTCTAATACAGGCTTTTTTGCTAAACTACATCTTAAGTTTCCTGCTGCTCTTCCTCTGTATTTGAGTAGCTACTAAGAAATATTATATGATTGTAGACTTTACAGTAAAATATATAATTAGAAAATGCTGCTGAGTATACCTAATAAAATTAGTTTCTCTCTTTAGAGTGATTCTAATAAGGTTCAAGCATATGAATCCTTAAAAACAGAAAAAAAACAAGCCCAAAACCAAGAACATTTCATTCAAATATTCACATTTCTCAGGATCCAATGACAACAAAAGTTAATGCCATGACATAATGATTGTGACTGGACCTCTATAAGTCAGCTGGACCAAACCCCTCTCCATTTGTCCTCTGTCCCCACTGGCTCTTTGAAGGAAAAGAAACTTTATGCATTCAACTGCATGATGCACAAAATACTCCTAACGTATAAATGTTCCTTACTGAATTCACGCTGAATCTCTTTAGGTTTCCTTTCCAGCAGTTTTCCAGTAGACTTGGACTCCTGTCTCTGCTGATACTCTCTCTCCCATCCTGAACTGAAAGTAGCTGGCTAAAATAACGAAGCAGGCATTTTGAAGTTATGCTGTTACATATCAGCTTCCCATTAGTGGTCCCTTGCACCAGAATCCTACCTTAGGTGTGTGACATGGATAGCAGAAAGCCAGCAAAAATTATATTGAATACTTGGGGCCTGGGCATAGACTATTTCATGAAACACAAACACAGGTGTGATAGGTTGTGGCTGCACTAAATTTTCTCTCATTAAATGCTTTGAGGCCCTGAAATAACTTCAATAATGCTTCGAATTTGTTTTCCATGTAACTACCATTCAGATAAACCCACTCTTACCAAGTTAAATACAGAATTCAATTCACTACAGACACCAGTTAACAATGCCCTAATCACTGTGTTCTTATCTTGTCATACAAGAGGTTAGCAGTACAACTTCAGTAAAAAAATTATGTGCCTCACCATATTCACATTGTCAAATATTTAGAAATTTACTAAATACTTCTATTTAACCATAAAGAATATTCTGATTTGTGCTTTATTTCTGACTTCCACAAAGTTCTTTAGCTGAAGAACAACAGCCGTAAAAGCAGAAACTTACAAAATTAATTATAAAAAAATAATAAAAATTGAATGCTAAAAAGCAATCTTGAGAGATTAGGCTACTAAAAAGAAATGTTTTCAACCTTCCAACTACTGAAAGTAATCGCTAAAAATGCAACATTTAAAATCTATAATCTCCACAGTTATTTTGCTCATTATCAGCTTTCTTCCTCCATTAAGAGTTTAATGTCTGACCCCTTCTTCCCCCCCCAAAAAAATGAAAGCAATATCTTTTTTCTTTTTTCCTTTCTCTAATAACTAGAAAACAGCCTCTAAATCCAAGACCTGATCTAAAAGTTCACTACTTGCAAGTTTTTATTAGCCAGCCATTTTTTCTTTATGTGGAAAGAGACCAAGAGGAGGAAAGAGACCAAGAGGAGAAAAGAGAAGCCATTTTTAAAAGCATGCGTTTTTCTTGCTCTGCCCTTAGCACTTCTTTTCTCAGCATTAGCTTCCAGGAACTCACTTTTGTTTTCTCAGCTTTTTTCTGATGACAAGTCATGTTGTGGTAAGTCATATCAGGCTGCATCAGTCATGCAGCAAATACACTGAAATGCTGAAAAACACTTTCCCCCTCAAAGCAATACTTACAGCAGTAAAGAATTTAGAAGGAGTTTCACAGGAAAAAATATGCCTGTATAGTCTAAAAAAAAAAAAAAAAAGTACAGCATTAATGGCCAATTTAAACTCTACATTAATTCTGGTTATTCAATGGAGCTAAGCATAATTCCTTTCTGTTGCTTGTCCAAGAACAAAATTTCAGTCTGTCTTTTTGGTTTTATTTTATTTTTTTAGAGCACTTGGATAGAGGAGATGTCTCAAAACTGATCTGCAGAAGGCAAAAGCAATAGATTTGAGCAACAGATCTGCACATACACACAAGTAAAACTACAAAACATACATTACATACTTTAATATATCTCTTCCACTATCTGAAAAAATGGGGGAAAAAATCAAATGTACAATTAACATACAAGGTATTTTTAAAACTGGAGAACAAAGATCAAAAAAAAAAAAAAACAGCCTTCATATAGGCAAGACACCAATGCTATGTTATAAGAGTTTTATAAAATTAGGATCTGTAAAACAGTCTTCCTGAAACAGATACTGCATACAACCTGAAACATAATTGTACAGTTCAGGGGGCTCATGAATTTGACCTCCAGAAACCTTAAATTATGCAGAACTCACTGCCATGACATGTGATGACCACAGCTGGATGTCTTCTTACCCCATTTGAAAACTTCCTCCAAAGACCATTGCTTTAAAACTCTTAAAATGATCCTGACTGAAGTCATTCAGTCTCTCTTCCTTCAGGGAAACTCTTCACAGCCTGTTGGAATTATTTATTGGCAAGGCAGGGGGGCTTCTGAGACCTGTGACCAAAAGACCTGAGGTGTGGCACTACACCAGAAGAGGAACTGGTAGGATGAGTGCAAAAATGTGCTACTTGTCCTACCACACGGGATACCTTTATCTTGGAATAAGGAGCTGAAATAAAACCCACCAAACTAACTATTAAAATTCAAAAAGCCCCAAAAATTCACACCAATAGCTTAAAAAAAGAGGAGGTTTGAACAGTGCATTTGAATATATGCACTTCCAGCTCTTCATATCCTTTAGGTCTTTGCAGCAAAGGCACCACTGCACTGATGACAGCTAGTCTTGAAATCCTTGGCATTCATCCACCATGAAAGTGGTGCTAGGAATGGCATTTGACACTGACATTGGGGGTTGGGGATTTTAAGGAAACCAGACAAACAGAAATCACAAAACGTGTTATTGCTTGTAAACTTGAGGAATCTGAGAGTGCAGAAACATAGTAAAGGAGCTGGTGTGTTCGGGGATGACATTATTTGCAAAAAAACAGAGTTGGGCCAGGTCTGAGAAAGAAAACTTCTGCAGTTTATAGTTTTGTGGTGGGTAAATACTTAGGAAAAAAGAAAGTCACTGATGTCTTCTGTCCACTACAACTTCTGGCTTCACTAGAGAAGGCCATAATTAATTGGGAACAGGTAAGCCATCAATAGCATTTCTAGGATCAGTTCTTGCTGTGCTGCAATCAATTGTTCTTAGAGACAGGTTCTGCAGCCACTAAGAAATAGAGGCTTCCATTCCTCAAGACAGAGTGATTACTGATGGAGAAAAGGCAGCTGTACTACAAGTTTTTCCATGATCTGTAACATCTGTGTACTATGCTGGGCATTCTTACTCATACACCCTGCTGAACAATTTTCATAAACACCAGAGGCCAAAAAATCCTGACATGATACGATATGATATGTAGAATCCTTTTATAATATGACTGTAGAAACCTTACAGCAACTGTAGAGCTTACTGCAATATCCTTTTCCCAGGCCTTGAGAAAGATAAACTTGCCTCAGCCATAACTATCCTCAACATTGCAGGTAAAATGGCTAATCTAAAAAGTCTTTTAGAAAGCATTTCCTCTCTAGTGGATCATACTTTCAAGCATTACCTGCTTTGTTTTCCCTTCCCCATCCTCCACTGTGAGCTCTCACTCAGCCTTGTAGCAGGAACAGCAATAGTAGCATATCCATGATTATCCCATGGTGTTAAATTTTCAAATGAAAATTTATGACTTTTCTCCAATGATATCCCACAGAGGTAGGCTGGATATATCTGCAGAAAACCACTATCTTCCTTCTATCTCCTCCTAAAAAATACACAAAAAGCCACAGCTGAACTAATCATACTGATTAATACTGTTTTCCTGTGCTTCCAGTTAATACTCACCCATAGATCCTGTCTTATTTTCACAGTGCAAACCAGCAAGGACATTCTTCTGCAGTATCTGGTGAATATGGTCCTGATAGATAACCAGGTAACATAAGTCATTTTGCACACAAAGTACTTGGGGAAGCAACCTGTGGATTCCTTTCCCTTCATCACCCAACTGTGTGAATCTATTCCACCCTCCAGCCTCAGGTATTTTGTTCTAAGCAGGAAGGTAAATACATGCACAAAACCTAAGGAGACTGGTGGCAAGCTCTGATAGTCCCTGAAGGAAAATTAGACAGCTGTGTACAGACTTCACTGCTGTCTTCATTTTCACCTTTTCCTCCTGAACCAAAATATTTCAAATCTCAGAATTTTAAAAGGCCCAGACCATTTCATTTTCCTGTCCTCATCCCATCCAGGGCCCAGAATAATTCAAAACTTCAGATCTGCTTCCCTGAATGACATACTACAGCACACACCTGCCCACAAGATAAACACATTCAATTAATTAAAAAACTGTGTACTTGTTCAATATAAAATACTTTGTGTATACTTCTCAAGTGAGGGACTCAAGGAGTCACACAGAAAGGTTTGTAACTGCCATTTCTTGTCTATTTCTGAAATTTACACACTGTACTCTTTTGAC
>VWZS01005691.1:264974-313811 GCA_013397075.1 Rhabdornis inornatus | reverse complement strand
CTTTTGACTTTGCTTTTAGCTGTAAGTTCTCGCCACCTCTACTGCTCCAGATACTTGTACCTTACTGCTGCTGTTAGGGGGCTCTAAAATCAGTCAATTATCAATCAAATTCACTTTCAGTCATAAAATAATTTAGAAATCACTTTTTTTGGAAAGAAGTGCAACACTGATTTAATATTACTTCTGTTTCCTGTCAGGTGTCAATAATTTTCTTATAAGGACTGAGACTGATGTTCAGGCTGCTGACTTTAACAGTTTATTATTATCGGACCTATTAAAATAGTAGTTTTATACTAATAAGCACAATCTTCTGTCTCTAGAGAATAGATTACATTTCAGGCAAGTCAGAATGAGCTTTATGCCCTAAGAAAGTCTCTTAGCTCCCAGCATAATGCCATCAGTTCAGTGCTGAGTGCCACATTCCAAAATACAAATTCCTTCTGCAAGGAAACCTGCAATGTCCCTCTGAAGGGGCAACAAAGCATTTGTCTAAACCTGCTTCTCAGCTACAGCAACCTCAATCCAAATGTCCTCCTGAATGTAAAACTGTAATAACACTCAAGATGTCTCATTCACTGCAAATTAAAAAGTCAAAGCTTTGTTAACATTTTAATCAAAAAACAAAATGATAATTGCATTAAATTTCAAGGAAGAAGATACTTATGTAAGAATTACCAAGGGTGCTATAACATTAATGCCATTGAAAGAGATGGGAAAAATCTTGAATCACACCAAAAAGAAACCTGCCAGGTATCAGCCCAGCAGGCTGAGCAGACATCAAATTTGCATTGTTCAGCTACTGACCTACCAGACTTTCCATTAGTCAGCAAAAGCAAAGCCTCCATATTGTTTTGAATTAGATCAACAATATCAACTGTAATAATGCAAAGAAGTGTAATAATGCAACCAAAATAATGTATGTCATTGATAATGATTCCAATTTTTTTTTTCACATAAAGAGACAATCCTTAAATTAAAAAATTACAGCCTTTACGTATTCCAAAGTCACCAGTGGAACTTACAGTCTAGAACATTTTCACATTTCCTAATTATGACAAGAACTTGTGCCACATATTGCCTTCACTATTGGGGGAATCCTATCAATCAGAAGTACCCCCTATTCAGCTGTACCCTCAATTTAGCCTCTGTGCCGCCCAGGCGCTGGCACGTGAGTGAAGGGTATCCCCCGTGAGTAGAGACTCTGTGCCAGCACAGCTGTTCCAGTCAGCTCCAATGGATCCAACATAGTGCACAGCTGAGCTCAGCAGCCAAGACCACAGAACCACCAATTTTCAAAGGAAACCTTTAAAGGTTAGCTGGTCCAATTCCCCTCCAGTGGTCAGACACACCTTCAACTAGAACAGATTGCTCAGAGCCTCATCATACCTAACCATGAAAGTTTACAAAGATGAGGCATCTAACATGTCTCTGAAAAACCTGTCCCATTGTTTAACCATCCTCATGTGAAAAGCTTCCTTGTATCTAGGCGAAATTGACCTTCTTTAGCTTAAAACCATTACCACCTGTCCTATCCCTACAGGTCCTGCTGAAAGGAGGTGTTCCATGTGCTGGATCTGAGAATTTCCTGCAGCCCATGACAAAGACCATGGTGAGGCAGCTGGCACATGCAGCCCATGGAAGTCCATGGTGGAGCAGAGACTCACCTGCAACATTTGGAGGACCCCAGAGGGATAAGCCCTGAAGGAAGCTTCAACCCATAGCAACCCCATGACAGAGCAGGGTCTCAGCAGGAGGTGCAGCCTGGAGCCCACACATGAGCAGGTTTTCTGCCAGGAGCTGTGACCCATGGGGGACTCCTGCCAAAGCAGTCTGGTTCTGAAGGTCTGCATCCCACGATGAGGACCCAAGCTGGAGCAGCGGAAGAGCATGAGAAGACAGAAGAAGGGACCACGAACTAGGAATTGACTACAACCCCCCCACTACCAATCCCCCTGCACCACTTGGGGGGAGGATATAGAATAGCTGGGACTAAAGCTGAGTTTGGGAAGGGAGGAGTATGGGAGAGGTGTTTTAGGTGTTTTAGGTCTTGCCTCTGTTTCTCATAATCCTACTCTATATTTTTAATTCTAAATAAATTAAATTAATTTCCCTGAGTCTGTTTTGTCTGTGATGATAATTGCTGAGTGACCTCCTCTTCCCATCTTGGTCCACAAGCTTTTCCATCTTATTGTCTCTCCTGTCCTGGTGAAGAGGGAGAGTGACAAAGCAGCTACTAGCCACCCAAGATCAACCCCCAAAGACTGTTTCCCTTCTCAGTCAAGTAGATTTGCTGTCATCAGAACAATCCAAGATCCCCAGAAAATAATTTTTACAGCATTCTTAGCATTTTAGCTTTTATGGAATACACTACTGTGTTTTCAAAGGGAAAATATTTCACAAGGCCTGAAATAAAGAAATTTCAGTATTGCTTTAAAATTGAACTGTCATTAAAAAAAAAATCAGAAACCTCCACAGCCATTGCAATTCTCTTATCTCAGGCAAGGGCCAAAAAATACTAAGTATACAATCTAAATCATCCAGACTGTTAAATAGTCACTAGAGACAAACTATTTAGCACTTAATGAAATAAAATTAAGAAGACTCAATCTAATTAAGGGTCATTTAAAGAACAGTCCACCAGTGGCTACATCTTCACAAAATTTGTAGTTATCATCAAAACAGGAGAAACACAGATTTTTAAACCATCAAAGATGACTTCTGATTGAAAAGCAATTTTACATTTTTAATTCTCTTCTCCCAAAATTCCTTGAAATTATAATTTTAAAAAATATGCAGTAGGCTTAAACCTAATAAATTTACACTGATAGTGAAAAGAAAATGTAGTATCTATTAGCAGAAACACACTCAATTCTAGCACTACTGTTAAGATTTCTTTAGATTTGGCATCAGCAGTTAAGACTTTCCTATGCTGGTGGGTTCTAATAAATTAGTCACAGATTTAGAAAACCCTGTGCTTACTTTGATGCTACGTACAGGCTTAAAATTCCACGTGTGACAAACTCCAGCATTTTACTGCTGTAAGTAATCCTTCCTGCTAAGAACTATAAGATGATTTATATCTTCATTGGAATTAAAAATGAACTGCCTTTGAATTCAGCTTCCAATTAATGACAGACTCATGTCTGAAACAGTAATGGCTATGGTACAGAATTGAGGCCCTTCTGCATGCCCAAGGTTTCTGGAAGTAGAAGGGAATCCGACTTCCAAATACGCACCACAGAATCTGTTGCATATTAATGGCAAATAAACATCTAAAGTCTTACACAAGAAATATAGCAAATTTCTTCATGTACCCCTGTTCCACATACAGACTGCAGCAAAAGTGGCAGAACAGTGGCATCAGCAGATCTGATAGGCTCTAGTGATGGCTCTAATGATGCTCCACAACTTGAGTGCCTGGAACCGAAAGGAGTGACTTGGACTACATCCAACTGTGGGCACTGATCAACAGTCGGGATTTTGTTCTGAGGAATAAACTTATAGATGTATCAGCATTCTGAAATATTCTATTACAGACTTATGAGTTATGAGAAGACAGCTGCTGAGGATGGTCCCTGTGCAGCCATTTAGCCCAACACCCAGATATTAATGACAGTTTTGGATTAAGCTGCTACAAGATGTAGAGTGATTTGTAAGGAGCATCATTCTTCATCCTCAGTTTTACTTGGATTTCTTCTGTCTGTCTGTTTTCATAGGCGTTTACGCTTTCCTGCTTCATGTATATGTCTGGCTGATCTTGGAAAATGGAACTTTTTAGATTTGCATATCTTCCCAACAGTCCTGTACTGGTTGCTCAAATCGTGTCTTTGAACCTTCTGTAGCTGCTTCTACCACTAGGAGATAAGGGAAGCAATCAACTTAGTTACACCCAAAGCTGACAGCAACTTCACACAGATATTTCAGCTACCCTCCATCTATTCCAACCATTAAGAGCATCTCCTTTCCCTAGAAGCCATTCCTCTCCGTGCTATTCATGATCCCTCTCATCTATTCATTTGACTCTCTGTCTAAATAACTAACCTAAGACTAAAAAATACTTCAATACAAACTGATTTCAAAACTGTTATTCTGACGAGTTCAGAAAGTGAAACGAGCTTTGTAACTTGCAGTTTCATTTATTTAAGTTTCAAGAGAACAATAATATTTTTCATCTTGATCAAAACCATAAGCAGCTGTAATTTTAAAACCCCTGAAATATGCAAATGAATGCCATATGAAGTATTGTAAACAAGGTTTGTGATACTGACTATTCAATAAGTTGCAAGGACAGTGAAAAAAGATGGTTTGGAATGGAAAGGTGATTAGGAAAGAAAGATAAGTGATTTTTTTTTATGAGTTTTTTTGTAATTTTAAGTATATAGAAAGGGATAAAGAAGCAGTGGGGAACAATTAATGTAAATCAACTAGCACCAGAGAAGAGAATGAGTTTACACTACATTATAAACACATCATCCTGATATACACACAAACACTAAGAGATCTTTTTAATGGGTCTCTAAGCAAATACTGCTTCAACATTGTTAACATCAAAATTCTTTTTGAAATTAAAACATAGCTTTCTCACTCTGTGATCATGATTTCATACTATGATGTAATTTATAACGTAAGGTGTATAGTTTGGAATTATTGCATTAATAACTTTAAGAACAAAATCCTTACAATTTTCAGGTGTAAACACTGGCTCTCCTCTAACCCTTCTGGTTGGATAATTATTATGGTAAGAATAAAAAGAAAAAAAAAAACATACAAAATATTTTGTCCAAATTCTGGTAATCTTTCAAACAGTCAGACTTGTCAGAGGTGTATTTGAGAGCCAAATACAGGACAAGAGTGAATGTAAGACATGCATACACCTGTGTGAACCCTGCATCAACCATCACTGAGTGGATGGACCGGGACACACCATCCCTACGTGCCCACAAACCACCAAAACATTCTTGCTTTTACACACATCTTTTATCTTAATGGTGTTCTGATAAACTACTGGAATCTGACCAGTACAAACCTCGATATCCTTTAAAATTCGTAATTATTTAAATCTGTTTCAAGGTGCCACCCTTCAAGAAACCTCCCAATGTTCAAGACCTGGTCAGAGAATCAGAGAACCACAGAATCAACTAGGCTGGGAAAGATCTCTGAGGGTTGTTTAGCCGGGAGAAAAGGAGACTCAGGCGAGACCTTACCACTCTCCAAAATTCCCTGAAAGCAGGCTGTAGCCAGGTGGGGTTGGTCTCTTCTCCCAGGAAACCAGCAACAGGACAAGAAGACACAGCCTTAAGCTGCCTCAGGAGAGATTTGCATTGGACATTAGGAAGAATTTCTTCACTAAAAGGGTGACTGAATGGACTTCCCAGGGAGGTGGTGAACTCACTGTTGCTGGAAGGTGTTTAAGGAGAACCTGGATGTGCACTCAATGGCCTAGCTGACAAGGTGGTGTTAGGTCATGGGATGGACTCAGAGAGCTTTTCCCTCAGCTGCTCCTTACAGGACTCGTGCTCCAGATCCTTGCCCAGCTCCACTGCCCTTCTCTGGACAAGCTCCAGCTCTTCAATGCGCTTCCTGAATCGGGAGGTGCAAAACTGGACACAGCCCTCAAGGTATGGCCTCACCAGTGCCAAGTACAAGGAAAAAACTGCTTTCCTGCTCCTGCTGGCCACACCATTCCTGATACAGGCCAGGATGCCATTGGCCTTTTTGGCCACCTGGGCACAGTGCTGGGTCATGTTCAGTCAGCTGATAATCAGTGCCCACAGCTCCCTTTCTGCCTGGGCACTGCCCAGCCACACCATCCCCAGCATGTAGCACTGGAACTGGCACTTGGTCCTGTTGAAGCTTAAGTTGTTGGACTCTCCAGCCTGTCCAGGTCCCTCTGCAGAGCCCTCCTACCCTCCAAAAGATCAACACTTTCCCCCAGCTTAGTGTCATCTGCAAATCTGCTGATGGTGGGCTCAATCCCCTCATCCAGATCATCAATAAAGATACTAAACAGGCCTGGGCCCAACACTGGTACTTTACCCATGAGGAATACTGAAGCCATACTGAGGTTTTCAGCCAAACCCACAAACATTTAGCCTCTTTATCACAGAAAAGGCATGACATACTGGTTTATGAAAATTATGACACATGAATACTACACCAAAATCCCAATGAACTGTGACAAACTCTTGAGAGAAGGGTGACATAAGATAATACTATTTCAGTCCAACCGCAATCACACATTCACCTTTTGACATGGTTTAATGGTTAGCATCTTATATGTATCTTGTATTTCTAAGACCATTCAAGCAATTATTTCTTCTTTTTATTTTGAGTACAACATGAATACATAAGGAGAGAATGAACCATAGAAAGGAAACAGACACTGGCAAATTTAGCACATTAAGTCCTATCACTCCTCTTACTTATTCCTAATGGTTGTGAAGCTTTGCTTCAGAAGCTCCAGGTACAGTGGAAAGATCCTACAGTTGTGGTTATGTAATGCACTATGTAAATACACTATGCATTTGAACAAGACAAAGCAAAGTCTTACTGTGTTATCGGTACAAACTCTCTGTTTGAAGAGTTTGAAAGTATTCTGATAGGAAGAAGAAGGTTCTAAATGGTATCATTTAAAAGGCAAACAGAGATTATATAAACTGTAGAACACAATCTTGCATGTGCTGTAATGCTACCATTCATCCGCAAGACAGATCTGATGGAAGCTGTAAGAGCAAAGTTTCAAGCTCCTGGAAGGAAAAAAATTGCAACAATTATCCATAAAAGCTTAGTGGAAAATTTTCTTCCATTGGTTCTATTAAAAAGTAATTAGCGCCTGTGCAACTGCCAAAAATTGTCAATTAACGTTGCTACATAGGAGAACACCGGCACTTAATCCAGGTGGTGTTCTCAAGAAAACCTCTCATGTACTAAAGCTATCTGTCTGTCTATCTTAGGCACTTACATAGCTCCTATTACTATAATATATAGGCATTTAACAAGCTTCACTGCAGTTATTTTTACAATACCCTGGCGAGGTCATGAAATACAGTCAAACCAAGAGCACAGATGTGGAGCTGAGTTTAGGCTATAGTGTCACACAGCATTTAATTTACAAAATCCTTTTTCAGGAGGTATTTCCCGGTCCACTATACTTGTAGTAAAACACACAACTAGGTCAACCAAGGAAAAATTATTAACTTCAGAGTTTAATTTCAAATTTAAAACTACATTTAGATAGTAAAATAGTTTTCAAGAGAAGAATTCACTGATGCTCATGTTTAAAGCCAGAGCCAGGGCACGTCTTGGATGTCTGCTGTAACAACAATTCCTATTTCCCACTGAATTTAAAACTAATTCTCATTCAGCTAATGGAACTGCAAAGATGGCCTTCCTAGCATCTGAATGGATGCACGTGCAATAGAAGGACATCAACAGTCAAGCAAGAAAGTTGAAAAATGTGCTCTGAACATGCCAGACCTTGAACACTGTTACAGTGATTATCTAGAAAGATGACAAAAGGATCCAGTTTGAAAGAAATGTTTAAAAGAAACCAAACAGATAAGACACTGCACTTGTACATGTGTGTATACAAAGAACAGAGAGCAGTACACACATATCAAAGCTGTGCTAATCTCTGTTTTGCTTAAAAACCCTAATCTAAAACACAAAAGCTATATAAAAGTTAACACAATAACAATATAATCTGTTTCTCAGTTTCAACTGCCAACTTAGGCATAATTTTAGCTATATGTAAGCTAGCAATTTGTCACCTCTAAATATAACAAAAACTTCGGGAAAAAACCTGCCTTTTCCCATATTTCCAAGCAGTGAAGAGGCTTGCAACATATGTGAAACAAAATACATCACTGACTTCTGGTTTATGCTGCAACACAATTCAGGACTGAAAACCAATCTTGAGCAGTAGCTAAACAGTGTTTTTCTAATGGTGTATTACACCAGAAGTTGTACTGCCTTTAGAAAAAAGAAACAAAATGTTGATACTACCCAGTGAAAGAAATAAGGGACTACCAGAGATAAAAAGAGGAAAATATTTGTATCTTCATTTTTAGCGTCCTTTTACTATATAAAAAGTACACCGCATGGAAATCAAGTGTACCATGCAAGTAACACAGGGTGTGTCACATAGTTCACCAATAGAAAGTATTACATTTTTCACTACGCTTTCTTTTTCCCAGGATTTCAATTTAAAGTTTTAAAAAGCACCTACCCTAGCTCTTTGATGGTTCTGCTTATTAAAATTACAGTAAAAGATGGTAACCAGTCTGTTTTCACAGTACGTGCAATAATGAAGCACAAGCAAATTGCACACTTTTTTTCTTTTCTTCTGAAAGCGACCAAGATCATCCATAATGACAGAATAAAAGATTCTCTTTGAGTGTCACAGCATAATTAAAGGTGATTATTGATCTAGTTAACAAGGTAAAACAAGTGTACATTTCGTCAAGAACATGATACATTTTTAATGAAAATAGTTCAGATTATCTTTGAGAAATAAGATAAAACAGGACTGAAATTTAAACAGGAGGTTTATATAGTTCAGACTATAGGAGGAAAAAATACGTACCAGTAGGACAAAATGTTGATTTAATAATACTATGCAATTCAGATCATTTAAATGTAATATTTACAGTTACTTTATTCAGTCAGAATTGAAGATACTTCCATAGCCTGAATAGACGTTTCAGATTCTGAAATACTTTAAAAATAGCTACCTGCTTATACCTGATGCCTTTGAGATCAGTGAGCATTACATGAGCACTACAAGATCCTTCTCCGAAAAAGGTTCTGAGAACACAGAATAATGAAAATACAATCACAGAATCTCAGAATGGTTTGGGTTGGAAGGGATTTTAAGGCTCTTTTAGGTCCAACCTCCCTAGTATAGGCAGAGCACCTTCCATTGCACCAGACTGTTCAAACAGAAAGCTGAAATCTCCTCCCCAAAATACAGCCAGCTTTTTGGTGGTATTTTCTCCTTTAATGCATACTGATTTCAACAGCACTTCAGATGAAAAGACAGACGAACTATTACACTTTTTCACAATTCTGTTAGCTAATTTCAGCTAGCTGCGGATTTGTTTTACATAAACCATCTCAGAAATTGCCATTATCAGTAGCCTCGTTTCAGTCACAGATTTGGTTTTAGATGCTGGTTTCCATTATGTATGCTCCAGTTTTCCTAGACCACTTTATTAGTAAAATTTTGCATGTCTTTAGTGTCCTTTCCACTGAAGTCTAAACCTTAAATATTAGGGCATAAATTAGGATAAACAGGACAAAATTGCCCCTAGAATTTTAGCTGGAGCTCCTGGCACATGTATTTGTGGTCCAGACTTAGGAGTTTCAGCTAAGACCTATGTGACTGAACAGCAAAGGTCAAGCTGGCCTAAGACTAAAGCAACATCTTTTCATAAGGGAGCTCTGAATTATTGTGTTGGAAGATACAAAAGCAACAGAGACTTAAAAAATCCCTAAAAGGTGGCAGCGGGAAGATCCGGTAGCCAACTCAATAAATTTATTTCAAAAATACACTGATCCTACTCCTGTGTCTGTCACACAGCTTGGTGGTACCATAGGAAATTACTGACATCAAAATTGTACCTATCTTGTAGATGGGTGTTTCTTATTCTCTGACCTGAAATAGTCATATCCAATTTGTCAAAGATAAACCTATTTCAGCTGAAGTAAGGAGATCCATAAAGTCCTTAATACACAGAAGAATAAGGTGTTTACTGATTTATATCCACCACCCTCCAGTCTTGTATCTATGAACTGGAGATTAAACCCCCTCACTTCATAAATGTATTATGAAAATAAATTCATTAAACATTTATGAGAGTTTCCAGCACCACAGTGACATTTATCACAGAAAAGACCAACAGAAAATTAATTCTTTGTTCAGAAAAACCGTGAATGTCATGCTATGTATAAGGCAGGGCTATCACACCAAATAATTATTGTGGCATAGTATCACACAGCTAATTACTAAGCATGAACCATCACAAAATACACTGAGTAAAGCAGTCTTATATAAAACAGCTACACAAATGCAACAGAAAACTCCATCAAAACTGATTAAGAAACCATTTTAAGAATACATAAGTTTATGTTGCACCTCCTAGTTTAAAATGCAAACCAAAAGGGAGGAAAAGACCAACTCCATTATTTGATACTATGCTGATAGCTGTGTCATGTAGATCACTGTAGAACCACTGGTACACTGAAACAAGAGAACTAACACTCATCATACGAGGTATCTGAAAGACTGAAGCACCTTTTACTAGAGGGTTTCACCCACTTATAGAACAAGGTGCGAAAAAATCCAGTATACTGGGAGTCTTTTAATTCAGCACTCTGAAGAAAAGCAACTAAAGTACATGGGTTCTGCTCAAAACTCTCAAATTTCCAGTCAGACTTTTCTTCCCAGAGCTATCTAACATGTAACCTCTGGTCACAACTTCACTATCACATTGGAATCTCATTTACAACCGTTTTCCACCCCTCTATGACAACCTTCCCTTATGCAAAGGTCAATTGTACATGCAATTTAGGTGCATCACAACATCTTAACCCCAGTTTATCCTTAACCTTCTCCTTTTATTGGAGGTATGCATCTCTCCACCAAGTTAGCTTAGCAGAGTAGCATGTCTTACTCAGGAGAGGAGGGGAAAAAAAAAGAACTTGTTACAGCAGCAGGGAGGGAACATTTACATCCCCTGGTCATGTCAGACAGGCTTCTGCGATCAAAAAAACTTTACTCTAGCAAAGGCTAGACTTCTTTGCTAGAGTACAGAAAGGAAGCAGCGGGGGGCTGGGAGTGGGGGAAAGCTTTCAAGCATGAAGATGACAAGCCTGATCAAAACCATGACGTTTTCCCATGCTTACTGCTCTGAAGCAGATCAGCTACTTAGTCTGAAAGAAAGGGATTTTTTTAAAAAACAGTAACAGCATGATGCAGAACTCAGCATTGAAAAATTCTGTCTGAACTATTCGACGTTAACAAAATAACTGAAGGTGGTATTCCATAATGGGAAGCACCTGGCAACTAGCAACGTGCTACACTTTCTACAACACTACGTTTGTCTTCAAAGCAAAATTAAATTTAAAAAAACAAGTAAACTCTTCAGAATGGCATTTTTTGCATTTGCAAATGTACCCAGCCATTCTGGACAGTGCTCCTTTGACAAGAACATTCAGAGTGCTATAGCAAATTGGTTCTTCTCACACTATTTTACTTCACAGATAGAGTAAATTTGTACCAACATGAAAAGACAAATTCTTAATGTCGCTCCCTCTTAGAAGAACACCACTTAAATTAAAGCTGTATTCAACTACTATTACTCTTAATGGGGTATGCTGATGTAACATTTCCCAGAGCCTGAAATAAAGCCCAGAAGACTGCAGAGAGCAGAAACAGTAGAAAAATTATTAGACAGGAGACTCGAGTCCCAACAGGGACTCGAGTTACTCACTGGCCATGGTTTCACACTAGATGAAACCTAATCCTCCAGGAAGACGGGAAACCTTGTGAAAGTTCACTGCCCTGATGAGAGTATTAAGGTGTTGCCACAAAACAAAACAAGCCACAACACCAAATGTTAGTTAATTAGAACCATTACTTTATCTTACAAGAAGGACAGAATTTAAGCCTTGTAAGTAGCCTTTGTTTACTCTAAGAATGGAGGGAGAAAGGAGAGGGAGAAGAGAAAAAGGCATTTTGAGATATGCTTTTGGAAAATAACCATTGTCTGAAAAAACAGTCAGAGAAAATTCAGAACCACAATATATGCTTTCTTAATGATGCAATATGCAAAAAATGTGATGTTTGAATATCCAAACAACAAAATACTGACAAAAGAATCCTAAAAGCAATAGAAATGTAAGTGTAAATAACAGTAGATGACTACCAATGTAGAAAAAAAGTGGTCATATTCCTTCATGAAAATAAGAGTGAAAATTCATGATTATGAAGAGAAAGTTTTTACAGGAAGTGGAAAAAAATTAAGGATAGCAAGGATAACAAAGAGCAAGGATAAACTTCAGTGAAAATCTTTCTGAGGTTGTAGTCCTGACATTTCAGATATCCTTGCCAGACCATACAGACATTGCTCTGATTCTGAAGACCAACATCAGTTTCCTTCACGTTTTTCTTGCCTGTTTCAGCTCATCTCTTCAACTTCTCTAATATATATTGCTGGAACAGTAATTTAACAGCACTATGGTATTGTAATCATTGTTTCACAAAAATGCTTGGTAACTAGAAGTCTTTGAATCTAGTCCACAGAATCTACTTCATTGTCCAGTAAAGTACTCATTCACTGGTACTGGCATTTCCCACCTCCAAACATGTCCATTAACACTAGCAACATTACCACTGCTAATGGTAATACACAAGTATTCCTAAGGGTGAAAGCAGAAAAGTCCTTCTCAAATCCTGCTTCAGTAAAAGATTATACACACACAGACCATTTCAGACCCTGCAAAAAGAGTAATCATAGAAATCCTGGCATGTAACAACAGTAGATTAACACACTTAGATGGAAATAAATAAGTAACTTTAAAGACCTAAACATAAAGAGGTCCTACATTTTAAAAACACAGATGCTGACAGAAGCCATTAAACAGGACCAGCCCCATCACTGAGCCCTGGGGAACTCCACTAGTGACTGGCCACCAGTAACTCCATTCACCACCACTCTCCGGGCCCAGACATCAAGCCAGTTTTTTGCCATCAATTAGTACACCCACTGCACTCCTGGAGAATCCAGTTTCTCCATGAAAATGCTGTGTCAAAGGCTTTACTAAAGACTAGGTAGAAGGAGATGTTGAAGAACAAAGATGCTTTTCTATGCCTTTAGAGAGCATCCTCTCCTTAATTTTGTCTGCTCTCACCTTCAATGCATAAAAACTCATATTCTTCATATTGTATAGCAGCCGAATGTTCTATAATTTAAGTATGTTCCGCCTGAAAAGAGAAGTCCAGGTGAATTGCTGATTACTTTACAGCTGACTTGTTTTCTAGATATGCAACAAACAGAAGACTTGGGTCATGAAGAAACAGTAATGGAACTCCTTAACCAGACTCCGGCTGATGTCATACACTATTTTTATTAATTACCCTGTCACAAAAGTTGCAAATGCTCTCAGTAAATTTACTGATGTGAGAGAGCTAATGGACAATACACAAAGAATGAAGTCAATCTCTCAGATACTTAGAAGTGGGATAAAACTCCCCTTGTGCATTATCATCATCATGAGGAGAAACAAATATCTATGCTACAGACTGGAAGTCAAGTAATTCTTAGAGCTCTTTGCAGAGCATCATGGAATGACTGCCAGCAGACAATTTCTCACCAAATAGAAATGAAACTTCAGAATGTAGCAAAATACAATTCCAGCAAAGTTCTGATTAATCTCACCTACAGTATTCTACACATTTCTGTGAAGAACAACTCAACCAATACAGAGCTAGAAAAGCTCTGTTTCATCAAATTGAAAGAGTCTACCAAAGAAATAAAAATGTATATATTCCATACTAATGTACCAATATGCATGTACAGCTAAATGAAGAAATATTCAAGAGCTACCAGAGCTGAGTGGCAACATCAGCAAAAAGGAACTGCATCAATTGTTATTTTTTTGTCATTATTTATTTGTTTGCCAAACTGAATTGTTGGAATAGATTAAAGAGTTTCAAGCCACAAAAACATTGTACTGAACTTTCTGTCTGCATCAAATGGCAATCTCCAGTAAGAAGTATGTAAAGTATTATAAAATACCTCCTCCATTGGAAGAAAACCTTGAAGACATATACACCTGCTATAGACAGGTGTACGTGTCAGGAGAAAGCAAAATGCTGATGCCTTGTCCTCTAGTCACACAAGCTACCAGTCTAACACTACATTCTTCAAGGAAGAATTCTACAGAAGTCTTGCAAGTCTATAGTTACTGTACAAAAAGCAAGGAAACAATTTAATCTGTTCAAAATAGACATTTAATTATTATAAAATCAATTTGATCAAGATTTAATTGCAGTGTATCAGCATTTATGTAATAGATAACTGTTTCACTATATACAATAAATCATGCATTTAAGGAAGACATATCATATCTGTAATTCACAGTGACAAAAATGATGCCTCATTCTTCATTAGTAAATTAAACTTATAAATAATGGATGAACATGGCAGAAGTACTTTGCCATTTGTACTTTAAAAACAAGTTATTAGATGAAAAGAAGTACTTTGAAAACAAGCTGCTATTAAATGAAAACTTGATTTTTAGAAACTTGATTTTTAGGGATCAACAATGTTCCAAATTCCCTCTGGGTCTTGCCACTCTTCGAAAAGATCGTGATAAAAAAACCAAAAGTCATTTGAAAAGCTGTCACACAACACCAGGGCATCAATCCTAAAACATGAGATGTCACTGTCAGAAAATGTGAAACCTAAACAAAAGCCCATTTCACATTTAGCAATGATTCACAAGATCTATGAGATTTTCCTTTTTTTCACAGTAGACTATTATGAACTACATTTGACTCCATAATACAAAGCATCAAGTCAAACTTACTTACATTTTCCCAAAGAAAGACTAAATCCAGAGAGTTATTTATTAACTTTTTATCTTAGTACCCTGTTTTATGCCCCTGATTGACTAATATTTGTTGAACATACAAATTCAGAAGCAATTTACATTCTAAGCCAGATATAAACTTTTAGAATGCTACCAGATAATGGGCAAAAATAACTAGGAACATTTAATATTCTGTTGAAATTATCATAAAGCAGCTCCTGTTTCTAAGATGATGTACACTGAATAAACTCTGACTTTGATTAGAGCTGATTTATTTTTTTTTAATTTGTAAGAAACTTGAAGTAGATATTCATGATGCCTGCCAAGTGCTCATCTCCTCGAAATAGTACACAGCTGTCATTCATTGAAATACAGTCTGTTTTTTTCTATAAGGATCATACCTCTCGTACTTGCAATCTTGCAATAAACACTCAGAAAATATTCATTACTGAACAGAAAGTTTCAAAACTACCTTTAAGAACTTCTGGGTTTTAGAAGCTATTTTTAGATTTTTTTTAAGGGCATTTCCGTAAGTTACCTGATATTGAATGTAAAATTTCTATGTATGTCTAGCTTTAATCAGTCTTAACACTACAATTCTTTTGTATGCAATGAATTTCAGGCCAAAATAAAAGAATGGGAACTTAATCATTGCAATTAATACACATTACTGTCTATACAAATACTGGGGTTCTAATTCCTCCTAAAATTATGTATGCAAATCTAAGACCTCATCATTGAACACAAACATATACATCAAATGTCTGGAATGACTGGCACTGCTTAAGGACAAGCTAATGCAAGATGGCAAAGCTCTATCAAAATCAAAGCTGTATCACATCAGCAAACATTCTGCTTGATAAGATTTAAGACATCTAAACAAAACAAGTAAAGTGTTTGTACATGACTTAAGTCCTTAAAATTCAAGCACTCTTTTATGATTTTTTTTTCTTTAGTAGACAGAATCAAATAATCACCAAATTAAAAACAAGTACATGCAAATCAGTTGTCAACAGGGAACAAGAAAAAATAACAATCATAATCTCCTCCTTCTTTTGCTTGAGCAGGAACATGTTAGACTAGTCAAAAAAACAGTTTTCTCTTTCAGGTTTACCTTACCACCTATACTTTGATCTCAAGGAATAGAAAGTTATTACTTCAGCAGAGGTGGATATACTTGTATGGTTTCCTAGCCCTAGTAAGTTATCCCAACACTGTTCAACACAAATGCCATAGCTTTATCCAAATGCCATAGTTTTACTGAACCTTAAAACATGCCATAAAATTACCTATAAGCATTGAAAGCCAAATAAGTCTAGACTGTACCACGACAGATATCACAGACAAAACTTCTCAGCACTAGCGGAGACCACCTACTATGATGAACTTACCTCACTCAAAGCATCTCTGCAATCATCAGTAAAAACACACATGGAATTATGTACAGTTTAGTTGGTAACTGAAAATAATTTATTTATAAGAACAGTTACGTAGTATTTTAAGAAAAGATAAAGAAAACTTTAGAAAACAATGTTAACTTAATCTATCATGGATGGCTTTTGCTGTCATAACAACAGCCAGTTAACTTGAATCAAACACCACCTGGCAATTTCTACCTACATTACATTAGAAATTGAACTAAAAAAACACCAACAATGAGCCTACACTTAAGAATCTCCTAGTAGCACATAGAAGATACAAGAGGAGAACAAATGAGCTTCTAAGATAAATGTCAGAGCCACCTGAAATATTTAGGGCTATCTTGAAACTCTGATATTGACCTTCATGCATCAACTTTCAAGAACGGAGAGACAAGCACTCTAATGTTTAAGAACACAGATGAGGGCTGACATCTCCTAGCAGAGAAGCAAATAAAGTTACACTAACACCTAAAACTGTTAGGAGGAGGAAAGAGGAAAAGGGCTAGGAAAAGAAATCAAAGAGCCTCAGAGGAATGGAAGGATTACGTAAAGATTAGCATAGTGAAAATGAAAGTGAAAATTAAGCAGATGGACAAAATTAATCTGAATTGTTCAGAAAGTTAATCTGAATAATTACATAGGGTTTACCTGAACAATTTCATTTGAAGGTGGGGAAAAAGATGTATCACAGTTCAGTGTAGAGATGTTATGGGAGTCATAGCATTCCTATAAAAGCAGAAGAATCCCTTCCAATCATCACTGCCTAATGGGACATACAGGCTCCAGTGGCTGCACTCACAAACACCCGCTCCAAGCCCGTGGTGCATGCACCTGCTATTACATTCATATAGGGAGCTATACTGCAAATCTGTTGTTTATTATTCTGTCTGAAATTTAATAAAATACATCTCCAGATCACAGGTAGTGAGAAGTACACAACCAAGTACACAACTTATTACTGCAACTTTGTTGAAAAAGTACACAATATATTCTTCTGCTAATTTTAAAATTTCAGCTAAGAAAAGTGTTTACTGACGGAAGCAAATGTTTGTGGTCTAGCATTTTTACTAAATATATGGCTGATTTTTTGAATCTAAATCCAAAATGGTGTGTGCAGGTCCCGGCTCCCAAGCACAAGACAGATATGAACACACTGGAGCTAATCCAGAAAACAGGTTGGAAGGGACTGGAGAATATGTTACATACTTGATTAGAAGGAGTAAAGGAGACAACAAGCGGCACAATTAGAAATACAGGAAATTCAACCTAAACATAAGGCAAAAAAAAAGGGTGATTCAACACTGAAACAGGTAGTCCAAAAAGGTTGTGGAGTCACATCCTTGAAGATACTCAAGAACAAGATCCTAAGCAACCTGCTCTAGCTGACTCTTGAATGGGTTGGACAGTTTCTAGGCGCCCTTTTGAATCTCAACCAGTCTGTAATTCTGTATTAAGAAATAAATGTATCTCTTACAATTCTTCACCCAATAACTACTGAACTTTCAGTCACTAATTTAGCTGAAAATCCCAATGAAAAAGCATATACAAAGAAAGAATTACACTTTATTACATTGCAGTAAAGAAAAAACACACTGACCTTAATGTTTCACATATTCACATGTAATTTTATACAGAAAGGACACTGTTACATGGGTATGAACCAATAAATTATAATGGAGAAGCAAGTCCAAATAATTTCTTAATGCTTTCACTTTGTTAAGTTCATAGACTCTACATCTTTTAGGCCACATAAGCTGCCTGCTTTAACACAGTGACATTTCCAGTAAAGAATGAAATGTAATTCGATATCAAAATTTTGAATATTTTAAACACTTATCTCATGTTTTGTAGCTGAAGGAAAAGCTCAAATCAAGTTTTTGGTATCCCACTGAAGTCTTGGAGCCTGCTGCAGCTCGTCTCACCTAATAAATTTAATAAATACATAATAAACTTCTCACACGATTTTCCTAGGTATTAAGTTTTATCTTCTTCTCCTATTTACAAGGCAAATTATTACACTGCAAGTAAGGATGTCTTATTCTGATTCTACCTTGAAACTCTTCCCTCAAAGAACTAGACCATAATAAATATAAGAACATAATACCACCATGGGTCCAACACTGGAATAATGACTGGATTTATTAAAAAAAAAGTAAGGGGAAAAAATGAAAAGCATTTTAAATTACAGGATTTTTCACATTACTGAGAAACAATCTTCAATGAAATCTGGAAATGATTCAACACCAGTGCTCTCAGTCTTCATAATGCAATGTGGCACCTGCTGCATGAAACAACGAATGGGTTTGTTAACCTTTAAAGACACATGAACACACTACAGTTTTTGCAGAAGCAATGACTGATGGTACTACTGCTGTTCAGAGGCGACTGCTCCTCACTGCCTCCCATCAGCTGTACTCCAACGATCCCAAACTAAACTGGAACGCCAGCAGCTCAGCCACCAAGCCCTGTCACACCACTCATTCAACACACACAACCTGATAGAGGGAAGCCATAGTGACAGATCTGCTGGAGGATTTTCTCAGCCCTTCCACAAGGTCTGATTTTCTTCTTCTCCTGAGTACAATAATAAATGGCATTTTGAAGCACTGCAGGTCACTGCAGCCGGAATGACAAGACACTTTTGTAGAGAGATGGACAGGAGTTGTAAGTACGAGGTATGCATAGGCTGTAGTCCTTTATCACATATTCATACCTAAAGAAGAGGTAGCATTTTACTTACCACGAAAACAATGTACAGTAACTGCTATTTGCTGCTTCTATTAAAAACAAACAGACAAACAAACAAAAAGCCCAACTACCAGTAAAGAAAAATAAAGTCCTGTCTACATATAGGTAACTAGGCTAGTGGCAACCTAACACAGCTGTCAGATGCAGGCTATGTGGGAAAGAAAGCAGTCCATTTGCAAAATATGCGAAAACCCCTTTACTCTCTGCCTCACAGCAGCAACCTCTGCTGAAGTATGAAAAAGAAAAAGGAGGAACTTTCACAAGATACACACAAGCCACCCTGTGAGGTTACTTTTCCTCACCAGCCTTTCAAAGAACAAGCATAACATTACAAAAAGACTATAAGCCATCAATATTTTGCAACTTTAAAATAAATTAAAACTGGAAGAGAATAATGATGCTCATTCACAAAGGTATTGTGAAACAGGCACTGTTGGGAAAGGATTCTAAACCTAGGGACAATGTCTGCACCTCTTCCACAGCTCTCCCAAGAGCAGTACTAATTAGTTGTACACAACACATGTGTACTATATATGCAATAATTTGGTGGAAAGTTTTTGACTGGAAGTAGGAGGGGTATTCCAGAACTTTGTCCAAGATGAGTAATGTGAACAGAAACATTGTATAATTTCCAGTAGAAACGGTCAAAAATCTTCAAAGCTTCAAGGGTGGCATTCAACAAAATCGTTGGTGTAGCATAGTGCACCCGTACACATGTGTAGCAGTAACTAAATTCTCTAAATTTTGAAGTTTAAATAAAAATTATGTAACTCAAAACTAATTTCTATCACTCAAATGTAGTTTTGTTCCTTCCAAAGTCAATGGAAAAAAATTGGACTGCAACAGACTGAAGTTTGTGCCTCACTATTTCTGTAGCTATTCTTTTGATGGGGTTACACAATACAATTACTAACTCTTGGTAGATATGGTTACAAATCAGATGTGGAGCAACTTCACCCTGTCATGTATCAGCATAAAAATGTTCCTGACCACCTTAACATATAGGGGTTTTTTAAGGCTTACAGTTACCTTTTAGTTCCATTAGTTTAATTGACACTACTAGCATAAGAGTTTTATATTAGTTCATTGCAGGTTTTATTGTCTATAACTGTATAAATGCTTCACAGACCACAATAAATAAACAGAAAGAAATAATAAAATACAGTTATCTGCAATGACTATTTGTGGCCCTCTTTGGACCCCTGGGCAGATCACAAAGTTGCTGTGCAGTGCTTCTCTCACATAATGAATCATACTCTGCAGTCAAACACTCAGGTATGGCATATGATTGTATCTGGTACAAAGGAGTAAGTGCAATAACAAAGCATGAAAAAAAAAAATCTGCTGCTGGAGAGATTAGCAAGTTTTGGAATGGCAAATGCATTTACTCATGTAACACCTTGATCCTGGTACCTGAACTGGATCCCAATCCCAGCTACAGCAAAAAAAATGACAAAAAATCTTCAGTCCCTCACACACCTTACTGACCAGGATGTGCATAAGCAGACAGAGTATGCATCAAAGAAAAGACTCCAGAAGGAACACTGTTAAGAGGGCCTGCATCCCACATCCAGATATAAGTAGGGCACCTGCATTTAACTGGATTTCTAATGGTAGGAACGCATATGCACAAAAAGCTCTTCCTTCAACTGCCACTGCCTAGCAAAAAAGAGTGGCAGGTCCTTCACACCTGAGCAGAATCCGAAGAGGCAAGAATCAGGAGAAGAATGGATTAAAATCTTTTGCCATTTTTCTACCTATCCTTAGGTTTCTATATAGCATTTCCCATAACTATGCTGTAATAACTCCCCGCCTCATCTTCATGCACCAATACGAACCCAAAACATTTTTTATGTTGGTGCTTGCACTGCCTGCACATCAGAGATACTGATACATGATTGACTATTGCTGCTCCAGTCCTCTTGGTGGACCCTACGCCTCCTAGCTTCTGGTCTAACAGGCAAGAACTTGAAGTACCTTCTGCCATCAGGATAGTTACCGGAACACAAAACCAGAAATAGAATGGAAAAAAAACTGGTGGTTGAAATTGTCATATACTTCTGCAGTCCGGATCCAGAAATTAAAACCACAGAACACATGACCACCCTTCACTTAAGAGAGCGGTCTGCTTATGGAGTCAGGTTGTTTACCCCATAAGGAACTTCGCCATAGTGTTTTAGGGGAGGGGGTTGGTATCTGCTAGCCTCATCATCACTTAGAAAGCATTTATTAAGTAATGCCCAAATTATATAGATCATATCTTTACAGGAAACAAACACATCAGTTAGATGACAGATGTACTCATTCTGTCACTAAGACATTTTCACAGGATTTAAAGCAGAGGAGGTAGATTCAAATGACTGGAAATTCACTGCTGTATGTGCAATGCCTATGAGGACTTCTGTTTCTCCTGCACTTCCATTTTGGAGTATTCTAAACCCTGGCAATAGCTACACAGCTGCTTCCTTTCGATAAAAGGTTGGAGCATATTTAGCCAATTAAAAGCTATGAAAATGTATTACACATAACTTCCAGGAATTTGTTCTGCAAGATGAACTTTTATTATTACAAAAAGTATTTATCAAATTATTTAGTTAAGTATTTCCTTAATGAAAACAAGCAAACAAGCACAAATCTACAGAAATGTGTAACATTATTATAAAATGTAGGAAATGCAACAAAGGCTTAAAAATTATATTACCATTATTAAGGTTATATAGATCTCTGTGCCCTGCTGTCCACAGGTATACTTGCACATCCCCTTCAAACCCTTCTGAAGTAATCTGATTGCTACATTATGCATTTTACAATAGTGTAATTAGCACACATCTTTTGATTTCCAATAGTACATTACTTAGATACCAGACAGATAAGTATCAGTTTCAAAACAAGACTTAATAATAACCATCTTTCTAGACAAACTCCAGTGAAAAAGATCTTTTACTCAATCCTCTGGAGAAGAACCAAAGTTTAAGGCTCCACCAACCTAATTTTGAAACAGTCTGGACCAAAGGAATAGAAAGTGTTACTCAATCCTCTGGCACCCCTTCGATTTTTCTTTGGAATATTCATCAAATAACAGCGACTTTAACCCTTTCAAACCCATTTTTCAATCCAAAAACACATCCTGTTGTTGCTACACACCCACATAAGGAGACAAATGGGGCCAAGCCTCTCCTTAATTAACTGCATCCTAGAGAAGACTAGCCATACACCAGCTCAGAGTCTGGACTCAGCATCACTCCATCTTTCCATGTCTCCCAGTCACCCCCCTTCTCCATCCTTAATCTCCTGTGGTTACCTTAGCCTAAGCAGATCAGAACAACAAACAGGCGGGAGAGAGGGAGGGAAGAAAGGGATGTTGCATTTCTGAGACACAGTAACTCTTAAAATGTATTTGTTTTAATCTGCATTATTTAGTCACATGCTTCTAGAGAATATTTATAAACTTCACGGTTTGCCCATCTGGATTTAACATGCCATCCTTTACCTACCCCTCAGCTTCCCCTTTATAGAAACATAAAAAAATATTAGAGACCCAATAAGAAAAAGGTTCAGAACAAAGGGCAAATGCGAATACATTAATGTAAATAAAACATAACAAGCTAAATGTAATAAAACATACAAGTACTGTACAGCCATGCTACCTCCTGTTACAGAGCAGTTAATTTTGAAGCAACAAAATGGTATTTCATTTTGATAGTATTTTGACTACGAAATATTAAAAAAAGAAGACTGATAGTCATGAAGTCTATCACAATAACTTAAGTGCTCCATTAAGAATGATCATAACTTATATTTAAGGGTAACACATATGTATGCATTAAAAGAAAAAAAAGCATTTTAAAAACGATGTAAATCATAAAAAAAAAAAAAATACTGTCACATGTATTTTCTATATCACAACTAAATATTACTGGAACTACACAAAAAAGGGCTAAAAAACCTTTATGCCCTACCACTGTACCAGAATTGAAAACTATTTAAATAGTAATAAAAAAAAATGAAATGCTGTTTCCAGTATACTACATTATCATTTAAAAAAAAAAAAAAAAAGTAACAGAAGAGGTTGTAGCACAACGGCTGGGCTGCAACAAACACCTTGGGGGGGGGAAAAAAGGGCAGCAACAACATTTCCAGAAATACAGAATTTGCAGTGAAAGTGGAAAGTGTGAACTTACGTCCTCTGTTTCATCATTTTCACTGGTCCTACAGTAGAGAACATAAATTACGCTCTTTCTGTGTAATACACATATGAATATGTGTATATATGAACATTCCTATGTGAAATACACCAAAACTGACTGTAGACTAACTTCCTCTAAGCTTTAACAAAGAGCCTGTCATTGCTTCCTAACACCTACAAACAACCTGTGAATGAGACTAGTTAATAGCATATATCACCAATTAACTCACTTTTACATAAAAAAGTACACATTGCAGTTATGTCAAGAATTTTTGTGCAGATTTAGCCTATCCCATAAAAGCAGACAAACTAAAGGTACTCAGATGGCAAACTTCTGCAGACTTTCCAAAACAAATGTCACACAAGTGTATTTTACACATAATGATAATATTGCAGTCAAGCAGATGTATGTGTATGCAACTCATATATGTTGGAGTATCAGAGCTACCATCTCTGTAAGGCATATGTGGTGAAAAGCATTACTAAAAACCTCATGTGTAGCCAGATACAAGACTTAACTATTCTTTTTATAAAAATACCTACGTTTTCTCAAAACAGATGCTATTGGCAATCCTTGCACCCTTCAACAGGTACACAGTACTCAACAGAGTTACAGCTCCCTTTCTCTTCAAGTTTCCCTATCAAGCAGAGGTAAATCCAGTTCTCTTTTATAGATGCAGTCAACCAGAACGAACAAGTTTGCTCAGATAAAACATGCCACAGTAAATGATGATATACCATTTCCACTTACAGCAATCCTGTTTGCTCACTAGAAGAAAGCTAGGACTGATTATGTGCAGGGAACGATTTACATTCATGGGACAGAACACATTACATCCTTTCCAGGTCCTGAAAATGTGCTTCTGCAGCAACAGAAGCCAGTTTACGCTATCAGTCTTAGCAACGTTTAAAGATCTGCTCTACGAACATTGTTTATTTCCATTTCAAAATACTTCAAAGAATTGCAAAGCACAGACAGCAGCACATTAAGGAAAAGAGAAATTATAGATATATTAAAAAAAAAAAAGAAAAAAAAAAAGGAGAAACCTGGAATTGTGGGTGAAAAAAGAGCCTTACAGCTGTGATTAGTAAGCCGTGTGTTTATACATCTTTCAACATTATATAAAGCACTGGGTGAATTTCAGACTGCCTCAGATGGCAAGACTATTGAAAGAAACTTGTTGCCAATGTTGTTAAAATAGAAAACTAATACTGGATGGCAAAAACGCGAAGCTTATTATAAATGTTCAAATATAGGATTATAAAGCAATACACAGAGATTCCGGACTTGAATTTCGGTGCATAATCCAGCCATCTGTCGACCAGTTGTGTAGCAAAATCAAGATAACCTGGAAATCTCCAAAAGGACAGCCAAATTCTTTTCCTTCAGCTACTGCATTTCCCTGCTTATGAACATGCCCGCGGTAATCGCACTCTGCCTGCAGATTAACCTAGAGGAGATGACACCCGCCACCAGCAAGAGAGATCGCAAAGGCGATCGTGCCAGACAGGGCAGATAAGCAGGGCTCAGCTCCCGGTGAGCGAGGCTGCAGAGCTGAGGCAGCCGCGGGCGCAGCCGGGCGGTGCGCGGGGTCCGGGGCCGCTCAGCCCCAGCGCCGGGCTAACGCTGCTGCTGCTGCTGCTGCTGCTGCTGCTGCTGGGGGCCAGCGCCGCGCCACCCCAAAGTTAAACTCGCTGCTCCCGACTCCTCTCCCACCGCCGGGACGCCGGCGCGGCTCAGCCGGGAATCGGGCAGCGCTGCGGGTCTCGCAGCTCCCCAAAACACGCTCCTCGCCCAGCATGGACCTCTCAGGAGAGGTTCCCCCCTAGAAAAAATAAAACTCCGAGGGGCGCCCTGCGGTGGGAAGTCCCCGAGAAGAGCCGCCCCGCAGTCGAGGGGACCGCGGGCGGTCCCGGGGCGCACGGCTCCCGGGACACGGGGCTCCAGCCCGCTCCGGGCCGCCGGGCAGCGCAGCGATGCCCAGCCCCGGGCATGGCCGGGAGCTGCCCCGAGCCCAGCCTGGACACCAGTTGCTCGACCCGCGGTGAAGAAGCGGTAAAAAGAGCCTGGGGGAGGCAGCAAAGCTCCGGGGGAAGCTCCGGACCCTGGCCTGCGGGCGGTGGGGCGGTTGCCCCATACGGGGCAGACGGGGGTTCCGCCCGCGCAGCCCTTCATTCTCACCTCCTTAAGTTCCTTGGCGACATCTTTCAGGTCCCCCAGGACTAATTCCAAATCCTCCACGATGATCTTGATCTGCTCTTTCACCTTGGCTTTGGAGGCTGCCGGCGGCCCCNCCCGGCCCGGCCCGGCCCCGGGGCCGTGGGAGGAGCGCCCACCGCCCGCGCTCCCGGGGGTCGGCGGAGGCTGGGCGGCTGCTTCGGAGGAGATGCTCTCGCACCTCCTCGGCGCCCGAAGGCCCGTAGGGGCGAGAGCTCTGTGCTGTCTCTCCCCGGAGCGCCCCGCCGTTGTCCGCGGGAGCGGGACGGGTCGCACCAGGTATAACGGGGAAAAGGTCAAAACCCGCATAAACAGCCCCTGAAAGGAGGCTCGCTCGTTGAAGAAGACACCAGTGCGTGTTTGTGGTGATAAAGGTCGTTATTGGAGGGGTGACGTTCACACCCCTGTTCTGTTAAGTGACCGGTTTGGCTCGTCTGGAGTGTACGTGGCTCGGTTTGGACTAAGGCATGAAGCTATGGAAGGACAGCGTTGTGTAAATGCCATCACATCTGTAAAAGGCATTTACATGTCTCTGCTCCCGTATAAACTGCGCTGCAAAAACACAATAATCAGTAGACCCTGTTCTAGTAGGGAAGTAAAGGTTGTGTATCACACCATACAGAAATAAATGAGGCACATGAGTCAGAGTATCTTTCACGAATATCCTATCAGGCTCTTTCTCTGAAATACCAGCCAGTGCCACTTTTGAAGGCACACTTTCCCTACTGCTCTTCAGAGACGGATCTGTGAAGCAAAATGAATAGATCGTAAGATATCACTAACCTCTGGTGGTTTTTCATTTTACTGCAAAGAAAGCTAAAAGGAGTTGGTTTACGTATTTCTATCATCCACTAGCTATGAACAGCAAGAAGAAGGCATGCAGCCCAATCCTGCTGCGAGCATCACCCTGCATGGCTGCAGCTGACTTTGACGTTGTAAATGTTTCTGAGAGTTTTGGCAGCCTGAGATGTTTTAAGCTAGTGAAAGCAGGACAGGAAAAGCAACCTTGCCCAGAGCAGTGTGTCTGCACGTGGTAGAAATCCCACTTGGTGACAAACAGTTTGTCTCTGGGAAGATTGCGGGACTGGGATATGAATAGAGAGGGCCTTGACAGCACCTCTTACTGCCTAGGATAAAGTGTAATTATCTTTCCACATTTTGCCACTATAAAATTTGTGATATTTGGGTGAAATTATATGTTAGTAGGCATAAAGTTTAATTTTTTCCCCAGGTGTTTCAAAGACCTTTCAAACAATTTCAAGGAAGCCATGTTCAAGAAGAGCCCCCGTCTTTCCTCTCAATTTTTCTCGAGTCAAATAGGAGATTTCTTTTTCATCTCACCAAGTGAAAACTCTTCCAACACTGACTTTTAAAAACATTCCCTCTGGTTATTTTTACTTAACTGTTTCTATATGAGCAACAATATCATATGATTTTTGAAGCTGGCTAAGTCAGAATTTCCAAACTGCAGTCACCACTAAATTAGAAAGAAAGCAACCCACAAGTTGTTGAATAAGCTTTAATTAATGTGTTTGAATATTATTCCTCTGGGGTATTGTGTGAACAGAAAAAAATAAAACATTTATGAAAAGCTATCAGTGGAATTATCTATGCAGAAACCAGCACACATCCAGTTTATAATTAGAGAAAAAATCCTACTTTGTGACAGAAGTTAAGGTTGCTATATGACAGTATACCTAGCTATACATAACATGGCTTACATAGATAAGGGGTGGTTTCTTACTGTACAAATAATTAACATTGTCACAGAATTGCTACCAGATTTGCTACAGACATTGTAGTTTGAGCATTTTACAGATTGTCTCTGTATAAAGTGTTGCCATGTCTCTCTGCTAAGTATTTTTATTGTAAGAAGAAAGAATTGATTTCTGTTCTATGTCATCGGTTAGTTTTAAGTCATGACAAGACTTTTCCCATAATCCTGTGGTTATCCAATTCCTGTAAGCCTGTGACCATCTTAGGAGACTTCCCAAACTTCTGAAGGTATAAATCATGTTCCTGTCCCAGTCTCTCCACTTTTGTAGCTGACATTCTTCTAAGAGCTGTGCAGGATTATACAGTGGCTGATATTCTTTATTCATTCAAGTGTATACTTCTTAGCCCCGAAAAATACTGACAGCACTTCTAAGTCCTGAGTAGAGTGTATTGTCCTGTTGGTCTTTAAGGCAACTTAATGTCGTTAAAAGATGTTCTATACCTTGGCAAACCATGTCTTAGTTAACTAATAAGTCCTTTCCCACAGCAAAGGTATCTATTAGTTGTTTTAGTTATTTTTTCTTCTGTCTCTGCATATTCCGTCACCAAACACTAACACCTGGCTAATCAGGCAAAATAAGAGTAAGTGATTATCAGAAGTCTGACCTCTTTAGGGTGTTAAAGAGATGCAGAGGACGCACAAGAAGTCTCCCCAGAAATCTTGGGGACAAAAGTTATTTAGAAAGTAAAAATCTTAAGACATTCAAAGTGCAGTTCACTGATTTTCCATTAACACTTGAAATCCAGGAACACTTACTCAAGAAAAAAAGAACCCCAACCCCCCCCACACACTGAATGAATACTTAGTGAGGTACCATATCACTGTCAGCTGTGATCTCAATTACGTTTGCAAGTTGAATAAGGCTTGCAGTGACTGGGAAGGACCTCTCTCACAAAAATCTATCAAGATGCTGCAAAGTTTTGTTTTGGTGATTCAGTAGATGGCACTTTTCCTTCTGGAAAAAAAAGTCCTATATCTCAGCCAAGTGTTACAAACAAAATGAACTGCACTCACACAAAGCAGTGATTTTATCATGCTGTTTTATTTATGCTATTTATTTTACATATGGAGTCACTAGGATTTGGAAGCTATGCAAGAAATCATGAGTAATCATAAAATGTACATGAATCACAGAAATGATTTTGCATGCAACTCAGCCACAGCAGTACTATCAGAAATTTAATGACTTTTAAATTTAGTCACTTGTCTCTTATGAAAAAAAAAAAGCCCCAGATGCTTGCCTACTTGGAAGGGCTTCTTTAGTACCATTTGTAGTTATTCTTGTATGAGAATAGAAACCAAAGGAACACTTTACAGATTATATATGTAAAACTACATCCACGTTTCCTCCGGTTGTTAGTATTTCAGATAAATTAATTAAAAAATAATTTGCTGTTGCCTGTTGAAGGTATTTTGTTTCAAGTTTGGGCTATTTATCAAAGTCAAAAGTTCATAAGGCCTTTTAGATCAAACAAGATCTGGATGTTCTAATTAATTTTAAACATTTTGAAACTTTCCAAAAGCAAATAATTTACAAGGCAAAAAGATGTCGTAGCAGAACATCTTAATTTGGTGAATGATAAAATAAAACCTTAATTTATTTTCTGTCTCTCTTTACAATTTGTCCTTAAAGGAAATATTCCACATATCTACATACAAGTTAGGGAATCAGTGAAACAGTAAACCTGTCTTTTCTTGCCAAGTGAAATTGTGTGGAAGAAAGCTTAGATCAATTGCCAGAGGCTTGAATGTTGGGCACATACTATTTAAAATGTTCAATAAAATCGTCAAAATTAATCATAAGTTAAATTAAAACAATGGGCTAAGATAAAGTACGATGCCACTAGCTTGCATTCCACATAATTGTTAGGGACAGATTTTCATCTTTCATAGTTTTTATCCTAAGACAACAGTACAGTAATCTCTTTTCAAAATGCTTCCATACTTAACTGTTCTTTTCTTGACTCCTAGACAGATTTTTAATGGTTATGATGAGAAAGTCACTCTGGCTGCTTATGTTCCAAACTGTAGAGTTGTAGTTCGTTTGCATAGAAACTGAAAAGCTTTTCAGTTAAAGAAAAAAAAATAGAAAACTTTTTCTGAAGGTGGTACAGTAAAATGACATTATATTCTTCCACTTTTTTAAAAACAGGTTATTGCTTTTAAGAAAAACCTCTAAGTGTCACAAAATAAAAAACATACTTCTTAATTCAGTTTGCTCATTTCCAAAATGTAGCTGGAAAAATAAAAAATAATGGAAAAAATATAATTATATATATATAAAAATTTCTTTAAAAAATGGAAGTCAGGACTGGGGCAACATCACCCTTTGCACCAATTACTTGTCCTACTTATCTGTCATTTTTTTCTTGATATTTATTCAAAATCGTACATACCATACATATAACATGAAAGTCATATCTTTCTGCCAATCCTCAGATACTTCTCATAAGGATTTACATATTGGTAAACATGGTTCAGGACTGATTATTTGTAAAGCAGAACTCTAGGCATGGAGCCAAGAGGCTGAACACACATCTTAAACTATCTTATTCTCCTTTCGAAGTAAAAGTAGAACAGAATTTTATGCAATCGAAATCTATTTTCCTGGCATGTTGTTTGCGATGTGTAAAATGGGGATTGCAATAGAAGTTACTTTTCTTATCTGGAAGATCCTTTGTTGAGTGATGTTGTGAAAAGAAAAAGTGGTTATTTTCTCCTAACTTAAGAACATATATGCAGTAATTTCTCTATGAATTAAATGTATCCTGTGCATCACTTATGTTCAGTTCCTTCAGTCTGCTCAGGATGGAATGTCACATTTATTAACCCAGTTTAAAGAAAATATATATTAATGTCTCTGTATTGAATACCAGCTCACAAAATTTACTACAGCTTCATGGGGAAGTAAGTGCTAGAAGATAAACATGTTGAAATTAAGTCCTTCTTTGAATTACTTCTGTTCTATCAGGATTTCTTTGTGAGCTGTCAACAATCATAACATACGAACCCATTCTGCATCTGGGATATTCCTCAGGCACTAAATTGCAGTGGGCTTTTTTCCCCATAAAATTTTAACTAGTGGCAGTTCTCTAAAAATGTCAAAAGCTCGGAAAAGTTCACAAGAGAAAGAATTTAAACTATTTATTTTATTCAAACTAGTCCCTCAGTAGCCAGATAAAGAAATAGAGCATCTAATAATAGAAAAAATAAAACAACATCATGTAAATAATTCTCTGTGGAATTCTTTGAGTCAAAAAAGATCCACTGTATAGGCAAGCATAAAAAACAATCTATTAATTTAATGTGGGAGAATAACAAAAAACTGAACTATAGGAATACAGAGCCTTGAAAGATGCAAAAATAATTTGGTCTCACTATAAGTACTCAGTTCACTATCCCCTGCTGTGGAAAGAATTAACAGAAATGGCTGTCTTAATGTGAATCAATAGAAAATCATAGGGAAAAAATATGAAATGGTCCAGGCAAGAAAAAACACACTTATAGCATGCTTATTGCATCTCTCCTGCTAGTATCTATCAAAATGCTTTTAAAATGCAGGAATGGGGGGAGATAAAGAATATTTTTTTTCTCCTGAATATGTGCTGCATAATTCCTTGGAAAGAATAGAAGTTTCTTTCCCTTTTCAAAGTGTAAAATATGGTGGTAAACAAAGTGGTAAAACTGAAAGAAGAAGGTTGGCTGAATATGTTTCTGCAATAATCCTCAACCAACAGTTTAAATTAGTAATTTTTAACATTTGTTTTTCAAACTCAGTTATAGGAAGTTATATGCTTAATTTTAAGTTTACCCAGATTAGTTATTTGTTTATTGGTTAACTGTCAGCTAACAAATTGGTGCCTTTTTTTCCCCCCTAAGGAACTGTTGGTTGGTGTCAGATGCAAAGTATTTCCTGTGGAGGAATATTCTTTTATTGCTGGCATTCACTTCAGTAGTACATTATTGCAAACATCTGGAGCACAGCAGAAAAACACTGTCTGGATTCTTTCCTAAAGCACCTCAATAAGAATATTCTGAGCTAGAGAAATGCCAAAGTAAATGAGTAACCCAAACATGGAAAAGGACTGGAGTACAGTAGCAAGAATAGAAAGGTAAAAAATGTAGTTCTTTAACCTGCAGACCCACAGTGGATTTATAGAGCCTTTACCTCAAAGCTCATTCCAGCTATTGCAATTTAAAAAACTATTTCTCCTGTGTCATACACCGTAAAGCAAAGGTGAACATTCATATGTTCGAGGCTTTAATTTTAGATTGATGAATTATCTATTGACAGACAATGTATCTCTGCCACTTCATCCTCCACTCTCTAGATTCAAATTATGTTAAAAGCCGTGGTGCAAACAAAGAGAAAGAAGCCAGAAACATAAATGAGAAGGATCCATTACTTACTGATGAACACTGGGCTGGATTGTGTGAGTGCCAAGCAGTCCCTTGATGTACTGACTGTTCTCCAAGATAAGGTGCAAGGAAACAGTGGTTCTGTCCATGCCTTGCTGGGCTGGACCTATAACATTACAGACCCATGCAGCCAGGGGCACCAGTTAGAATCTTCCAAATTATGAAAAAATATTCCCATATTCCCGTTCTAAATTCAGATAATTACGATTTTAAATCTGTGAGCTTTCCAATTTGCTAGTGTCATCTTTTACTCATTTAGACTTTTACCCTATGATTTTTTAAAATTGTTACTACTTTAAATAATACTTTCTGTAAAATGGTCTTCTTGTGAATTTCCACCATCAATTTACCTGGAATCTGTTACATCATTTCTTGTAGTCTCTCAGGACCTATGACCTATCTTCAAAATGTCAGTTGCACAATGATGCATTCAGATATTCTGTCTAGTGCTTCTCTGAGAAGTCATGCCAGGTATTTTCAAAGAAGTAGTGTTTTCAGTGGATATCCAAATATCCAATCCACCAGTGTAATTCAAACAAAGTGTCATTATTGTTTACCTCGGCTTTGAATTTGTACCAGAGAATTTGCAATTCTCTGCAGTTGTGCTGGGAAAATTCACAATTCCCCTTCTCCCTCGGTAAGAACTATTGCTAACAGATATCTTCAGAACGAAGGGCATGCCATTTGTTTCCTTGATAATTAATTACCACCAGTCCATTATTAGCTAGTAATTTAGAACAAGGAGTTGTAGAGCCTATGTACTCTGGATTATAATCTCGTTTGACAGGTAAAGAAAAAACAACACAGTGAAAACACATGAAAACCAACACATAAACAAATTTTTGAGATGTTTGAATATCTATTTGCTTTCAAAATAATGGAATAATTTTGGTGATATTTTTACCAAGCATCAGGAAACAGCAGTAGCATCCTGGTGGCAGCCAAAGGTAGTTCTATCGTACTTTTTTTTTTTTTTTTAACATGACATAACATTGCAAAAATTAGGAAGAAAATCCAGATCAGAATGAATTTTTCTATTCAAATAGAGGCTCTTTTTTTCACAAACCAAGCCTGGTAACTTATTAATAGTAACCACCTGATTAATAGGTAACATGTAGATAAAAACAGGCTAGTTCAACTTTCAGAAAAATCCCAATAATTACATTTTTAACTCACATGCTTGAGCTTTATTACCTGAAGGTCTGACCCACAGTCTATGACCCTGGTTTAGTTTGGTCTAAATATCTGTAAAATTGTTTTGTGGCAGTCCTTCCGTATGTCCAATCTCATCTTTCAGCAGAAATATTCAACTTCTATGGAAGTCAGATCACAAGAAGACTCTGTCTTAAATTCCCTACAATGTGCTCTGGTTTTATGCTGCTGTCATTTGGTTCTGTGGTAATTCAATACCAGACACAGGTTACTGTGGTAAAGGGACCTTATCTCTCACCCAGTATACATACACTTCCTTTCCTCAGGTCTCAAATAATAAAATCACTCTAAAATTAGATTGCTGAATACTTCTATCTGACCAATAAGTATACCTACATTAATTTTGCTACAGGTGTAAAGTACCATATTTAGTAACTTGCCATATAAATCTCTCCCATATTGTTTTTTTTTAGAAAAGAAAAAATGATGAATATAATTAGCATTGAATAATCTTGCCTTAGAAGATCTTGCATGGAATAACTTTATTCTGAAAAGAAAATTTAAAAGTATAGTGAGGTGAATGAAAAGAAATTTCCACATATAATTTACAGTCTGAAAGGTGGTGAAAATCCTGGGTTTATGGATTATTTTGTGTAGGAGCAGCAAATTTAGGCTTCTCTGGTATCCAAATATTAGTAAAGGAAGAACAACCTGATTTTTCTTTCACTCTTGTTATTACTCAGTCTCTTGATATTTGAAGATAACATTTTGAAGTTTTTTACACCAAATCAAATTTAATCCAGAGATAAAATGGTAAAGATCAGAAGGCTTAATATAAATATGCTCATTTGTGCCTCTCTGATAATTTCTATTATTTTTTCTGTACTTGCAAAATAGTGCATCAGTAGTGTGCTTGACAAACCCAGAAAGGGCCATTTAATTTAATCTGTCTGTAAATATGTGACTTCAACCATGTCAGTATTTGAATGAAAAAACAATCAAACAAACAACAAAGAAAGAGCTAGAAAGGCAACTTCTTAAAACTCTGCTTGATTTTGCAAATTGTTTGAACTTGTTGATTAAGGTTTCCATAACTATTTTGTAGCAATGACCTTCTGCTTCAGAAGTTACTTAAACTAGAGGCACTGGAAGCAAATACGATCCTAAACCTGTGTTATCTAGTAAAATGGATAATCAAGCCAATGGTTAGTCAGTTTACAGCTAGTTTGGTCTTCCTCAACCTACTACAGAGACCATCTCTTCTTTCTTGGTACAGTTCAAAGCCATTTTTTACTTGCTTTGACGGATACTGGAATCTATATTCCCATTCCTAAATTTCCATGTCACTATGCCTCCTCTTAAATTCACACACGAACCCAAGTTGTACAGAAATTGCTGGGCTGATAACTTGCATTTATGATTTTGGGATAGAAACATTTTGCTACTGCATAAAGCAAGTAATCTAAGTACAAAGAGAGATTTCTTCTAAGAAGATTGCATTTGTGTGCTCAGTCCAGTTGGTGTAGAAGCCGAGGACCTGAGGTCTCAAGGTCCATCAGGTGAAGCTTATTTTTTAGGAGTGTGCTTAGACTGGACAGACTCTCTGTTCTCACAGGTTACTCCTAAGTCAAGGCAGTAGTCCTTTTACTGTTGTGCAGGTTGCATAAGGGAATAATTCATCTATGCAGGTTCCATCAGTAGAGAGAGAAGCAGAAACATGTAACTTTTGCCTTGTTTAAGATTTTTTACATTCACTTCTGTTTTCTGTGACAGGAAGGATGTAATTGTTGTGGGTGTTTATTGAAGAAGCGAGGCAAAAATGCATTCTCATTCCCATGATCCTCTCCAATGACCATTTATTCTGAAATGTTTAAATTTTTATCAAGCCTTGGCTTTTATACGATGATGCCTTTTGAAGCTGGTAAGTCTGTTGTTATGGTGCAGGAGTTTATTATAGTTGAATTGTTTTTTGCATGTCATAAATTCCGAGTCTTTGCACTCACCAAACTAAGGAGTAAAAGATGAATTTAAACTGTACAATAAAAAGAGGTAAGTGTAAAATATCATCTCTTTGATTTGACATCATCTTTGACAGGACTTTATACATGTACAGACACAAAGAAAAGAATCTCAAATCAAGGTGCAAAAAAATTCCCTGCAGAATTAACTGCTATGGCTTTCTTATGTATCATTTAGACTAAGGTGACTCAGCTTTGGTTTTCTGCAGCACAGCCAAATCACTGCCAAATAACTGCCAAATCAAGCATCAGAAGTCTTGGTGACTCGGTTTCTGTTAATTTTTTCCGTACAAAATATAAGTATGATAAACCATGAGAGTCAGAGTTTTAAGTTATTATTTTTACAGTTGCTTTTAGTTAGCACTTGTTAAAATATATTCATTATCGTAACTGTGTTTTAACCCAGTGACTGCTTCCTGTTCCTGTGGAAATTAAATGCTAGAGGAGGGATTAGACACAGGGCTTTAAATTCCTAGCAGAAAGTTCTGATATATAGGATCAAACCCTCACAAGCTCTGAATGCCTGTTTAACTGATGCTTACAAATTGGCAGCTGGCATTTCTAAAGTTTCAAGACAGCTCAAAAACCCCTCAGTCCTTCAGTCTAATGAAAAGTGCCCTATGGACTTGGGAATAGGCCTTGTCTCGCAAAAGCCGTGTACTGGATCCACTAAGAGGATCAACTCCAGAACTCAGCAAGGCCAAAAGCAGCCTGAGGCCGCCTGGGACAAAAGGGGACATAGTCTTCCATGGCTGTGTCTGTGCTGCTCTTGCAGGCAGGACTTGAGCACCTTGTGAAGTAGGCACCTGAGGATACAGAATCTTCCTTCTGGAGCAAGGCTTCTGGGCTTCCTTAAGAACAGATACTTAGATTCCTAGCTTTCCCAAGTACAGATGTTTGAGAGGCCACAGACTCACATTTGAGTCACACCTGGCAAAGAGTCTGCGTGGGAATGACTGAAAATGAATATTAACAATTTGTTACTCTCCTTTCCCTTAGCTTCAGTGGTTGAAATTTCTGAAAACCAGGATTTACAATTTTTAAGTTACACAAAAGCTCAAACATTGTTTTGCATCAATACATCATTAACAGGACAAAACTAACCTGTTTCTTCATGGCCTGCTCCAACTAACATTCCCTGTTACTGGGTGAACAATCTAGCACTTGGTAAATTTGCCTTTTAAAGATCTGGCTATTTTTACATTAATATAAGGAGGAAGCATCCTTAAAACTTTAAAATAGGAAACAAAGCTTTGTGAAACAGAGTATATAGTCTGTATTTTTGCCTGTTGTCAAATAATTTGGGTACTTTTGCAACACCCTGAAAGGTTCAAAAGTTGAGAATGGTCTCTAAGTGTGAGAAGAAAGTCTATCAGCCCAACCATTTTTCTTAAGTATTTGGTTGGTGACACTCTTGGTGAAAGGAATCGTATGAGGACTTAAGCAAATAGACAGCATTGATTCACTTTTTGCTAAGAAGATACTTCCATTCTTATGCTTCTGCTTCCCTTTAATACAAAGCAGTTGACTTGAGGAGAAAAAGCATTGGCTCTTGTGTGGCAAGAAGGGATACTTGAAACTTCTCAATATCCTGGCACATCATTCTTTGAAGATGTCCAAAGTACTCATGTCTTGTTCCAGCTGGCATGTAACATACTCCTTCCACTGTCAAGACCTGAAAAGGTTTATTCAGAAAGTGTATAAAATTTTGTTGCATTAGAAGGAGTCAATTTTTTTTTCTTTTTTGTTTTTCTTAGCTCTAATGACACTATTTCTGTCTCCCCAAATAATTTTATTATTTGGTATTTATTTCTTCTGACCTCATTCTGATGGAATTTTAAATACTTAAGGAAAATAATAAACCTTGAGGTTGTGTATGTCCATATTGTAATAATTTTGAGAGGTTTTTTGTGCATTATCTAGAGTTGAGATGAAATAACAGATCAAGAACAAAGATTCATTTTACATATAAATAATAATCTACTCTAAAAATTGAATTCATACAACTACAAAGACTAATAATCACTAACAGTTTTCTTGAATAAAAGCTTGTACTTTAGATCAAAATTGCTGCCTATCTATGAATGTATTATATCAAATACTGAATAATATAAGAACAGACTTTTGACAATGAGAAGCAGGCCACTGCCCTACTCTTGAGGCTGTAAAATCATGCTGCTATCTCCTCCTTATGACCTTTAGGAGACTCTGAAACTCTGAAGAGCCCTCCTGCAACTCAGAGTGACTTCTGGACTCCCTTCCACAATTCATATACCTTTGGAGTTGATGTTACAAAGGGTACTCAGATGAAAATAGATCAAGAATGTCTTTGGAATTATTTTTGACGGAGCTAAGTTTTCTTGAAGTCTGTAGAGGTGAAACTCCATTAAGATATTAAGATGTATTGCCTTCTGCCTGTCATGCACAGATCAAGTTTCAGTCTGCTGTTAGATTTTCGGAGAACTGTGCATGTAGGATTTGTGCATTGAGTAGAAAGATGTGTGTTATAAAAATGCAGAATTGAGGACATTCTTGAATTACTAGTGGTTCTTAACTTATCTAAAGACACCCTCATTTTCAACAAAAGCAAGAATATATATTTTTTCCTTAAGAAGCTGTATTTATTCTTTCAGAAATACTGCTTTTGTCTGCCCTCTGACAAATTTTTGACAGGTAAAGCTGGTGTCTGTGGGGTTTTTTTTAATTTTCAGGAAAAGAAGATAGGATTTCATTAGTAAGGACATGGTGTTGCAAGCTAAAAAGCTGGCTTTTGGTTGACCTCAGTGGACAGGGATCAAGCATCAATAAATGACAGCGGCCAGGGAGTGTGCTTGCAACCCAGATGAGAAGATCTAAAGGTGTGTACTTGACCCTCATTCTGTTTCTGAGAAGAGCATCTGTAAAGTTGCACCTAAATTCTAGTGGGCCTACAAGGGTGGTCTGGCAGGGCACTTTTGCACTTTGGGCCTTGAAGCAGGCTCAGTGAATGCTGAGGAGGGGAAGGAATGAGACTCTGTTGTCTGATAGAGTAGCTTTGGAAAAGAAAGTACTTCTGTTTCTGGAGCTGCAAATGACAGTTCAGTGGATCACTTTAAAATATGAATATATAGCAAACACAATCATTCGGTTTTTTCCTGTCACTAATGTCCTTCATTCATTACCATACTGGTTTTAGAAAAATAGTTTTGCCTGTTCTGTTTATAACATACAAAATTATACAGACTTCAGCTGGGAATTTGAAAACAGAGATGCTGTCAACTCCTTTAAAACCCAGGAAGAAACTGAAAGACCTGGTATCTTACCTAAGACCTGCCCCAGGAAGAGACTGAGATTCCTCAGAAAGAAGTACAGTTCTAATGACAGTAACTTCTCCTGTCTCTCAAAATATCAACAACTTTAGAAAAAAAGGCATACATACAAGATGCTTATCCCACTCTGAATGAAAGTGGGATAAGCATCTTGTATGTATGCCTTTTTTTCTAAAGTTGTTGATATTTTGAATTCCTGACTGAGAGAAGGGCAGTTTGGAGCAAATCACTGAATTTATAGCAAGAAGTAAGGAAGACTAAATACCTCCCCGTTTAGCAAGGAACTGTGGAGGACCAGCCTCACAAGTGCCTAGCTATCCCTAAATAGAGAACAGGGAGCTTGAACACTGAACTCAAACCAGCCATTTCTACAGCATACTAATACTCCTTCCTTCAGTTTCTACGATGCTGATGTTAAATTTGTTTTTGCAGATCTTCTCATGATCTTTCACTCCATATTTAAACAATTTGTATTTAGATTTATGTCTAGAATCTTAATTTCAGAAAACATCAAACACCCTACTTATAGAAACAAAATATATTCTAAGTAGATTTAAAAAGATATCTCAAATTTAAAGTGATAAATTTAAAACATGATTTTAAAAAATACTGAAAGCATTAGTAGGTCTTTACAGTAATGCCTAAATAACTGTGTCATGCCCTAAGTGCCAAATAAATATTTTAAATTCTTAAATTAATAAGGCAAGGTCTTTTACATTTGAAAGTTCACAGGACATCCACTTTCTTAAGTTAAAATATTTTCAGCATTATTATGTAAAACATTTATGCTAATTGAATTAACCTTCAACAAACTTATATGTTCCTTGTGAACACCTATTACCAGCACTGTATTTCACTAAACAAGGAATGCATCCACTTTTCACAGAACAGTGGGTTCCAACAACTCCAGCTTTCCTAAATCACACTTACAAGGATTGAAGTTATTTAATTTTCACAAAAAAGCAGTGGAAAATTAATTTAAGAACACATTTAGTTGCACATATGTTTGCAATCAAACTGTTGTTTTAAACTACTTAATTAGAACAGTTTGTCATAGTTTTTGGAAACTAGCATAATAGTAGTGTTGAGATCATTAAAGTCAGAGAGGGATTGAAAGGATTGTGAGTGAAAGGAAAAGAGCAAGTGTTCTAAAATTCCCAGAATTTAACAGTTCTGGAAAAAATTAATCAACAATTCCAGTCACACATCCCTGTGTGTTAACACACGTATATGTTTTCTAATGGTAAGAGCTGTAAATTTGTTTTTTTCAAAGTCTTTCATTCTCAGTAAACTGTAATTACTAAAATTGGGTTGAGCTATGCTACATATCTCACAGTGGTACCACATAGAACAAAGGAAAAACAGACAGTCATTGCCGTGGCTTTGCCTCCATGGGATTTTCCACTTGGAGCTTCAGTTACCAACAGTGTTCCTCAGAAGTCCTTCCAAAACGTTATGGAAGGAAGATTGATGGAAACATCATGGCGTGACAAATGTCGGTAGTGATGCTCAACAAAAGTTTCTGGAATTCAAATGAAAGTCATTCACTGTGACTTCTGCTGATGCTGCCAGAGCAGGTTTCTCCTTTCAGACATGTTTGAAACCAGGCTCTGGCCTGCAGGCTCTCTACACTCACATGCCTAACTGGCCAGCAGCTCATCTTGTAAGGAGTTTTAAAAGTTTGCGGATATAATTTTGTTTCCTCACAAGCTCACTGACTATTAGTCAAATGCTATAGTGGTTTTGGTTGCATAATTTCATATGTTCCATTTTCAGGTTTCATAGTATCAGCATTGATAAGGCCATACCACAGAGCCCCACTTCTTCAGACACATCCATTTAGATTTAGATTAAAACTGAGGCACTGAACAACTTCTTTGCCTCAGCCTTCAACAGTAAGACTGGTTAACTTCAGGGCAATGAGCCTTTTTAGCTGGCAGACAGGGACTGGGAGCAGGCTAGAGCCCCTGTAATCCAAGAAGAGGTAGCTAGTGACCTGCTGAGCCATTTGCACACTCATAAGTCTCTGGGAATGAATGTGGATTCTTCCAAAGGTACTGAGGTAGCTGGTGGAAGAGGTCACTAAGCCACCCTCCATTATTTATCATCAGTCCTGGCTCACTGTGGAGGTCTCAGGTGACCAGAGGCTGGCCAATGTGACGCCCATCCAACATGAAGAGTCAGAAGGAGAATCCAGGGAACTACAGGCCTGTTACCTTGAGCTCAGTACCCAGCGAGGTTATGGAGCAGAATATCTTGACTGTGATCACTCAGCACATAGGGGACAACCAAGGGGCCAGCATCAAAGCCAGCACAGGTTTAGGAAAGGCAGGTTCTGCCTGAACAACCTGGTCTCCTTTTGTGACCACATGACTCACCTGATGGGTGAGGGGAAGGCTGTGGATATTGTCTATATGGACTTCAGAACAACTGTGGACACAGTTTCCTACTGCATTCTCCTGGAAAAGCTGTCAGCCCAGAGCTAGGACAGGCATGACCTTTGTTGGCTGAAAAAGCAGAGAGTGATGGTGAATGCAGCTACATCCAGTTTACATCTGGTCACTGCTGATATCTGACTGGAATCACTAGATTCCTGTCACACTAGATAGTTGGGCCCAGTCTTTTTTTATAGATTTATTGACAATAAATAGTATGGATGAGATGATCAAAAGTATTCTCAGTAAGTTCACGGACAACACTAAGTTGGGTGGGAGTATTGATCTGCTGGATAGTGGGAAGGCACTGCAGCAGAATCTGTGCAGGCCAGATCAATGGGCTGAGGCCAAATAGATGAGGTTCAACAAGACAGAGTCCCAGGCTGACACTTCAGTAACAACAGCTCAAGTGCTGCAGGCTGGGGATGATGGTCAGCAGTGGGTGGACATGAGTCAGCCATGTGCCCAAGTGGCCAGTGACATCCTGGGTTATACCAAAAGCAGTGTGACCAGGGCAGGCACCATCCCTCTATACTGAGCACTGGTTAGACCTCACCTTAAATCCTGTGCCCAGTTTTGGGCCCCTCATGACAAGAAAGACATTGAGGGGCTGGAGCAAGTCCAAGGGAGGGACAATGGAGCTGGGTAAGGGTCTGGAGCACAAGTCCTTGAGGAGCAGCTGAGGGAGCTGGGGGTGTTTAGCCTGGAGCAAAGGAGGCTCGGGGCAGACATTGCTGCTCTGTACAAGTGCCTGGAAGGAGGCTGTAGCCAGTTAGGGGTTGGCGTCTTCTCCCAGGCAAATGAGCAACACAAGCCTCAAGCTACTCCAGGGGAGGTTCAGATTGGACATCAGGAGAAATTTAATCATGCAAAGCATTGTAAACACTGGAACTGCCCAGGGAAGTGGTGGTGGTTGAGTCCCCATCCCTGGAGATATTCAAGAAAGAACTGGAGCATTTAGTTGACAAGGTGGTGATCCATGATTTGCATTTTCCATTATAGCTCTCAGTCCTCTTTTAACGTAACTCTAGAATATGAATATCATTTGACTAAATTAATGATCAAGAAAGATACATTTATATTTTCCTTACTCTTACACAGACTGAGGGGATACCTTTTTCTAATTTTTCAGCAGCCAAAGCTCCCACTTTTTCAGACAATTATTACTGTCTTCTGCCAAGACAGATCCCTTCAAACATACTGTCACAACAGCAGCATACATAAAAAATTTTTGTGTTTGTTTTTACAGAGCTTTATATTCCGCAAAAATCTATCACTATAAGTGTAATACGGAAGCTTAATCATACACTGAACATACATCCAAATAATCAATGTACCTCAAAGCATTTTAAACATCAAGGGATAATAGACAAAGAATACATCGAAGAATAATACATCTTCATACATAATACAGCTCTAAAAGATATTTAGATATTTTAAAAAAAAAAATGATGTCTCATGCAGTGTTCATATTCATTGAAGAAACTAACTGACATTGCAGAAATGTTAGAAATTTGAGTCTGAAAATTGAAAGTCTGAAATTGAATCTGAAAGTTAGAAATATGAGTGCCTTTTAGAATCTCAGTAAATATTTGCATACTAGAAATTAATGAAAAATGGAAATTTCTTCCCACCAGAAGTTTTACTATAAAGAAGTACTCTGCAACTAAAGAGAATTCAAAGCCAGGAGTTTATTTATCATTTTCTTTAGTACCAGAAATCAAAAGCAGATTCTGTCCCCTTTTCCCTTTCCAATTTTAGTATCTTTGAAGTAGGTTCACAATCCATTTGTCTTAAGACCTCTTTAATGTCATACCAATTAGTCAGATAGGCAGATCGAGAGCTGGGAGAAAGCAAACACTTGGTTATCACTAAGAATGAAATTCTCCATGCTTTCTTGCCAGATATATTTTCCCTCCTTCCCCTGTAAATTAAAAAAAAAAAAAACAACCAAAAAGAAAATAAAAGAAAAAGTTCAAGCTCTCTTGGGGCAGAGTTGGACTTGACAGAAAATTCCCATTCAAATGCAACTTGCCTCACTTACAACTCAATGGTGGGAATTTACCTTTTAAAACTTTATATATAGCTTAACATTACCCTCTAACTTTGATTTGATGTGGTTTTTTCCCCAGGTGTAAGAATACAAAACATTTTACAAGAGTCAATAATCTGGAGCTACAGGTGTGTCATTAGTAAAATGCACACACTTGAAATGATACAGGAAAAAAGTTAGGAATAGCACAGCCAACATCATCGTCAGTCTCTTTTATGTCCTTTTTTATCAGAAACTGAAGGTGTCTGCCAGACACTGACTAAAATATTTGAAATTTTTTTGCATAGTACTCAGAATCAGTAGTGAGTTTGAATCACAGATGGAGTGAAATAGAGAACTCTTGTCTCTGTCTTAGTTACATATGTCTTTACTCAAACAGAAATTACAGTTACGATGTCTGTAGTATGGCTTTTTTTCCCATCAGCACAGTCTTTATATTAAGTGCTTCTCTGCTAAGGAGAGATTGTTGTACTCTTCCTCCCTTTCCTCTTCCCTTTAGTCTAAATTAAAAAAAATCTTCTGAAGTTTACTTTTATTTTTATACCCTCTGGAGAAAGAAGAATTATATTATAATTTAAGTGATGGAGAGCACTAGCAAGACTAAATCTGATCTAAAAGGAAGAGTCTCAGGAGAAAAATACTTACAACATAAAATAAAAACCCAAACCACTCAAAATCAACAGCAATTTTCAGGATAAAGTTTAATTCTTGTGGTCCCAAAAGCAGCTGTCCTTTCAAGAAACTGGTTATTTTTTTGTTTTTAAGGAATTTATCTGACTCCAAATGAAGCATTTGTTTCTCTGTTTCTGTTTTGAAGCAGAAAACACACAACTTTTGTTCAATTCCTGAGTATGAAAAAGGTAACCAGCAGTAGTCTGTTAGGGAAAAGATGATGTCAAATGGAAATCAGTGGCTATTTTCTTGAGGCCAAGTAGTAGGGGATTTACAAGATGAGGGAAAAAATAAGGGGGTTTATGTGTTAGCAGGCTGTATAATCTGTCTCCCATTGTTATGTTTCTTAAAAAATCTTCCCATGTTGCTGCCAGTGCTCTAAGAAGCATAGCTAGTTAAACAGATGAACTTTTCTGAGGTGTTCACACTCAGCTCAATATGCATTTCAAGCCTGTGAATCTTTGGGAGGCCACTAAAGGTTATTCAACAAGAAATCTGGTAGCATTAGTGAATAATTGATGTCATCAAGAACAGCTAGAGAATAAACTGACTATTCAATGGCCCCAGAATCATAAGCACGTATTGACTGGACTGGGAAAATTTTAATCTTTCCAAGTCCGATACTTTTTTTACTTGATGCTGACTTAAGAGACAATATATTAGCATGCTGTGATTGCACATAAGCTTAGTAAGCTTCAGCAGTGCAAAAAATGTCAGTCCATTAAACAGAGAGGAGACTTCACTAATATGAACTAAGTTGGTCCCTTCTCCTTGTGTCATATGCGTTCTTTGAGATGCAAGATTGTTAAAAAGAGGTAGAAAGATGATGTTGTACTAGCTGTCCATGTGTCTGTCTAGCTGACTCCTAAACTACATCAATAAACAGAATTTTTTCTAGTTTTGACAAAGATGCCCCATGAAAATGCTTAAAGCTGTGGATAGATTGTATAAACCTCAAGTATAAGAGAATATTTTAGGTGATTATGCAATTATATGTTGATCAAGTAATCAGACATCCTGTTCCTTTATCATTACATGTTACTAGACTTCTTATCTAGGAATTGTCACTTGTATAGTAGGAAACTTATCTTAAGATACAATAATACTAATTTTTAATGAGTGAGGGACTCCTGCTTATAGCATTTTGGGTGGGGGTTTTGGGGAAAATAGATATTGAAGTGTTGAAATTGAAGAGAGAGAGATAGGCTACAGGACTAGATTTCTGTATCTTTCCAAAATTTCCTCTGAAATTTCTCATTTCTCTCTCTCTTTGTTGTTTTTTTTTTTGTTTGTTTGTTTGTTTTTTAAAGAATATTAGAATACATGATTGGCTTTTATCCAGGAAGTTCTGCTCCTCTAAGAGAGTGCTTGGGCACCTGTTGCTGAAATAGATGATAAGCTGCAAGTCACTTCTAACAGAACGTGGGAACAGAACGAGCTCAAATCATTATGATCATCCATGGTGAGCTAGAAAACAACTTAGCATCCTACTGAAGTAAGACCCAAGGCACTAAATTAATCTTACCTCAACTAAATATTCTGCAGAGAAATGAAGACCGTGGAGTAGACATGTGGTTCTAGGTGACTCGTTGCTTCTGAATACTTTTAGTTAACTATTTTGTTTCCAGATAGAACAGGATAAAAATGAAGAGGGTGGATTTAGAAAAAAAGAAGCTTCAACAATACAGCTATCCAGTATCAAATCTGGACACACTGGAAAGAGATATATTTGTTTGGTGCAGAAATTAGAAAAAGTTTTCTAAGCTTCCAGAATGATTGACATTTTTCCACATAGTAACAGAAAGCAGAAAAAAAGGCTGTGAAAGTAAACCAGATTTTATTTCTTATGAAAGATTTTTTTTTAAAAAATGCATCCTAGACACATTTCAAATTAAGAAATATTTTGCAGAAAGGGTACTTTCCATTTGTAATGGACCCAGATTCCATTGCCGTCAAGACTAGTGGCAATGCCACTAGACTAGAAACTTTACATTTAAAAGTGATGGAAAATTGTATGTAGGGTATCAACTTTTAATTTTTTGATACCTATTCAAAGAGCTCATCAGCCTTCTCCAAAGTAAAAGGAAGCTTTTTTAAAAGGGAACATCGCCTCTGATTCTTCATTTAGCTTGTGTTTTGTGCCTTCTTATGTGGGAAACTTAAGCCCACAGAATGGAAAGTGCTATGAAAATATGAAACATTACAATCCTGAAATGTTAAAAAAAAGATTTAGCATTATTATAAATCAGATCCAGCACCTGTTTGCATCACTTGGTGACATATTTCAGTTATATGACTGGGATATTGCAAGCAGCACCACATAAAATACAATTGTTTGTTTGATGGATTGGACAAAACAAACTGTTAGAGGCAAAAATGTTATCCCAACCAATAGGCTGATGAAGCTTTTGTAAACTGCAGTACTGCATTATAGAAAGCATCTGGTACTGCCTTCCAGAAAACTTCAGATGATCTCCCATGAATGATATTTTTTTTTCTAGTGAAAATTTTTTTCTTGATTGAAAATAGTGTTTTTGACAGAAACAACACTGGACCCCATTTTGGAGGAAAAAAAACAAGCATGCTGTGACTGCTTCCCTAATATTATATGAAGCCACTGCTAAATGTTTAGTAATTGACCATTTAAGAAAAAGGATTCCCCTAACTTGCCCTATATATGATTTTTATGATCCCCCATGAGAGAAGGCAGAGAAGGAAAAAATAGATAATTATATATGTTAGTTTCCATCAGATAAAATGTGGAATTTTTCTTCATCTGGCAGTGAAGATATTCAAAGAAAAGCAACAAGATGATGTGTCAGCTGTTAGTGATAAGTAGCTCCAGTTCAACTCTACAAATATGACAGGACTGGGAACACACTGTGCTATGGTCTGTGAGTGAAAACATGTAGTGGCACTATCAAAGTTCCTGAACTCCAAGACATGAGATCAGTCTTTCACTGCAAACATGAATTGCTTGAGTTGAATCCCTTTTTCTGAAATATTCTGGATATATTCTGCCTTAAATAATTCTATGCAAATGCTGTATTCGCAGTAGCACAGTAGGTGTTTATCCCAAACCCAAGAAATCTGAACACAGGAAACCAGGGCATCAGAGATATAAAAAGTTAGCTGTACTTGTGTCCGTCAGCAATAGAATTACAGCGGTTTTCTTACTTTAGTATATATAAGAAAGAACTAACTTATTTCATTTAATCCCTGGCAGAAGTCAGAGGAATCCACTTTATTGTCAACCATTATAGTAAGTAGGTACCTGAAAGGTTGTAATCTAGTAAGTTCTGTTCCACCCTCTCATGCATCCTGTTTAACCTTGCAGAAGTCTACGTGTTGCAAGTGTACTCTCCAGGTACCTGCTTTGCACTACCTTACAGTACATGCCCCTGCAACTGGAACAGGACTTGGGGCCAGAAAGATAATTTCTCCTCCCAAACATTTCAAGTCAAACTTTGAGTAAGCCTCCTTTTCTATGAATCCTACACAAAAGCAGTTAAGGGATTTACAGTATTTACACATAAGATCATGTGAGTGCCCACAGCCTAACACATGTTGTTAACATCCCTTCCACATTGCTGAAGGAGTGTGCAGTGCAGGATTCTGGTCCAGGGCACAGATCTGCACTGCTGTTTCCTGCCCTGTAACCTTCATCTGTGTCCTGGGAGCCTGGGTTTCTAAGCCACTCACTGATCATAAAGTATATCTTTTTGCAACAGGACACAACTGCATTGTTAGGCTTTTCAAAATGTATGTAAACCAACTTTGACTAAGCCTTGGGATCAAGCACAGAAATACAACAAAGAAAAAATGTTTTGAAGTATTTTAAGAAGAATCTGCACCTTCTTTTCTCATTACAAAAGTCTTTAAATAACTGAGAAGCAAAAAGATATTTCTGGCAGTTAAATGTAATTTTTCTGCTCTGAATATCAAATGATCAGTGCTTGAAATGATATCTTTGAGTGGTTAAAGAAGGTATAGATTCTTTATCAATCTGATAACTTTATTGCATTTTTTTTTTATTTCATCAGAAAATCCTTTATTAAAATAAGAACAAGGTGCTCTTATGTCAAGGTCATGGCTTGATCTCTGTACAAGCCACTCATTTCAAGTTGGACTTTGTGATTGTTGGGGGTCCCTTCTAGTGCAGAATACTTCGTGATTCTGTGATAGGTACTCCAAAAAATAGTATCTTCACTAAAATATTATTCAGTCCATGAAACTACAGGGAACCTAAATGAAACTATATTAAACACTTGGTGCCCTGCACACAATTACCCATGATATCCATCTTCTTTCTTTCCTAACCCAAAACTCAGCACTCACCTCAAGTGCTGGGGGCAGTTTTGGGTGCCACAATACAAAAAGGACAGTTATTAGAGGGGTGTGCAAAGAAGGGCCATGAGGATGGTGCAGGGGAGGGTAAACCATACGAGGGGTGACTGAGGTCACTTGGTCTGTTCAGCCTGGAGGAGACTGAGGGGAGACCTCACTGCAGTTACAACTTCCTTAGGAGGGGCAAGCACTGATCTCTGTGGTGACCCATGACAGGACCTGAAGGAATGGCCTGAAGATGCATCAGGGGAGGTTTGGATTGGATATTGGGGAAAGGTTCTTCACCCAGAGGGTGGTTGGATTTCCTTGGCTCCCCAGGGAAAATGGTCATAGCATCAGACTGACAGAGTTCAAGAAGCTTTTTAACAATGCTCTCAGGCACACATTATGCCTTGCTGTGGCTGTTCTTTGTAGGACCAGGAGCTGGACCTCCAGGATCCTTATGGGTCCCTTCCACCTCAGGGTATTGTATTCTATGATCAAGCAATCCTAATTTTAGATACATGTTTTGCATGTGTACTTGTTTTATCCTCTCATTTGTGAAACAAAATGGCATTATGAAATATGCCATTTCTTTGTCTCTTCTGCTGGAATTTCCATAGTTATTTTACTAGTTAAGTTTCTTATTTCTCTGCCTATTTTACTTCCCTGCTGCTCTCTGTAAGTATACTTTATTTAAAGAAATCTTTATAGGTGGTTGAAATACACCGTGTAATTCTACACTCACTCATTCCTTTTGGTTTTTAACATTTTTATGACTCCCAATGTTTTCCCTTTCCAGATCGTTCCTGTTACTTAAAGACCTTCTGCTTACTACTTTTACTAACTTTTTATATCCTCTAACCACATTGGCCTCAGTTTTCCCATTTCCTGTCTAAGTTTAAAAGGAATTAATTTCTGCTATAACATCTACAAAATTATTTCTGTATTTTCCAATGTTCTGATGGTGACCTCACAGATATTAAAGGATTCAGCAATAAGATTTCAAACACTTTTCAGTCATCTGCTGTGCTAAAATTTTGAATAAATTCACTGGCATCATGAAACATGTCCTCTTTTTTTGCACTAATTTTTTTACACTATAGTCTGGTCACATATATCTACAGTTAAATGTTACTTAAAGAAATGGAAGGAGGAAGTTCTTCAGAGATCCGAGCACGTGCTTTATGTGCTTGCTGCAAGTCCTGGCTGTGGAGTTAGCAGTGGTCTCTGACCCTCCAAAGCAGCTAATTACCAGCGTCTGTTTACTGGCTCCATGTGTATGAACTTAGAACAATGTCTACTAGTTTTGTGGTACCCTTTGGATACCTGCTCCTGTTGGGTTCTGAGACGTAAAGTCTCAAAGTAGAACATATTATAATAATCAAAATAATCATGGGATTAGTTTCCTGATGGAACTCCTCACATATTCACTATCTTGTTATTTAAAAAGAAAACTTATGAAAGAAATTAAGAAATCCTATTGCTTTCATGTTATTCTTAGCCCTC
>VWZS01005691.1:250060-263338 GCA_013397075.1 Rhabdornis inornatus | reverse complement strand
GAAGGGGAAGGGGAAGGGGAAGAAGTCAAACAGAGACCATTTGAGAAAGCAGGTCAACAACCACCCTAACATGGAAAGAGACAAGCCAAGGCAGTGGAGTTGGAGAGTGACAATCATCACCAAACTATAGGGTCATAAACATGCAGAGGGAAAAGAATCTTGGAAGAAATACACATACTCTTATACATCCTTTAAAATGGTATCTGCAGGTATTTTGAGAATAGTACAGAAGCCTCAGATTAACGTCTTTATCAAGCTGCTATACTTGCCATGTGTGGACTACTCCTGTAAGGTGAATGGACTCTACTCCTGTGGAATAATGCATTGTTGTGGAATAAGAAAAACTTTTTTATGCCTATAGTTAAAAACAACTGGTTGAAACACCTCTGGAGAATGCTCTTTCAGATAGCTTTGGCACATATTCAGGGGAAAAAATGTCACATGCTTGTGAAATAAATCTCTTTGTCATTGATTAAAATGCTTGTAAAACACTATTCCTCACAGGATGATTCACACACATGGCAAAAAAAGACTGAGGGACTGAAGAAAAGTTTTTAGTTAGGGGCAGCTTCCTATTTGTCAAAAATCATCTCCCTGTCTCCTCGAACTACTCAGGATTGAACAGTTGAGCAATGCGTTTGGTTCTAAATAGCCTCTACTTTTTCATTAAGGGCTGTCAGAAATGACCATAATCCCTAATCTGCAAAAATGTTCTTTTGTCCTCTCCAACTCATCCACCTAGTTGGCCAGATTTCTACCCTCCAAAATTACAGCAATAAAGCATGTCATTTTGGAGAGGGACAAAATTCTCCATATCTGATGCATGAACATCTGCTGCTTGCAACCTAGATGAAAGTCCTCTGGTTTTGGCTCAGTGACAGTGAAGCTGTGCTATCTAGACCTCCTGTTGTTGGGGGACAAAACTTAGAGGGATATGTCAAAATGTAAACCAGCAGCAGGGTTTAGACAAAACAGATTAAACCAAAGNAATAACAACAACAACAACAACAACAACAACAAAAAGCCCTTAACCTTCCCTTTTTTCCTCAAGTATTACTTCCTTTTGCTACTATCAAGCAAGCTTTTAAGATTTCACCCTAGGGTAAATTACCATGCTGTCATGAGCAACATAATATCTGTATGAGACTAAAAAGGAAATAACAATTTCTTGTTTATAAAAGCTATATATATATATCTTTTTCCCTCATGAGAACAAGAAATCACAAGATAAAGACGAATCAACTTTCATATTTTTTTCAGGACCATTATGTAAATGTAACAGTTAATAGAGAAGAATAATATACAAATATTAATCAGGAATTCAGATTAGTAAAGGGATGTTTCTCTGCACATGAAAAAGTCTTTTTAAATTGTATTTTCTTAAAAGAGCACAAGATTGCCTTAATATGGAATCAAATCAGAGAACTGGAAACCTTTTCCTTTAAAGATTTAATTTTCTTGAGATTTGCTGTCCTCTGTTCTCTATTTAGTGTGCTGGATCACCCTGCTATTTAAAGAGCTATTCAGCAGAGCCACACATTCTTTCTTACAACTCACAGCAGCCATGGTATTAGCCCTATCCCATGCTACATATCTGGGAGATGAAGAAGGTATAAAACAAAACCCATGAGTACCAGTATTATGCACATCAAAGGCTGGGCTTGAGTCGCTGCAAGGGAACCGTGTATTACTCTTTGAATAATCACCCAGAAAAACTATTTGTTCAAGTAATTAATCTCTATTTGCTAAACTCTTGAAAAGTAGAAGATTTGGGCCTTAGAAAACTCTGAAAACATTTCAAGAGTTCAATCACCAGAAGAAATATGAACATACTAGGATATTTCTCACTTTTCTTCTCTGTCTTCAAAAAGGGTAGATAGGAATGCTTATATAATCTCTAACCTGTTACTCTAAACTCTGTGTATATGTTATATCGTGGCAAAAAAACAAATTCCAGATTAAGTTTTATAGCTATAAGAATCAATCAGCTACTAAAGTTAGAGTAGGTCCATCTAAGGATTCATCCAGTGGGTTTCATTCTAAGATTTAGTAAAAATAATCACTGTTTGAATGTGCAGTGTTGAACTACCATAGCCAGACACGAGCAAATGAACAGAAAAATCAAGGCTAGATATAGCCCCTCGTAACTTCCATTTGAGAACATATTAAGATTAGAGCAAAACTTAGCAATTGATACGATAATTGCATAAGACCAAGTAGGCTGTCTCTTTTCCTTTTAGACTCTTAAGCCTTAATTCAAAGCTATTTTGCAGATTCTCATGTACCGCTGACATTATATTTCTAGACTTCTTAAGCTTACCCTAGCTTCCAGAAAGGGTATCTAGACGCTGGAATACTTTTTTAGTCTTAGGAAATATTCTTAAAGATTGCTTCTTTAAGCTGGGATAGTCACAAGTCTGAAAATTTCAAGTTGCTTCTGTGCTTGACAAAACGCTCATCTTGAAACAAACACAGAAAACTAATTTCAGATCACCAAAACTGTGATTTTGGAGTGCTGTAATGCAAACAATAACAAACCCCTAGATAAAACCCACCCCAAAACAAACAAGAAACCATTTTAATAATTTGCTCATTTTCAAGATGATATATACAGAATTTCTGTGTTGATTGAAGATAACAAGGGAATGTACTGTACAAGGATACTCAAAGTGAATTTTCAAGGGAAAAGGAAGGTTTCTGATTGGCTTGCTGGTACACCACTAGCATTCTGTATTCTCTGCAAGTGAAAATCTCAGAAATGATTGTTTAGCAGATTAGAAACATCTTGGTAGATAGGAATGTCGTTACCCCGTTTTCCAGAGGAGACATGAACCTCAGGTGGCCAGCAGGTACCCAGCCCTGCAGGGTCAGAACTGAACGTAGTTCAACATTCTTTGTTTGCTGAATAAATGAGAGATAAATTGAACTGTCAAAAATAAAGACAGAAGATATAAGCAAAGGTTTCATTTGGAAGTTTTGCACACACTTGGAAGAAGAAATTAGACCCTTCAGCTTCAATTGGAAATGGAAACCACCCGTCTTGTCCCTGCACTATACACAAGTATACATGACAGACTACAATCTTAGTGTGCAGTATTAGAATCTTCTTATCTTTAAGCCATTTATCTTCTTATATCTAAATTGTGAGCTAAAAAATTTCCTGAAACATGGGACAAAGTACATGACCTTTTCTGTGGTCTTGCTGTAGGCTGAGTGAGGTACAAATGACTGGAAACTAGCACACATAGCAAGGCTATTTTATTTTGTACCATCACGTTTTCAGACACTTGCCTCCAGGCTGTATGGATCTCTTTTTAGAGCTCTTGTTTTTAACTTGCTGCACACATATTTTTAGCTGCATGGTTCTACAAACATGGTTAGATTATTTGTGCTACAAAATAGTGGCCAGTGGTGTAGTTAAACACATTCTTTCCCTTGCAAATGCTTCAAAATTGAGACAGAATTATCAGTAGTATCACATTATGGAACTCAGTAATGGAGGGGAAGCCAAACAGGGCACCATATTACAGGGGTTGCAATTTTTAATTCATAAATATTCAGGTGTTCCTGAACTCTTTGATTTTTTTCCTCAGATGTATCAGTGTAATCTATTAATCTGAAGTGCCTAGTGAAACAGGAGGGGTTCATTTACATGAAAAACAGTGAACTAAAGAGAAAAAAGCTCTTTTACCTCAAGACAGGTAATTGTTAGAAAAGAAAATTAATATATTTATTTAATAGAAGAGGAAAAAGCTCGTTCTTACAAAACCAATCTTCAAAATATTCTTTCAAAGGATGCTGTTGTTTGTACTGTGGTAGTGCTGTAGAAGTTTCAGTAATTCTCTGCCAAATTTCTGGTGTTCATCACAAAGTGATGCATGGAGGGGTTAATTGAATGACTGTTTCACTAAGTGTGTTTCCAAAGGATGTGTTTGTGCCTGGGAGAAAGTAGAGGTATGCTAGAAATAGGGAATGATAAGAGCTGATACTAGGAGTCAAGTGAAAGTGAGAGTTCATGAAAATGATAGTTGCTGGAAAAATGGAAAGAGAAAATGGGAATTACAGGTTTATTGCTGAAAAATGAAAAGAAGCAGGTAACACTAGTGAAATAACCATATATTACAGGGTGAAAATATAAAGATAAGAAATTACTTCTTGTAGCAGAATTCTGACTTGTATAAGAAAAGCCACAGAAAAGGGTGATGCAAAAACTGAAACATAATATGATAAAAGTCTGGAGGAGAGTTTTAGCCATATGGCTACTTGGGAAAGAAATATCCAGAACACCCACATCTGAAGTTATTATACTCACAAAAGCATGAGGTTTTTGAGCATGTTCCAGATTTGGAAATCTAGAAATTGAAGAAGGATGTCACAACCACATTATATATTTGAGTGATAGGCTGGATGGTAGTACCATCAATGCCAATCAAGAAATAGAGAAAGGGAGAGAGAAAAAAAGAAGGCTTTGATTAGACAAGGAGAGGAGAAGCTGATCTGCAAGTTGTTGTCATAGAGATCTTCACTAAGTTCAGGCTTATAGATTAGATCAAATATAGAGAGAAAAATTACAGGAATTGCCTAAAGAACCATTGAATTTCCTTCTGATGCTGCACAGATAGAGGAACAGTGATAAATACCAAAGATGAATTAGTAAATAACAGAGTGCTGTAAGTCCATAAAGGACAAGGAAGACCACAAATAATTTTGGATTAAAATTAAAGTAGTTTTGAAATTTACCAAAGAGAAACAATCATAATAAAAACTGAGACAAGGTAACGTGAAAACATACCCTACAGAGAGCTAAACTGAAGAAGTTTCCGAGTGCAGATGCGAAACCTGACATAGATACCAGCAAGAGTTTTAAATTACCTAGTAGATGACATAATTAGGCTATTATTGTATATTATTTTACAAGACTGATAATATTACCAATCAGGTTCTCTTTCAGAGGAGTTAAAACATAAAGGTATCACACAACATAACAAGTAACAACCACCACTAAAATTATGCTACCATAGTTGAGCACTCCATTGAAAAACATTTAATATGACTCTATCCCAGGTGAAATTAATTAATTAAATGAAAAAATAATAAATTAAAAAATAAATGAAAAGGACATAATATATAGTTTAAATATACATCTGTACTGTATGACTTTTTTTGTAGGCTATTATAATCTCTGAACATTTTTAGCAATATGGTCAGTAGGGAAAAATCCAGCTGGGTTGAAGGTCGCCGATTTGCAAAACGAGTACAATGTAATAGTTATAATTAGGAGAAAATTGTAGTGTAATACTTTCCAATACTCCAGTTTAAAGTCATTGAAAGTGATCCCAAATCAAGAAACCTCTTGGTTGCAGAAGATGTGCAGTATTGCCTTAACAATCGTTTCTTAATAAACTACCTGAATTATACCTGCTAAATATTAATTGTCATATCCCTATACATCGACAAATCTGAAAAACATGGCTTCACATTCAGCAGACAAAAGAAAATCCCAGAAAATATTGTACATCACTGGGAAGGGTATGGAGAGCAAGACAGAGAACATCATTTTGATCTATTAAAGACCTTGCTGCTCCAACATTTTAAGTACTCTGTGCAGCTCAGATTTCTGCGTCTGAAGAAGGACATAGTGCATTTAGAAATGTTCAGAAACAAAAAACTAAAAAAACCTCAGGATGAAAAAAATGCCTTGTGAGTTGATACTGAAAATATTTTAATTCTTTATTTATGCAAAGCATAACCCATATATGATCATAACATATATGACCAAGGTTACAAAATCGTGAAAGCAGATAAGGTGAGTGACACCCACTGACTTATACAATACCTTAGGTTCGGTCATTGAAATTAGAAGGAAATCAGTTTAAAACAGTACACAGCACCTAAGAAGTTTTTCATGAGATATCAGCAGATTGAAGCATGCATTATACAAACTTATGGAAAATCAGTCCATAAGAGATAAGCAGGTAACTTCCAACATCCAAAATGCAATATCTCTAGATCTTGGCAGAGACAAGTACCATGGACCACCCAAAATGACCTGCATTGAGAGGTCCTGCCAAAGAAGCATTTCTCTGTCACTAGCTAGCTGAATTGCTCTGCTTACCCAGAGGGTCATGTCCATAATGTGAAGGTTTTTAATTGAATTAATCATACACATAGGTGATATCCCTGACATCCAAAAACTGACTGATTTTTTTTGTAGCTGTAGCTGTGTTTACAACTCCAATATCCATTCTTTCTGACATAGTATCAAAAAGACCAGTACCTAATTGTATAATGTCTCTGATCAACACCAGCATTATAACAATCCTGTTTTCTGAACTCTCTGGCTTGATTTATGGTTGATTTTCTCTATGGTGGGACTGTGCAAAACGGCTTAAGTCGAATAGGCCTTTGCTAAGCTCATCTTCTGCTGCATGTTCATTCAACAACTCTTCACACACAAATTTGATCATGAGCACTACTTAGAAATAGATGGCCACATGATTTCTGATTCTTTTATTATAGATTTTCCCTAATTAAAAAAAAAGCTGGAAGCAACCATTCCTGAGAAATTTTGTATCTTCATCAATGATATTCAGATAGGGGTTGTTTCTATTCTTAGTTTTTACTTTTGCTTTCACAAGGTATTTCATATTTCTGTCTGGTTTAGTTTGGCTTCCTTGCTTTTCCGCTGGACAGCTGATCACAGTTTTAATACTTGTTTTAACAAATTTTCTTCTAATGTCTATTTATTCCTCCATATCTTATTGCTGGTCATTTTGTCAAGGATGCAATAGATCATTTTTTACAAATTTGTTTTCCAGTGATTTAGAAACTATGATGGTCAAGGCCGTAATTCAGGCCAAAATCTCCACTGATACTGTACATTTTCATGGTTATGTACACATAAATACATACAATTTGATTTTTTAATTATGTAGGAAAGAAAACAAGAAAACAGTCCCACTTGATACCTCTAAGTTCATGCTGAAAATTCTTATGCAGGTATTAAATTAACAGTCAATCACACTTTATTTGGCTCAGTTTAAGAACTCTGTAGTTATAAAAAGAAATTAAAGGAATTGCTAAGTTGTGATGTGAAGCACCATGGTTTAAAAGGCTTAAAAATAAGTTTGAATATTTAAATCTTTTAAATTGTACAGAGCAAAGCATTAAACCATGCTCAGTACTCTGTCCCTGCTTTTGGTATTGTGCCTGTGAGGGATTGGCAACTCTCTACAGAGGTCTGTAGAAATGCAAGAGTAAAAGGAAGAAAGATTTTCAGCTTTCTGAATTTTAGAACAAATGCCATCTGGACTAATTTGTGGATCCAGTAACACCGCTTCAGTTCAGCTCAATACTCAAGGAAACATCTAAGAGGGAGTTTGGTTATACAGAAGAAAGCAATTGACCTATCACTAATTCATATGCTTTAGGAGGTCTCTAGTATTCCTTAGTAGATTCTCTTCAATAGATTACAGTATGTTTGATTAAGGTGGTACAAAACATTCATCTCACTGGAAAAAAAGTCACAACTTTAAACAAATAACTTGTCCATTTGTGTTCTGATTTTAGGCAGAGAGGAGTTCAGCATGCATGGTGCTATGTGGACTGCATCAGCTGTTATGGGACTACATTTTGGATCTGCTTCAATGTGGCAACCACATCTTTAAAATACCACTTTTATACAGGCTGTCCTTACTAGTTAGCCCATTGCCTAACTTTCCCAAACAAATTATGAAGCCAAAACTTTTTGGGCCCTAAATAATAGCTATACGCTTCCTATCACCATCTGTTGGTTTTGGATACAATGTAATATGTCACGATTCCAGCAGGTCACATGTGCTTTGACTGTCAATCTGGCCAAAGTAAATTTTTCCTGAAGTTCTAGAAATTACCTAATGAAACATCCATTTATATTAGGCCACATACATTCACATGCTTAATTTAATATAAATATCTGGTAATTTAAAAATGAACTTTTAAATGGTAGCATTCAGATTTGATTATTGCAACATCAGTTTTGATTGTCCCTGATTTGAAAATGTAGTGGTAGCCAAAAGAAGAAAAATAATACTCTTTCAATGATCTGAATAATTCAGATAAAAACACAGACTCTTGCTGGTTAGTTTCTTATGCCAAGAATGAATCTCAGCTATTTACTAATATGAAACAAGTAAAAGGTACCTCATGTGAAGTGGAAAAAAACCCGTACTTCACAGGAGTTTCTAAAACTGCAGTTACATTAAAAATCTAAATTGCAGCAATACCCAGAGAATGGCTAATAAACTTAAATGTATGGATCTCACAGTGATTTTATCGTTGTTTGTGCTGTAAACAAATTCTGTTCTTAACTACAGCAAACAAGCTATTGGAATCAGATGTCAGACATTGCAACTGGGATTTCACTCACATTACACTATGTATAAGCAGTAGTTTATTCAAAGAGAAGTATTGTTCATAGGAAAAAGACAATGTTTTTGAAGGTATTTGGAGTTGTTATGTCTCCAAGCACCTAAACATCTTTAAAAGTCTCTATTCCATAATAATTTCTTGCTGTGGAAGTGATTGAATTGATTCTGTGATTCCAATCAGTAATAAAACTTGACAAGACACCTAGGCAGGCTTTGACTGATAACACAGTTCATTACTGATTTACCGTGGGGAGAAAAAAGTCTTTTTCTTTTTTGACTAAAAATTAAAATCATTTAATAGAATCAATTATGTTGGAAAAATCCTCTGACATATCAAGTCCAACCTATGAACTAACACCACTTTATCAATCATTAAGTGCCACATCCAGTCTTTCCTTAAACACCACCTCCCCAGCCAGTCCATTTCAATGTTTAACCTCCCTCTCTGTGAAGAAATTCCTCCAAATGTCCAAAGTAAACCTTCCCTCATGCAGTTTGTGAGTAAAGACAAGATCAAGAGCAAGGTTTAGAAATATCTGGGGGCCTCAGAGGTGTACTTTAGGACCTTATTCCAAATATAGCTGTCTACTAAAATTTCATTTAGCAAGTTAAAGGCAGTATGAGGGCCAAAGCCCAGTAAAATCTGTTTCTCCTCTGAATAGTCCTTTCCAGACAGAGGACATTTTTGAACTACATCAGATGTCTGTCTATGTCTTCTCCAGCCTGCAGAGAACTGCTAAAACAGGCAAACTTTCTCCATGTATAATTAATACACATGGGTTGCTGTTGCAGCACTTTCTGCTGGTGAAATCAGCCTATGGAGGGAGACATTCACAATTCAATAGGTGTTTTAATGGTCATAAGTCATTCAAACCGAAACAAATTACTTACAGTATAGGATTTCTTGGAGAAGTTTCATTCTTATGGCAGATTTCTTCTTGCAAGTCAGCAATTTTCAAAGGAGTGTTCAAAAATAGGTCAGTTTTTTATATTGCATAGATATTGCATAGATACTTGTGCCCAGAATTACTCTGAAAATACCTAGATTTTTAAAATACAGTGAAAGGCAAAAAGCAAATTACAGAAGGAAATATTTAAGAAAGGGTTTAGAGGGGAAATACATAGACAAGTTCATTTAAAAGAGTAATTATTACTCTGCTGTTTTAAAGAGGGAAAAATCTCCATTTGGTTGCAACAGTGTTGTTTGATTTATTCCTTGAGCTGATACTCTTTCTCCTTCCTATGAATTTTTTTTCATTTCATGTGCTTTCCAGGGGTGCCACTATAAAAAATGTTAGCTGATCAGCTATGTCAAAAGAGCAGTTTGCATTTTCTTGGTGGCAAAAGGCATGAAAGAAGTCTCTATGCCTCTATGTCTCATTCTCTCCTGGTAAGGCCAGTTAGTGGGAATCTGAGGTTCCTAATACGAGAAAGAAGTCTGGAACATCTGAAAGTCCTCCTCTAAGAGGAGGAGCAGGTTAGAGAACATTTAAAGAAATAGGATATACTTATGTTCATGGGACTTGATGGGATGCACCTCCAAGTCCTGGGTGAGCTGGTCAGTGTTTTTCTCTGGCCAATGCTGAAATATACAAAGGACAAGGATGTTATTGGGAACGGTCAGCTGGGATTTGTGAAGGACGAATCCCCCTTAACTGACCTTATAGGTTTCTGTGTTGAGGTGACCAACTCGGTGGATGATGGAGGAGAGGTTGATTGCATTGCCATTAATCAACAACATGTTGAATCTGGCAGTCAGTTTTCAGTCCACCTCACTGTCCACCTGTGGGACTAGAAAAGCAGCAAAAGGAGGGCTAAGGAGAATCTTTATCTTTTATTGGATGCCAGGGAAAATGTAAAGGATAGAGGATGAGCAGAGGGCTGATGTACTCTATGTCTCCTTTGCCTCTCTTTAACAGTAAGACCAGTTGTCATCAAGGTACCCAGGCGCTGAGATGAAAGACAGAGATGGGAGCAGAATGAAGCTCCCATAATCCATGAGACAATAGTGTGTGACCTGCTGTGCCACTTAGACCACAGAAGTTCATGGGATTCACCCAAAAGTACTGGCAGAAGACCTCACCAAACCACTTTCAGCCATTTATCTGCAGACTTGGTCAACAAGGCAGGTCCCAGATGACTGGAAGTTGTCATATCTGATGTTCATCTACAGGAATGGTTGGAAGGGTGATTCAGGGAATTACAGACCTTCATCACTACAGTGCTACTTTAACCTGAGTGCAGGAAATGTCATGGGGCAGAACCCCTTGAGTGCCATCAGGGAAAAAATACAAGACAGCCACTGGGTCATAGTTTCAACAGCATTTCAATGCCATATTCAACAGCATTCTCCTGGATAAAATGGATGTCCATGGCATGGGCAGGTACACTTTGGATACAGTAGAGGCTGGATGGCTGGGCCTGAAGAGTGCTGGTGAATGGAGCTAAACTCAGGTGGCAAGTGGGGTTCCCCAAGGCTCAGTACTGTGTCCAATCCTATCCAATATCTGCAGCAACAATCTGGACAAAGGGATCAAGTGCACCCTCAGTAAGTTTGCAGACAACACCCAGTGAAGTGGGAGTGCTGGAGGGTAGGAAGGCTCAGTGGAAAGCTCTGCACATATTGGTTCTGTGGGCTGAGGACAACCACACGAGGTTCAATAAGATGTCAAGCTCTGCCCTTGGGTCAGAACAACCACTCACAGCTGGAGGCTGGAGGAGGAGTGGCTCAGCAGAAAAGGACTTGGTGGTAGTGGCTGACAGCCAGCTGATATGAGCCAGCAGTGTGCCCACGTGACATAGAAAGCCAAGAGCATCCTGGCCTGTATCAGCAATTGTATGGCCAGCGGGATTAACCAGGGATCATTCCCCTGTACTGGGGACTGGTGAGGCTGTACCTGAAGTGCTGTGCTCAGTTTTGGACCCCTTACTTCAGAAAGGGCATTGAGGTGCTGGAGTATGTCCAGAGAAAAACAATGGAGCTGATGAAGGGTCTGAAACACAAACCTTATGAGGAACAGCTGAAGGAAGAGGGGTTATTTGGCCTCAAAAAAGAAGACTCAAGGAGGACTTTATCACTCTGTACAATTAGCTGAAGGGAGGCTGTAATGAGGTGGGGATTGCTCATTTTTCTCAAGTACCAAGTGACAAGATAAGAGAAAATATTCTCGAGTTGTTCCAGATGAGGTTTAGATTAGATATTAGGAAAAAATTCTGAACAGAAAGAGTTTTAAAGCATTGGAACAGACTTCCCAGGGAAGTGGTCACTATCTCCTAAGATGTTAAAAAAAATGTGTGGATATGGCACCTAAAGAAACCATAGTGGTAGGCTGATGGTTGGATTTGATGATCTTAGAGGTCTTTTCAAACCTTAATGAGTCAATGACTCTATTATTTGAAGTCCATCCCCTTGCCAAGAACCTTGCTTTACAGGAAGCAATGAAGGGAAACCTCTGTCACATTACACAGAGCAAAAGTGCTACACATCCTCCACTAAGTCATTTGACAAGGAATTCTGAAGATACTCTTGATCTACCATGTTCATCAGTTAGGTCTATACTGAGATTTATTATAAACTTTGAACGATTGCATAATTAATCTAAGCAACAATAGGAGGAACCTGAGAGTTGACCCACAGCTGCATTAATTATTCCTCAGTACAAATGCATTTGTTGTGGTGTTTCACTCAGACTCTTTTCCTGGTAATTAGGGGCAATGCCCTTTTAAAAAGATGTAACCACTTTCCTAAGCTGTGCTGTAATAACTGCAATAAAGGATGGCAATATGAAGATTTTAGTCATGGAGAACTAGCTAAAACTTTTAATTTCACAAGGACTCTAATCATGCAATTTCTATTGCATGAGGAGGTGAGCCCATTAGAATCCTTCATTCTCACAAGGCTCTGCTACAGGGCACTCCTTGCTAGTGCCAGGGAGGCTTGTATTTGAAAAATAAATCTTGTTCATATCCTATGTCTTTGGTTCATTTTTCTGTAGCTTTTGATACCATTTCAAACAAAGATGACAAAATAAAGAAATATATAATTACATTGTTGCAGAATTCAATAACCGTAATGTCTTTCAGAAATGAAATGTTAAACCCATCTTGATTGATACACAGTGGTGTGAAGCAAATGGCTGAAACCAACCTTTGTTCATGAATTTATTAGGATATGTAACAGCCTTAAAGGACTGAAAGTTTCACCATCTTTAAAAATGTGTTGCCTTTTTTGATACATAATATTCCTGCGCCAATCCTGTCCTTAATATCTGTAGGTATTTTTCTACATCTACACTATTCCCCTGTTGTATAATGTTGCCTGCACATCTGGTAAAGTAACTGAAGGGAATAGGTTTCAGAGAATATGCAGATCCACCATCTGAACAAGCAGATTATTGCATGGCCGAAGAGGAACTGATAAAATTGCTGCATGAAGGAGCAAAAAAAAGCAGGATTGTTTATATAAGAAAAGATTATTGAGTCCAACCATCAGGCTAGCACTTTGTTCACCACTAAACCATATCAAGTGCCACATCCACACATTTTTGAAACAGTTCCCGGGATGATTAGTCTGCTATTTACATGGGCAACCTGTTACAATATCTGATGGACAATTCCATTTTTAACGATTAGTGTGTTTATTGTCATGCTTATGAACCAGAGGGATCAAGAATACAGTTTTGCAATGCTTTTCCATTAAGCATACAAAAAAATCAAACACAGATTTTCCCTTGAAAAAAATCACAGTTCTGAAAAAGAAGGAGCAAAGTGAATGCAATACAGTAATGCAACATAGCCTACAACCACAGCATATTTGCAGCACAAATTGAACAAGAGTCAAGAGTGTCAATCGTTTCCCAAGACCTGGTGA
>VWZS01005691.1:213198-239245 GCA_013397075.1 Rhabdornis inornatus | reverse complement strand
TAGGAGGAGTTTCTTCACAGAAAGGGTGATTAGATATTGGAGTGGAGTGCTCAGGGAGATGATGGAGTCCCTGTCCCTGGAGATGTTTAAGGAAAGACTGGATGTGGCGCTCAGTGCCATGGTCTGGTTGATGTGATGGTGTCTGGTCACAGGTTGGACTTGATGATCCCAAATCTTCTGAGGTCTTTTCCAGCCTGATTGATTCTGTAATCTAAAGATATATATTATTATATACATTTTTTTCAGCCCTCAAAATAAGCACACCACTTTAAAGTGTAGTGTTTCTAATACAGTTTCTCCACAAACTAATGAAGTGGTTCTGATATTCAGAAATATTCACATAACTCTAGAAAATCAGAGCTCCATTGCAATCGGTTAAGCTAAAAAACCTTGTTCTTCCAAGTTGCATCTTATTACTCAAATAGAAAAATAGCAGATAACACTTTGATTTTAATCATAAGCCAGCAGTGACAATCTCAAACAGGCATAGTTGTGCTATGTGAGAATGTAAACAAAGTTTAAAAAAATGAAGAATATTGACTTAGCTACCAGTTTTGATTGATATGCATGGTCACTGAATATTTAATCATAAGCCTAAAAAAACACTCAAGGTCTAAAGATCAGAATTTAGGAAACTTTTGAAAGTCCTCTTGTCATCCCTACACAACACAACCTCCCACCAACAACTAGGAGCAGCGAATATGGCAAAAGCAAGAGCTACGAAACCAGGGCTGCCAAAGAAATTCTCTAATACCTTCAAGCACTTTTATAAACTACCAGGTCTCCAATCAAGAATTCACAAATTACAAAAAAAATAATTCCATTGGGCCAATTTAACATCTAGACCTCCTCTACCTAGTCTTTTGTTCTGCAGTTGCACTCTTGTGCACATCGATTTTCTGGAACAGCTCTGAAGGAATATTAGAAGATAGCAAAAAGGAAGAAACTCTTCAAGAAATCTTGCTAGAATGATGGTGGCTTTGGGGTCTTGTTGATTTTTTGAGAAGTTTTGTTTATTTTTTTAAGCTGGACAAATGGCATTGTCAGTTGAAGGCTCATAACAAAATAAGGGAAAAACAACCCATTGAGAAAGGTTCTCAGTCAAACCACTCTGATAAGGAAAAGCACTGTCTACTTAGAATCCAGAGGATTTGCCAAATTAACCTCAACATCAAATTTAGAGTTGAATTAGCTAAAAGTAATGATAGTTTCATATGAAATCCAAATGTTTTCCAAGCATGTTTTCTGGTTTTAGCCTATGTCCTCTGTGGGGGAGCAAGATATCCAGAAAATAAAGTGTGTTTTCAACAGCAGTAGGATATTTTGTTATTGTTGTTAACATGAGAATTAAATAAAAAAGATAGATATTTATATGCAGAATTTCAGTTATTACAGGCAGTTGTCATATTTTAAAACTCCTTTAGTAAACATTTCAGTGATATGTGTTTGACAAATCACATCTAATCATTTTAGACAATTTAATGGCAACTTGAAGGCTGACCTAATCTTCCCTTACAATGGTTGTCTGGGCAACAAACATTTTTTTATGCTTCTTGGCAACAGATCCTTTCACAATAGTGTACTAGTGTGAAAGACTGTACAAGAATAGCCTAATTAATACCATAAGATATTGATTATTTTCAAGATTAATTTTTCTCAGGAAAGAAGTCCGGGGCTTGTTGTGGATTTTTTGCCTGTTTCTTATTTTGGTTTTCCTGTTTCTTTTCCATCAAGGAGCACAAACAGCAGGTTTTAAAAAATCTGTAGGAAAATCCACAATATTTAAATATTTAGTATTTATTCTTTTGAGATACTTAAGGTCCTAAAGATCTAAGTTTTTCTAGTAAAGTTATCTAAGCATCTGCATTTCATCTTGGGCAATGGTTGATGATATCTCACATAATTACCCAAGACCAAAGAGTCTTGATAAAGTATTCTGTGTTCTATATATTTTTCTTCAGGTAAATAATGCAGTATATTCTATAGATATATCACTCACTTACAAAACTGGAGTGTTATAAGTGAATTGTGTTTTCCCCATAGCATTATAGGTAAGATAGTTGCCTAAGATGGAAGAGAAAGACTAAACACAGCAAGGCCTTATTTCTGCTGAAGAACATCAAATTCACTTCTTCCAGTTCTAAGAGACTGTGTTTCTTAACCCTTCCTTCCAGAAATGTTTCATTTTATACAAAATACCTGTGCACTTAGTGGCTGTTACAGGGATATAACGGCATTTTCTGTCACTCTTGTCTGACTGTAAGCTTTTTTGTTATTCTTATGCCATCTCTTTCTTTCATCTGACTAATATTTCATTATTTACATTGATTAGTCTATCATTCCTTGAAGCTCATGAAGCTATAAAAGCCTAGGAAACTTAATTAACAGAGGAGCTACAACTGAAAATTTAAGTCTCTCCCCTGGAATACTATATAGTAATTAGAGTCTAGGCAAGTCACCTGGAGCGTCAGCCCCTTATATGTGGGAAGGTGTTAAAAATTAGGCAAAAAAGCATAGAATATAATAGAGCACTAAGTTTAGCATATTCCCTTAAACTGATATCTCACTTATTCTGAATACAAATCTCAAGAAGCATGAGGACCCTGTACCAAATAAGCAGTAAATGAAACCAGAGATGCACCTGACTTTTTTTCAAATGGTTATATGTTTGAGGTATAATTGAATGTTTGAATATATGTTTGAGGTATAAGTGAATCCTGAATTATATCCTGTCCCAACATAGCTTATCTTGACACTCAAAACATCAGGGTATGATTAAAAAAACAAACAAAAAAAGAACCCCCCCCCCAAAAAAAAGTCAGCAAAACCCCACCAAATAACAACAAAGGTCATTAAAAAATGTAGGAATGTACGATGAAAATATTCAGACTGTATGAAAGTAGTGGAAAATATGCAGGATGTCTCTGGATAAACCTCCAAAGTTTTATGTTTCAAAACCAATGAATATATTTTAAAGCAGTAAACAAGAATACTAGAAGTAACAGAAAATGACAGTTTTGCTGTTAAACTCGATATCTGGGTGGCTTTTTTGTCATGCTTCTTCTCCTAGTCTTCTTCCATGACTTCTCTGGCTCATCGTGGCTCTGGCAGGTACCTGAGGAAGGAAGTAGCACACTCAACCACTCACACAGATCAAACAAGAGAACTCTGCTGCACCCATCACAATAACCTAGAAGGAAAAGTACCTTTTTTTCTCATTAGTGGTTGCAGGAAGTTGCATGTGCCTGCTATAAATGGTTTCTATCCCTAGTGATTTCTCCTTTGCATAGGGTGGGTTCTATACTTTCATTCATATGCCATAGCTGTGCAATGTGCAGTAACCCAGAGCCACCCAACATTACTATGGATCTTGTGCACAGGTACAGGAAGGAGGTCACTCACTCACTACAGCGAGTACCTTCCTCCTGTGACTCTCTGGTGTCATGTAGAACTAGACTGTCATTCACAGGCTTGACCTCCATGGGACTAATTATAAATGAGATGACTCATCTTGATCAGCATCTGTGTAATAAAGATAAAAATAGGGCCACTGGTATTACAGAGGTAACAAGCTGATGCAACAACAGCACTCAGAAATTATTGCATCTGCTAAAATAGCTAAATACCAACATTTTCTAAGAGGAAGCAAAAATGTCATCTTTAAGAAATGGCATGAAAATGTGTTGGTTTGTGTTTTTTTTTATTTTTTAACTCATGAATTACAATAGTTTTCCCAATGGAAATATTAGAAAAAGGCGTTCGAGTTCAAAAACAGACCACCCAGTTGTGTAGCCTAAAAGGGAAATTGCACAATAGGCGGATGTTCATGCACAAGGCTTCTGCATGTCAATTCGTGTTTTGTACACCTTAAATTATAAGCAGCTGTTATCACTAAGTACCTATTTTATAAAGTGTTAACAATAAAAGATAATTTCCTACTTTCTCTGTACATTTTTGAAGTGAACTAGTTGGTGTTTGGGCACAAAAATTTGTTTCCCCTAAAATTACAGAGCAGAAGAAGAAATAGAATTTTCTTTTAAGCTTTAAACGGTTTAACAATACAAGAACAGCCTTCAGCTGCTAAAACCTAGGGATGTGGAAACAGGCAGAATTTTGACTTCATTACCTAACAGGAGAGAATCAGATATATTTTAAAAATGTCTGGAGGGTGAAGAGCTGCTTACCAGATGCATATGATGTATTTCAAATTCTGCATGATCAGCTAGGCTCATGTGACCAATTTAGGGTCTCCATTTCTATTTTTTATCATGAGGAATTTCCACAGTAGCCAATTCATTGTGCCTGCAGCCTCTGAATGACTACATGACACGAGATAGTTATTTTCAGATTAAAGAATTCTCAGTCTGAACCACTGGGGCTTGAAGGAAAATTCTTCCATTTGACTGCTAATGCTGTGAAAATGGGGACTAAATGGGTTGTGGATGCCTACATTTTCTAAATGAAATCTGTTTCCAACTAGAACCTAGATGTGGAAAAAATATTTCCTATAATGGACTAAAAAAGAAACAAGGGGAGAAATACCTATCAATAAGAGATACAAAGTTCACATTTCATGAATCAGAAAATGGCAATTTCTAGAAATCAGTTCAGTCAGTTCCCTCCTATTTTTAATAATGCTCATTTCCATCCCTTATAAAAGTAGCTGAGATATTTTAGATTATCGTGTTTTAATTCTCAAACCATGATTTCTTATTTTGTTGAGAAAGCTCTGTTTCACTGGACATTATAAACATTGAAGGCAGATCTGTTCTGAACAATTCAAACAGATTACTTCTGTAGACAGTGTAAAGATAAAGGCACAAGTAGATTCATACTATCCATTCTGTTTCTGTTTGGATGGGATTATTTCTATCTCTCCCTCCCTCTTTCTTCTCTCCTTTTACTCTCTCAATCCTCCCATTAGCTCTGCTAACTTTATGATGATACCGGCAAAACTTTATGATGATACAGGCAACTAGTCTGAAAGATTTTGATCTTTCCATGGATGAAGTAAAATGCAAAAACTCCTTTTGAGTTTAGCTGAAGCTGTCTGCTGCTAGCAAATTGAACTACCTGTTATTTGTGTATCAACAGCAGTCTAGAAACTCTGTGTTGATTTCAAGTAAAAATACTTATAGAATTTTGAAGTAGCCACTTTGAGAGTATCTAACTGTGTAAGTGAAAAGAGGCTGGTGCTTGAAAGACAGAAGTCAGATGTCTTATAGAATTGTCTTCTGTTTCAGGAAAGAATATGTGGTAAAAAACCTAGTCTAAAGACAAACTTTAAATGGATAGCAACAAAATAAAGTCCAATATTTTCTGGAAAACACATTGTGTTCTTGAGATTACATTTTAATGGCAAAATGTAGCTTGAAACAACATTTTATGGCCATACTGTAGATAATTAGAAGAGAAAAGGTCTCAAGGGAGAAAAAGAGCTCTCAAACAATGGCACAAACAGAATTGGCAGTTGTTTTCTGTAGCTGTAGTGAGCATCTGGAACTCATTTGCTTATTGTTGAAAACTTCCAACATCTAAGACTAGAATGTAGGAGGGGGTTTGACTTCTACCAGGAAAGAACAGAACGAATATTAAAGAAACATAAACAACAGCAATGAGTTCTACATAATTTACAAATGTTTTATTTTTGCTTGTACAACTGTTCATTGCTCTAATGCAGTCTAACTACAAACATTGAACTCTTAATTATGAGACAATATCACCAATCCTCACGAATACCACTAGAAGTCATCATTAGCAGATATTATAAATCAAGTGAATTATTTTCTTTTTGTGGCAAATGCTAAGAATTTTAAATATGGAATATATCATTGTATAAGATTGTCTTGTACAATATAGAAAAATATGGCATAAGGTTAAGTAATATTTCAGTACAAAAATTATCTTCTTAGAAGAAAAGTAAACTAAGGGATAGATTATATGAGCAAGAATTATTCTCTTCATAAAGACTGCTCTTCATTATTCTGCCACATAACTTGTATGGCCATTTAGAAGCTGTAGGCAGCTGTAAACTAAAAACCGCACCAAATAATCTAACATGCAATGTCCTAAAACATATCTCAATTTATGAGCAAAATAAAACCCCCACACCTAAAGATCACCTTTGCAAGTTCTCACCTGTTTTCTTGAGTTATTATTATTGCAGACATGACGTAAAGAGGCAATTATAATCTGGATTATAATCTACTATGAAATTTTAACATAGTATTTCTATTTGGTCTCACCTTGATACTGTAGTCTTAGAATCAGAAAGAAAAAAACAACTTGGTGGAAGACACTAATTACCCAAACAAGCCATCAAAAAAAAAAAAAAACCCACCCCAAAAAACTACAGTATTCCATGCTGATGATGTATTTTGAGAAAATTTCTGAAAAGGTCTTGTTTGCTCCTCTTAATAACTTTCTACATTTTTCTAGGAAATGTAGAAAATCAGCAGACTAGATTGCAAGCTAGGACAAAACCCTCAAAATGTATGGTTGGTTTTGTTTCTGCTTTTACCTAAGCAGGTGCCTGTGATCCTGTGACCTTCTAATAGTACTGTGTACATAAATAGGAAACATTAGTGCTGAAATTTCACATGATTTTTCTGGGTGATCACAGCTGTGATACTGACAAAGGAAAAGATGAAGACAAATAAAGCCAAGTACATAAATTCATAATATCTTATTTATTCATGTGTGCTTGAGGAGGCTCTCATGAGCTAAATGAAAGAGAGGCACATGCATATGTTTTCCGGGACACCTTTTTTCCTCATTCTTGCATACAGCTTTTTGCCAGCAAATAATTTCATTGATTTTAATAAAAGTGATTTGTAGTTTTGAAAAACATAACTGAGTTGGATTGATGCAAGTAAGGAATAAAATTGAATAAAATATGGTGCTTCATATAATGTCAGCTGTGTATTTCAGGGGAGAAAATAAAATAAACCCTTCTGCTATAAAAAGGGGTTTTTGAACATGTCTGTATTGGTTTTCCTAATCTGTGGGGAAATTTTCCTAATTTGTGGAGAAAGAGCTAACTTATACTTAACTTGAAATGTGCATACTAAGAGTTACAGAATCACAGAATGAGCTGCGTTGGAAGGATGCCACAAAGATCATGAAGTCCAGCTCCTGCCCCTGCACAGGATAACCCCAAGAGTCACCCCATGTGCCCAAGAGCATTGTCCAAACACCTCTTGAGCTCTGTCAGGCTGGTGCTGTGACCACTTCCCTGGAGAGCCTGTTCAGTGCCCAGCCACTCTCTGGGTGAAAAACATTTTCCTGATATCAAACCTAAACCTCCCCGATAGAGTTTCATGCCATTCTCTTGAGTCCTGTCACTGTCACCACAGAGCAGGGATCAGTGCCTGCCCCTCCTCTTCCCCTCCCAAGGAAGCTGTAACTGCAGTGAGGTCTCCCCTCAGGTGCCCCTTCTCCAGGCTGAACAGACCAAGTGCCCTCAGCCACTCCTCACACGGCTTCCCCTCCAAACCCTTCACCATCCTCATGGCCCTCCTTTGGACACTCTCTAACAGCTCAATGTCTTTTTTGTGTTGTGGCACCCAGACCTGCCCCCAGCACTGGAGCTGAGGCTGCCCCAGCTCAGAGCAGAGCAGGACAATCCCCTCCCTTGCCTGGCTGTGATGCTGCCCCTGGTGCCCCCCAGGACCGTGTTGACCCTCCTGGCTGCCAGGGCCATGTTCAACTTGCTGGCTCATGTTCAACTTGTCATTGGCCAGATAAAGTTTGGATCAAAAGATTTATTATAAATTTTCAACCCCCAAAACAAGGGAGTCACAGGAAAAAGAAATTTAAAAATCAATATTACTATAATAGCAGGGCAAAACAGAATAATCTGCTTTTTACAACCCTGAACATCTGGAATTCATATATTTACTCCTAGGCCAGTAGTAGAGCGTACACATTATTGTATCCAGTTGTTGTTTGTTTTTTTTTTCACCTCATGAAACTGACTACTCACACAAAAGAAAAAACCCAAATGAAATAAAGCAAAGCAAAATAAAACAAAACAACAAAACAAAAGTATTAAGTCCAAATTACACAATTAAAATTGAGCATCTTCTTTGGAAAAGGACAATCTTGGTTTAAAGATTTCGAATACTTCTGACCTTACTCTCTGCTTCTTTGTTCCTTTCTGTCTTTTTCATTTCCCCTCATCCTAGCAAGGCTGTTAGAGAGACACAGCCCAGAATTTATACCCTACACTCCGTCACAGAGGAGTATTGTAAAACTATAATCATCTATGAAGACATCCTGCATACCTATGTATGCAGTATGTAAGCTGCAGTTCTGCAGTTTCTTTCCATTGCTGATACTTCCAAGGGTAAGGAGGAATCTTTCACAGCTATTTCAACCACTAGCTGAGAACTATGTTCCTGTTTCTCCTAAAAATAATTACTGTAATTTTTTCATTGTCCCAAAATAAGTGCTCCACAGAAACAGGAGGATGAAAATTGCTCATGTAAGCAGAATATACAACTAAAGGAGCATATTAGTGTTACACAGAAGAAGAGATATTCACATAATTTCCAGAAACTGAAAATGCTAATCAGTTTTAGTAATAGCCTCAAGCAAATCGGCTTTTAAGGGAAATAAAAAAGTATACTATTAGTTTTGTTATAATTAAATGCTATTTCTAATGATATCTGTGGTAGTTGGAGGCATACATCTACCAGTGTAAGTATTATTTGAAAATGGTAAGGAATATATAAAGCATAAAGTATGTTTTGCAAAATTGTTGTAGAAAATGAGGTTGTTTCTTTTATTGGCTTTGAGTCTTCTAAAAAATATTTTGGGTAGCACGTATGGTGTTAGTCTTCATTCACTTTCTCTGCTGTGATTCTAAAGAGTAGAATTATCTCTGATTAATAGTTGGACAAAAGCTAGCTGTGACAGGGTATGCAATTCCCAGGGCTGCAAATGCAAGTGACTAAAGTCGACACCAAACCTGTGTGAAGGAAACACTGCAATTGCTGTGTGGAGGATGTCAAAGGATCGCTCTGAGTAGTTTTTATACTGTTTTTATATACCTGTTGGCTCCAGAGAACTATTAACAATGTGTACTAAACTCTGCACAGCCTAGTAGAAGCTGCTGGGACTACTGGGACTGAGTCAGATTTCTGTGGTAAGAACATCCATTATTTTTAACAGTTGAATGTGATCTTATGTCAGGGACCCACCTGTCGTGGGTTGATGCTGGCTGGATGCCAGGCAACCACTCAAGCTGCTCTATCACTGTCTTCTGCAACTGGATAGCAGAGAGAAAACACAGCAAAAGGTTCATTAGTTGAGATAAGCACCTGGGGAGATCCAAATACCCTCATGGGCAAAACAGATTTGAATTAGACATATTAATTTGTTTTATTACCAAAAAAATCAGAGAAGAACAATCAGAAGTAAAATTAAATCTTAAAAACACTTTCCTCACACCCTCTCACCATCCCAGCTCTACTTCCTCCCCTCTAGTTGTGCAGGAAGACAGGGAATGGGGATTATGGTCAGTTTGTTGTTCCCACTGCTGTTCAGGGAGGGGTGTCCTGCCCCTGCTCCGCCGTGGTGTCGCTCCGTGGGAGGCAGTTCTCCATGAGCTTAACCAACATGAGTCCATCCCATGGGCAACAGCTCTCCACAAACTGCATCAGGTCGTGTCTCTTTTCCACAGGGTGCAGTCCTTCAGGAACCAGGCTGCTCCAGTGTGGGTTCCCCACAGAGTCATGAGTCCTACCAGGAAGCCTGCTCCCATGTGGGTTTCTCTCCACAGGCATGCAGACCCTGCTCCAGCACGGGATTCTCATGGGTCCACAGTTCCTTTCAAGCATCCATCTTCTCACCAGAGAACTTGGGACTCCTCCCCGTGCTGCAGGTGGATCTCTGCATCCCTGTTACCTCCATGGCTGCAGCTGCCTCTCCATGGGCTGCACCTCGGGCTGCAGGGGACTCTGCCGCAGCACCTGGAGCATCTCCTGCCCCTCCTCCACTGACCCTGGTGTCTGCAGAGTTGTTCCTCTCACATGTTCTCACCCTGATCTTCTCTGCCTGCAATTACATCTTTACAACAACCTCTTTCTTTCTTCTTAAATATGCTACCACAGAGGCTTTATTATAATTCCTGATTGGCCCAGCCTTGGCCAGCAGTAGACCTGCCCCAGAGCTGGCTGGTAGTGGCTCTCTCAGACACAGGGGAAGCCTCTGGCAGCTTCTCACAGAAGCCACCACTGTAGCCCCCTGCTACCAAAACTTGACCACACAAACCCAATACAGAGATTAAAACTGGCTGAATATGGGACAGACACTGACATATTTAATGAAACAAAAAAAAAATTAAGGAAAAAACAAAAAGCTTGTTTCTTCCTGTGTGGTTACCCAAATCACAGCCATGCTATCTGCTTCTTGATTCCCTAATTAAAAACTCCAAGCCAGTAATTTCAAAAGTCAGTCCTGCAGTGTCTGTGATCTTCAACATATACTGAAAACAGGGACTATGCTACAGGTATCCATTCTCCTGCACCAGGCATGGCAACAAAGGAAACAAGAAGGAAATTTTATTTTACTGAGACCTCAATGACCTGATTTGATCAACACATCAAACACATCAAAAATACCAAACATATCAGCTTCATGGGAAAATTTAATATCTGACTAAAAGGAAGATCAGCAACTGGCCAGGTATTTCTGTGTATCCTTCAGCTAAAGAAAGAACTGAAATAACCCATTTTTTAATAAACACCAAAGTATTAAATTAATAATTCTCTCTAACAACGTCAAAAAGCCACCAGCTGTATCTTATATTCACTTGATGGCATCTTGTTGAACATGTGATACTTCAGCAACCTAGGCTAAATGACTGAGGAGCATGAATGCAACACAAAGTTGCAGTATTGTCTTTGATCTGTTATGAACTATTAGTATAGAGACAAAAGGTTTTCTGATGAGCAACCAAATCTAGTCAAATAACTTAAACTAAGGCCTTCAGCAGCAGAAGATAAAGAGGTCAATTTTATTAAGAACCTATGACTAACATTATAAAATCATTTTGAATCTTGCTATCTATAGTGAACACTGTAAAATCTGTCAAGTTACTCTTTTACAAATAAAAAAAAAACAAGCAAAAAACGCCCTCCCACAGCAATTAAACCAAAAGGAGATTAGTTCAATAATAACATTTCTAAAGAAAAATCATTGAGTTATGTATTTTCTTAACAGAACAACCTCTGAGATATCCATGTCCATGTTTGATAAAGCTAGCTAGGTCAGTGTCCTCACCAGTCCTTATCTTGTTGCCTTTAGCAAAGAAATGAGCAAACAAAGAAAATTAGAACTTAATATCATTCTGTTCTCCAGTTATGCTACTCTCAGATAAAGCAAGGAGCTTGATCTGGATACATTTTTTATAACATGAAAATTGCTTTAACTTAATGAGATTGAAACCCTCAAGTGTCTTTCTAGAGAATTGTGAGGTGTTGTATGTTAAACACTTTACCTTGAGGCTGAAACAGTCACTGATTATTTGCTTTAGTAACCTCATTTGTAAAGGGGTGAGGAGTCATTATGAGCAGTGGAAAAACACTGAAGTGATAGATAAGCCTCCACCAGGTAAAGTTTAAACAGAAACATATGGTGGGATGCTATCAAAAATTTTGTCACCTTAGTGATGTATCAGATGATGGCTGTTTGTACAAGAGCCTGACAAAATTAACTACCAGATACAGCGTGTCTTTTGGCTGATTAGCAGGAAGAGTTTGGAAAGAGCGAAGCAGAAAACTTAAAACTAAATAAAACATCTACGTCATGGCAGTAGTATCTAGTTTGATATAAGGGCGTGAAAAATTACCATACTATTGATATATATAAAGCTTTTAAATGGGTTTCATCTGCACCATCTGTGTGCCATATTGTGCATGATACAGCAAATACCATTTGTAACAATGAAATTTTGGAACATACTGCTCTTTCGGGAAGTAAAGAAACAATCATCACAGAACAGCTGTGCTACACCAACCACACAGCTAGAATGGAAGACACCAAAATGCCACTGCACACCATTCCTGCGGTGAGCCATAGGAATGGATGAGGTAAATCGGCAGGGATACACAGGAACACAAGCTTGAGCAATATGAATGTCTAGACAGTGATTAATGTTTACTGTCAACACTGAGGTAGCACCAATACTCAGTAGTCTGAGTGTGAGTCTAGGATTGAGAAGATCAATTCACTCAATGCCAGAAAAATGCAGTTTCCAAAACAGCAATGAGGTTAGTAGGAAGATGCTCCAGTCTAGGTAGAAGAGATTTCTCTTAAATTCTCCCATCAAGCTTTCTATCAAAAACACTGTACTTTCCTTCTTTTTCTGTGGTACAACACTGACACGGCAGCCTTGACCACTCACACCTGGCAAGCCTAGCTAGCTCCACTGGCTGCTGGTGTCAAGAGTGGGCTGTCTCCCAGCTTCCGTGAAGCAGGAGTACAGCTAGGGCTCTCCACCCTCATCACGGCCGTCTCCGTATCTGAGGGGAAGTAAAGGATCGAGGAGGAGACCTTTCTAGGTTCCGGAACACGGTTTATTGGGAGGGAGAGGAGAGGCAACTAGACAACGAGGGAAAGAACCCAGAAAGGCAGGGAGAACAGGCTTACAGCAATTCAAATAGGGGACCTCCCCCATGGGTGGGCACAAAGCTTCAGCCAATGAGGGGCAACAAGGGGTGTAACATAAGGCGGGATTACAGTTCACATAACCAATAGGGAGTAATCTAGGCGGGGATTCATACAAAATAACGAATAGTAAACCGAGGAGGGGATGATTGATACAGAATGTTCTGGAAGAATGGGCGGGGCCAGGAGGGATTGACAACTGTAAGGGCAGAGTTTAGGGTGAAGGACAGGGGTAAAGGCGGGAAAGGGAGAAACCATTTTGTAGCAACACAGGGGTACAACTGAGGGAAAAACCATTACAATAAGGGAACAATACAACTGAATATCAACCAAATTAAACATAAACTGCAACACAACACTACTTCTCAAAACTAAGAAAATGTTAGTTTACAGTATTTTAATATCTTATTTCATGTGGCGTCAAAACATACATCTTAAATGTAAGTAACTATTCCTATTCTTATCAAGTTCTATGAGAATTAAAATCTCTGAACACATGGTTTGTTTTGGGACCCTAGAGAGCTACAGTCTTATTTTCCATATGGTGCAAGTACTCCAAAGCTAGCCACAAGCCTTTTAAAAATAAATGATTGAACAAGCCTTGCAGACTATAAGAGAGCAAAAGCAATTATCAAACACAAGTCATTTTTCATTTTGCTCTTAAAAGACATACGATGTTTTAATGAAGTCTTTACAAATTACAGGAAGTATACTGTCTCAAAAGCAAGGTATCATTAAACACAGATCTTTATGAACTTTATGTTTTGCTTGAGCTCATTAGAAAGCGGGTTGTCATAGCAGCTGAAGTCTTTGATCATGTTTTTCTTTTAACAAATTGTGAGCTCCACGTTTTTTTCCTTGTTACACTCTCCTACTAAAGCCAGATCACTACATATTTATAAATCAGTTATGTTTAAATTTATACAGAATACTATTGATGCTAAAAGAGAGGCTGAAACTGTTAACATGAGCTGCTTACGTGTACAAAAAGTATCCTGACATCATAGAGAAGAAGAAGGTCTCTGATGTGAAAACAGCCTAGTATTGTAAAGCATCAAGCAATATTGTATGTTCTTTGACGAGAAGGCTGTGGCATCTTAGAAGATGCTATGTTCCTGTCTGACACAGTCCATTGTAAGGAAAAAGACCTGGGTAAAGAGAGTGTCCTCTTCTAGGGCTTGCAAAACAAATATGCATACGCCTCAAATCCACAAGCTTCTGGTAAGTGGGACACATTTCTTTACCTAGAACTGAACCTTAGATCAAGTCCATAAATCTGAATGTTTACAAATGTAGGGGAGAAGATTTATGTTCCCAATAAAGGCTTGGGTTCTAATTTCACACCTGGAATTTCTTCTTAAGAAAACTCAGTGGATCATATTTTTGTGCATAAATTGTAATTTCCTGAATACCAAATCTGGGGAGTTGACACCCTTTTAACAGAGGCAAACATATTCCACAAACAATCACGCAAAGAAAAATCATTCACTTTCATATGACTATATTGAAATATATTGAACCAAAGACAAAGATTTGATCTTTCATAGCACCCATAATAATCCTATAACAGCTAGACACTCCAGAGTATTAAAGGTTCAAGCCCTTCAAAATGGTTCACATCCTTCAAAATAGTTCATGATTTTCACTTTGCAACTTACTATTTTAGAAAGAATACCAAGTAAAGGAAAATGCTGTTATCAATTCTCCAGACATGCTAAGTTAGTTTCCATGGCAGAAATATGTCTACTGATGGTTGCTACAGCACTGATGAGGGTACTGCTGTATAAGGCAGAGCATATTGGTTTCAAAAGTCTTTTATAAGCCCCTTGATGATGGAATATAACATCCAAATAACTGTTACTGAAGCATGAGTTAATGATTCAAATGCAAAAGTTTTAGGACAAATCTGGAAATTACTGTAGAGGTCTTAAATTCTGTTGTTTATCCAATTTTTCGGAAGCAGCTAGATGTCTTGTCTCACACAAATTTTGATCTCTTCTCTTTTATAGGAATAGTACCTAAATAACCTCAGGAATACTAGCTAAATATCCAGTCCATTCAAAAAATCTGTTTGTCCAGTCTATTCAAAAAAACTATTTGTCTGCTGCACTTTCTTTTAGAAGAGCAGTCTTCAAAAAGGAGAACTGTATTGAAGCAAAGCTGGAAAGATGGTTTACCTATATTCAGACACTAAAGGACCCCCAGCTTTTCTTACTTATGCTTCCTTGGGAGAGTCTTTCCTTTGCTTGTTTGCTACAGTTTTTACTTATTACTACAAGAGATTTTGCTGAGACAGCGTGTTTTAAACCTCAGAGCATTTCTACAGGTATTGCCTCAGAGCGAGACATAAAAGGAAGATGACAGGCTATCTGTTGGTCCACGTTTCTTCTAAGCTAGTACTACTGTTATTGAACAATGTTTTGTCAGACAGCCAAAACAAGAACAGCATTTTGCATTCCATCACTGCAGCTTCTTTTACAAGATACGTACATCACAAGAGGAGGCCTATATGTTCTCAGCTTTTTGTCTTCGTCTCAAGTGGTATGAATTTTTCTCACCAGTAACTGCAGGTGAAGAAGTGCTATCAATTTCATCCCAAACAAGTCCAATTTCCAGAGCTGAAAACTAGGGGAATTTGGGGCATAAGTGATGAAATTTAGAAACTCACTACGCTGTAATGTTTTAACGCAAAATATTAGCACAAAAAAATTATTATTTGTTGTCTTCCAGGGTTACAAACACTCCTCACATATAAAGCATCCACACCACAAAGAACTTTCAGTCGCTGTTCTCTGAAAAACAGAGTTATCAGTGGCTGGTTTCTGCAGATGATTTTCCTGCCAGAATCATGGATCATGCCATCCTTCAACTACCCTGCTCTTCAGCCCTGTCACACTAGACTCTGGAGGATTTAAAGCTCCATCCAATGTCCTTCATCACCAGCTGGACAAGTGGCATCACACTGTGGCTGGCTTTGAAGGAAGTGTGTGATGGCAAGTTTTTGTTAACGAGCTAGCCAGCAGGCCAAATGGAAGCAATAGCTGCCGAGCTCAGTCTGCAGCTTGTCTCTCTCCATGGCAGTCATTTGGATACATTTTCTCTACTTATTTAACAGTTTCATGTTTTCTCTCTGTTTCATTTGATACGAATTAAGGAATATGCTTGCAAGTTAGTTACAGGATCCAAGGAATAAACAACTGGGCAAGTAGTGCAAGTATTTCTATGTTTTACTAGCTCAGGAAATCAGATTAATTTTCTCTTACCTTGGCTAACATTTTTTCACCATGAACTATTTCATAAAGTACTTCTCACACCTGCTCAGTATTACTGTATCACTGTATTTCAAAGACTACCAGGGAGAAACATCTTGAGCACAGGAGCCTGAAGGGCTTAAAACCTTTATGACACTCCTAGTCCACAGGTCCCATTCAACTATTACAAATTCAGAGCGTATAACTCAGTATATCTGTCTGATTGTTCTGTTTGCCTGAAATGGTTAGAGACCCATCATCATATTTAGAGAAAAATATTGACTTCCTAAGTAATGATTTTGAGTGTGATGTTGTCATTTTAGATGACAAATGTAAAACTTTTCTCTATCGGAGCAGTGCAGAGCACTTCCATGATAAGAAACATCAAAAAATGGTGCGCAGGTTGTGGTGCACTAAGAACTATCTGGCTCAAGATCACATCGCTCCTTCACAGTAACTCTGTTGACATTTGTAACTTTGCTTGCATCCATAACCCATTCCATTTTAAAACGTCAGCAGAGATTTGAGAACAAATGTAGCCTGCAGCTAGCTCCAGGGCCCCACTGTTTTCAGGCCCCATTCACTATACAACTGTCAGCCAAGCATCAAATCTTCTCTTCAGATCTAAAATTTATTAGAATAATCCTAACATATTTGTTGTAAACATCATTTTAGATTATTGTTTTCATAAAAGACACATTCTGCTTTGCACAGATCGTCTTGACTTTTGCCTGGCTTTCTAAATGGTGAATGCTGCCAGCCCACCTCACCTGTCTGCTCCTAAAGATGACCTTTTTCACACCATGCCCAATAAAATCGGGCTACACAGTGGAAGAAGTACAGCTGAAGGTAGCTGTAGCATCAGACTGTATCTACTAAATAGATACTTGTATTTTTCTCTTTTGACAGGCATATATTTATTTTTAAAATTACAAACAAAATTGAATTAATTTAACATGGATAAAGCAAACATGAGAAAACAAATAAAGACTGAAAATCTGCTTTCAAAATGCCATGAAATCTCCCATTATTTTAAAGAGGACTGTTTGCACACAGATGATGTAGAAGTAAAAGAACGGAGCAACTAATCTTTATTCTTTATGATTGTGCATTGCTGTACAGAAATCAGCAGTACTATTGCAGCAATATCTTGAACCTCTCATTTTGCACAGACATTTTCTCAGAATAATGAAAAAAAAAAAAAAGAAAACCCTGACTTTACTTGCGAGCAGCATATGTGAAAGTTTGATCTTTGCTTTATTTAGAAACAGATGTATAGAAAAGAGAACTTATACAGTTTATGGATTAGGTAGACTAAATTTGGAACAGAATACAAAACAGGAGAGTTTCAAATAATGTCAATTGCAGCAACAGGTAGAATTTACATTACAGTATCATATTATTATTCTTTAATAGGAAAAAACATTAAAATGTAATTTTTTTTCTGTTAGAATATTCTGTTTCTCTATTCAAATCCTCTTTCTCAGACAACTGGGAATTCCCTCAGTTGTGCCATGCCAAAAGAGCTTGTTTTATGCAGCATTGCTGTCAAGCACAGGTCAAGCACAATCCAGCCCTATACAGATAGCAGTACTTGTAAGCTAAAGCTCAGATCTTTTTAAACTGAATGTAGTAGAAGTTTCAGGTTAAAAGACATTGAGTGATATATTACCCAGAAATCTAAAATTTGTGAGAATTTTTGAGCTCCGCAAAATTCTTCAAGTTTCTCAGAAATCTGTTTTCTGGAGCAACATTTAGCTTTGAAGTTAGCTCTGCATTTAGCTCTGCCTTTAGCAATAGATTGCACTAGAGACCTTGGGAGGTTTTTCCAGTCTAAATTATTGCATAATTTTATGATTGAATGGTAGAAAGCTACTTGGTGTGAATGGTGGTGGGCTGGAACTTAGGAAGGAGATATTGTAGAAAAGAAAGTTTACATTTGGCTAGATGATTACATTTAAATACTTTTAGTGCCTGCAGGTGTACTCAATATATTAGAAGACAAACAAGCAAACAAAAACCTGAAAAATGTGTGAGTTTAAGGGAATGCAACATGCTGTATGCAAAAGGGAACATAATGTCCAATTTATTGTCTCTTGTCTGGAAAAGACCACAATAATTCCTTGATTATCTAAAGCAAAGGCATAATAAATAAGGAACACAAAATGAAGGGTATGGCATCAAGGAACTTCCTGTGTTTTGGAAAAAAGAGAGAGAGATTATCAGGAATCAGGTAAAGTTATTATTTCTTCAAGACAGTCTTCAGCTTTAGGAGAGGCTTTCTAATTGTCAAGATTTTTAACACTGTGGACTATAAAAATCAAAGGCCCTAAAATTCTGTATCAGTCTACATATTATTTGATAAAGGAAACAATAGAAAGCAGTGAAAAGAGCAGAAACAAAACAAGGTGCTAACACAACTTGCTTTTATCCTTTTCCTTCATCTTTTATTTCAGGAAAACCTTTCCCTTCTTTGCTCAGACCTTCCCTGAAAAATGTGCTTCCCATATGTCTCTTAAATATATGGCATGCAGTATACATGCATGTCTAGTATGTGAAGACTAGAGGGGGTCATAAGGATTAAAGGAAACTGAAATTAAAACAACATGCAGTAACTTTTCCATTTACAGATTTCCAAATGGTAGTTTGGAAAAAACTGATTCCTTTCTTCTGTCAATGAACACCATACTTTATCTTTGATCTTTAGTTTGATTGTAGTGCAGTAGATTAAATCAGCATATGGCCTGCAAGGAAATGCAAATTGAAATGAAATTTCTCATGTCTTTGGCATAAACTTAATTTGGGGCATAATTTTTAAAGGTTTCTCAAGGCAACACAACAGATATATTAGTAAAAATTACTCTAGATTTTAGGCTAGCCAGTTAAGGAGAAATCCCTGAAGTGCTAGATTATGGATATGTGTTGAAATATATCAAGATACATTATAAATCAAAATAAAACTATTATTGATACCTTATGATCACAACTCAAAAATATCTACATGACTAACACAGAAACTGATAACTATGTGAACTGGGCTTTTATGGCAAGGTTTTGGTAGTGGGGAGGACTGCAGGGGTGGCATCTGTGAGAAGCTGCTGGAAGTTTCACCCATGTCTGACAGAGCCAATGCCAGCTGGCTCCTAGAGGGGCTCACCACTGGCCAAGGCTGAGCCCTTCAGCAATGGTGACAGGCCAACAGAATTAATCAGGGGAAGAAAACCTGATCAACAGCAACAGCCAGAGAAAAGAGGAGTGAGGGTATGTGGGAGACACAACCATGACATCCAAGTCAGTGGAGAAGGAGGGCAGCAGGTGCTCAGGTACCAGAGCTGAGATTCCCCTGCAGCTCCTGGTGCAGACCATGGTGAGGCAGCCATGCCCCTGCAACCACAGAGGCCACAGAAATGCAGAGATCCACCTGGAGCCCATGGACAACCCTACACCAGAGAAGGTGGATGCCCAAAGGGCTGTGAACCCCTTGGAAAGCCAAAAATGGACCAGGCTCCTGGCAGTACTTGTGACCCTGCTGGGCAGAGAAGGTGGAGTGAAGGAAACCCAAAGAGAAAGTTAAGAAGGTCTGGAAAGAAGGGATGGGTGGGGAAAATGCTCACATGTTTTAATACTTAGTTTTATCCAACATTACACCACTCTGATTTGATTGGGCATAAATTAAACTAATTTTCCCGAGTTCAGTCTATTGTGCATGTGATCATAATTGATGAGCAATCTCTCCTTGTCCTTATCTCATCCTATGACCCCTTTGTTATATTTTCTCTTCCCTGTGCTACTGAGGAGGGTGAAATGATAGAGTGGCTTTGGTGGAAGCCCACAACTCTATGTTCAAGAAACAGTAAGTTTCCACAGAATATTGCAATTTCTGGTGGCATACCTCCTCCTCAAGCTTGGTTTTTTTCATTTTCAATCTATTATGCAGTAGGCTTCTGATCCCTCAGTAAGACAAACTATAGAGAAACTACCTACATCTTTAAACTGACAACAGAGATATCCCATACCATACAACACCATGCTCAGCAATAAAAGCTGGAGTGCAGAAGGAGGGTGGGGAGGACATTCGAAGTGATGGCATTAGATTTTTCAAGTCATCCTTACACATGATGGAGCCTGTCTGTCCTGGATATGGCTGAACACCTGCCTGACCATGGGAAGCAGTGAATGAATTCTGTGTTTTACTTTGCTTACATGTGCAGCTTTTGCTCTGCCTGTTAAACTGTTATTGTCTCAACCCACGAGTTCTCTCCCCTTTGCTCTCGCAAGTCTCTTCTGTGCCCTGCTGGAGGTGTGAGCAAGCAGCTCCCTGAGGCTCTGCCAGCTGGGGTGAAACCAACACAGATATTTGCAGTATCCGGAAACATTAAAAAAGCTAAAAATATAACCACAAGATGACAGCAAAAAGTATTAATGCTGTACAGAATGGCATAATTAGGGAAGTGTACTACATAATTATTACTGTATAATTGGTGTTCCTGGCCAATTTATAAGTGTAAGAGTATTTGATATTAAGTTGTCATGAGTCAGTTAGCAGTCATTAAAATAAAGCTATACAACCAATTTTTCCAGTTTGCTTTCAATTATACTAGCAGATCCTTTTATCATCATGCTACATAGCAGCTTTAAAGAAGTCATTAGGACTTCATTTACTTCAATGCTGGTCATAATCTTCAATATTCTAATGTATTTGGGTAATTTCAAGGTACAAAAGAGAGATCTACTTCCAAGAGGACTTTTCATCATTAAAACCTTCAAGATCATCTTTGCTTTTCAACCAGAAAATGTAGGAGCAATTATATCACTTTATATTCACTTTATAGTACTTGTAATGTGTGCATTGTGTGTGTAGCTGATAATGATGACTGAGTTTGAGAACTATAAAGGAACTTGGCAATAGTATATTTTGTGTTTTGACTATATAATAACATAGTTAAAACACAGAAATCATAGTTTTGCACTTACTTCAAGGCAATTAGAAATCATTTTCCATTTCATTTTAAATATCTTGCCTTCTTAGTTAAATAAAAATCTTATTATGTGTTTAAAGTGAATACTTACATAAGCAAAAATGCTTTTGTGGCAATAATCATCAATTTCATATTGTTGAATTGGTTCAGAATTGTTGTACATTAGCATTTGATTACCGTATAATTAACATGAAACTCTATAAACTATACCATTTTTGTTGGTTTTACATTATAGAGGCCTAAAATCTTAGGGTGACACTGGTGCTGTTAAAGTAGTATACAGAAGGAAATGTGGCTGAAAGTGTGTCATGCTTAAAGAAATACTTCAGTCTGTCACGATATCCAAAATCATATAAATATTTTGTAAGTTTATAAACTTTACAGTATCTGTAAGAAAAGGAGGAGACTCTATCAAAGCCATTTCACTGTGTTATCTTAAAATACTGTTTTTTCCTGTTAAACTTGTTACTCTAAAACTCCCTGAGTGAATCTTCAGGAGAACAGACCAACATCCAGTTGGTCTGGCTAGTTTTGCAGAAAATGTGGGTTTTTAGAGATAGTCTTAGAATCAGTTTTTCAAGTACATAATACAAATTGATTTTAATATGCATATTTTCAGTTGTACACTGCAGAAAACCTAACTTTATATCTTGAAGTCAAACTACCTAGCTAAACATAGCACATTGTAGATTTCTTTTTAAAAGAATTATTTTTCTATAGTTGTCTTTGTGCTTCATAACTAAGAAGTGCAGGAAATGCAGTCCCTCATTAAAAAAAGAGCCTCTTACTTTCAACCCAAAGGCAGAAATGTAATATTTCATCAGATAAAAAGTCAGTACCCAGTTGTGCAATCTTTCTTCTTTATTGTAAAAGTCTGGGAAGCATTAAAAATCAGATATTAAACTCAAAGGTCTTGGCAATGTCAGTTTACTCTTCTTGCTAAAAATAACCTGAATTAGGCATATCACATTCACAAGGAGTATCCTTTTTGATGTCCCTTCTATCCATAAAATTATTTCGATGAAATCTGTACAAAATAACAAACTTTGATAAACCTCTACAACTCTGCTGAAACACTCAAGTTATGTAAAAATTACATCACTGTAAGGGAAAAGAAACTTGTATTTGTTGTATAAGCTTTATCAGCTCACCTGTTACAAATTCCACGTTCACTGTATGTTGTGGTTCGTTATTTTATTGTTAAAACTTTATTGTTCTGTGTTCTGTAATGGTTTACCCCTAAGTTGTTCCCCCTGGTTTCCGTTGTAATGGTTTGTTCCCCTCCCGCCTTAGCCCTTGTCAGTCAACCCTGCACCCAGCCCACTTTCCAGAGTCTTCCATGTCCGTCTCCCCAGTCTCCTCCCTGAGCTATGTCAATCCTGCCTGGCCCCTCCCCTTCTTCCGAAATGTTCCCTATCAGTCATGCTATCCCTAGCCCTTCATTGGTTATGTCCTAGTTTCCCTGCCCATGTTCTCCCTGATTGGTGAATTCTATATGCCCCCCTGGTTGTTTTCATTGGCTGATGGATTGTACCCTCCCACGGGGCGGGACCCCTATTTAAGTTCATGCACACCCCTTTTCCCTGCCTTTGGTGGTTCCTCCTTCCTGACCCCAGGCCTGTACCCTATCCGTCTCCAATAAACCTTCCTCTGGATCTACCAAAGGACTCTGTCTCACTCTTTGCTCCCGTCTGGGCCAGTTGCCGTCCCTGTGGCGAGGGCCACACACCCTTACCTAAGATTCTCCTAGGAGATTCTAAGGAAGGGCCACTCATGTCACGGGCTCGCCCGGAGCTAGTCGGGGTGTCCAGTGCGAGTGGACAAGCAGGTGGGCCATGTCAACTATATTTTATTTTTCTGCTGATATTTACTGGACTATTTTCATGTCAACCTATGCCATTTACTGTTGTTTATTGCAAAAAAAAGTACACTGTCTTTCTCTATAAAGGGACTTCCATTTTCCATTCACGGTGAAGAGGACAGTGGTTTAGGCAAATACAGATATTAGTATGTCTATATTAAATCAAAGATCTTCATGATCAAACACAACTGTTATCCTAAAGTTAATTTTGAATAAATTTGGTAGGTATGTTGCTTTGCAAAAATATTACAAAAAATTATTCGAAAAGTCAGAATATTCTTGCCGAACTCTCATTTATGAGGATAAATTCAGCCTCCTATTTCTTAGGTTTTTGATCCCGTAGTCCAACATACCTGCTGCCACTGTATGGTGCTTTGAAATCCATCACACAGTGAACCAAAAATGTAAATTGTCCTTCAGTGATGGGAAGGTGGAATACAAGGAATGCTATTTAATCCCTTTCACAGGGATTTAAATATGTATCTGGTACACCTACATAAATTAGACCATTTTAGGAACTGGCTAAATTGGCATGTTGTGGAAACTGTCTTTTCCTTCCCTTCCTACTATTTAATAATAAACACGCTAGTGAGATTTTGCATTAGAATATTCTTCAATGGTCTTGCACTTTATTTAACTCTATGAGATAAAACAACATTTATTTTAATATCTTCTCTCCATTCGAGTATGTTCGGACCTCATTCCAACATATCTTGTCATCTTTTCAACAGCATGAGTATCTTTATATCGCTTTATATTTCCACGTAAAGTACTATAAAGCCTTAAAGAAATATTTGGCAGGTTATTGGGTTGTAGTCTTTGAAAAATCTTTAATAGATCACTAGCAGAAGTGTTTCAAGATCCACGTTTTAAAGGGTCAGAGCTCATGCTGAATATTTTTTTCTGTATCTTAATCCATGCCCACCAAATATATTTTTGATTAAAGTTGTTTGCTTTTAATTCATGGAAGTTGATAAGAAGTCAATACATGCCATTAGCCATTGTGTGCAAACTGAATGAGTTTGTGAGTCTTCCAGTTAGACACATTTCTGTATCTAAATAGTCATGTTCATGTAAAGGATAATTGCATTTTACAAATTTATTAGATCTTTATAAATATTTTCAAAATGAATAAATTAAAGAGATTAATACAATTTATTTGCCATTGTATGGTGAGTTGAGCTTGGTTGGCAGGCAGGTATCCACGAAGCAGTTATAGCATTTCTCCTGTATCTACAGAAAAAGTGAAAAAAATAGCATGAAAATGTTTTTCAGTCAAGATAAGAATAAGGAGAATATCATGTTGGGCAAAGCAGACTCAGCGTGGGGAAAATGAATTCAATTTAGTGTCGGTTAATCACAGAATAGTATTGATAACTCACAGAAATCGAGTAATCAAAACAGAACCAAAACCACCTTCTCTCCACTCCCTTCTTCTCAGACTTAATTTCTGCTTTTTGTATCTCAAAAGCAATGCAAGGGCACAGAGAATGAGGATTTTGGAGAGATCATAATCCTTCATCTCCGCCACTCCTATTTCCTCAAACTCTCCCACTGCTCTGGGAGCTCTGCCATGGAAGACAGTTCTTCACAAACCTCTCCAGTACGAGTCCTTCCTATAGGCTGCGGCTCCTCAAGAACTACTCCATTATAGGTCCTGTCCATGGATACAGTCTTCAGGCGTGATCTGCGCTTCTCTGTGGGCCACAGCTCCTGCCAGGAGACAGCTTCTGAATGAGCTCTCCGTGGGCATGTCCACCTGCTGTGTCCTCCATGGTGTTATAAACGAGGCCGACAACCTTGGCGAAGGTTAACTCGTTTATTTTAAAAAAATTAGCAGCTGAGAACAGGGACTCAGGATAAGCCTGAGCCCTGCATGACAAGCCAGAGAAACAATAAACAACAACCAGCAGTGTGAGTGCCACACCAACGCACTGGGTGCTCCCTTGGAACTGTGTTTTCGCAGGGGGACGAGGTACAGAGGATCTGGACAGTCTTTATACCCTCAGTTCCTCGCAGATTGGGGAGCTTTGGATGCTTTCCTTGATTGGTTCCTTTTCAGGGCGCTGGTTGGTTCATAACACGGTGTGTTTCTGAATCATTCTGAAATTCTGGGGTTTTATAGGTCAGTTCGTCCCCCAATGACATACCAAACTGATGCCCTCACCCCATGATGTCATATTCTAGAATGTTCTTTCCATTTTACCAATTGAACTCCTGTTGGTCTCCCATCTAGTGGCCATACACCCGCACTGCAGAACTGCCTACCCACATCCCAGTTACAATAAACTATCAATGATTTCCATATAACCATTCATTTAACAATACATAACTTTGTAACAATTAATTAACAACCCAGAACCTTATTAGCCATCTACTCACAACTCTTCCTTCAAACATTAACTCATTTATAACACATGGGAGGCACTGTTTTTTTGCTGGATATTTGCTGTCACGCTGTCTTCATGGCCTGTGGAGTGACAGCCTGCTTCACCATGATCTTCCCCTTAGGCTGCAGGAGGATGTCTGCTCCTGGAGTACTGCCTGCCCCTCCTTCCTCCCTGACTTTGGCATCTGCACGGCTGCTTCTCTCCCAGGTTCTTATTCCTCTCTCCCAGCTGCTCTGGTGAAGCATTTTTTACTCCTTCGTAAACACTCTATCCCAGAGGTGCTGCCAGCATCACTGATGGTCTCAGCTGCAGCCAGTGGCAGCACTTTCTTTGAGCCAACTGGAATTGATTCTATCTGACATGGGGACAGCTGCTGGTGTCACCTCACAGAAGCCACCACTGTGGCCCCTCTGCTGTCAAAACCTTGCCACATAAATCCAGTAAATCTTTCAAAAGACCTTTGAAAAGGTCCTTGACAGGCTACTGAAGAAATCTGTAGGCATTAGGTTAGTTGCAAAGAATTGATATAGATCAGGAGCTGACTTGGAGTCAGGAAACAAATATTAAATTATCTATTTTTATTAAAAAATAATTTGCTGCAAAATACAAAAGATCAATAGCCAAGTGTGTAGGGATTCTGTGTTATATCCACTCTTCATTATCTTTATTAATTTTCCAGGAAAGGAATTAGCAATGAGGTAAAAAATTGCAGATGGCTCAAAGTTATTTTGTTGGTCAAGATTAGAGAGGAATGCAAGGAACTTCAGTGAATTATGTTCGAAGTTAGACACATTGGTAATGCGTCATCAAATAAATAGCCAAGCTGGTTAAAAAAACTGTGAACAATGATTGCTGAAGAGGAAAATACCTCTTGTGTGGTCCTAAATTACCTGT